>OU343219.1:20521065-20537256 GCA_910596185.1 Chrysanthemum makinoi
ATTTTTTTTTGCGAGGGGTGAGGTTCGGATTTTAAGCAAAAAAAACTATTGAAGTTTATTATATTGGGTTCGGTTGTGATAAACGCTGATACAAACAATAAGAATTAACCAAAGTGTTGTTGGGTTTTGTGAAGATAAAGATCTTTCGTTTGGGTAATGTTAACAAAAGAAGAATACACGATCTGCTTTTTTTGTTTTGAGAAAAAATGTATGTGGTGGCTGGTGAAGTGTGTGTTACAAAGTGATTAGATATAGTAAAGTTTAGGGTTGGTATTGGATTATTGTTGGGCTTTTTTTTATTTTCGAACTTGGGCTATGCTTCATTTGGGTTTGGTGTTATACGATTGTACTCCGTAATAATTAGTAATCATTTGAAAATTTTGTTACAGTATTTGGTTTTAGTAATAATATTATCAATGATGTTGTTTATAGAGTGATTTTGAATATGTTTTTTTTAAAAATGATCTTTGGTTCTTATAGTGGTGGTCAATGTTGTTTGCTGACATCAATCTTTAGTTGTATGAAAATTTTGCATTAGAGTATTATTTTTATTGATCTTTGGATTATTAAAGGAATCTATCATTAATCTTTGGAGACTACTTGACACCACTTGCACAATGCAAGAGACTGGTAACATAAAAGATCAAAAAATAGATATGGCTAAAATCAAAATTGAATGTGATAATGATGAAAACGTGTCATTTATAAAAGATCATTTTTGCAATATCCAGCAAAGTTAGCATTAATTTTTAAAAAAATAAATAAAAATAATAATAATAATAAAAATAAAGCCAATGTTAGCATTACGTTTATAACTTTTAGGACTAAAAACGTTGAAAACAATGTCAATTTAGCAAAAAACAATAGTAAGATTACTTTATCAAACACACTGCTTTGTGTAATATTTATAAGTTTAGTGCATTCTTAAATTAATATAGTTTTTTATAGGGTGGTAAGTACATATATTTTTTTTGTTGATCGTAAGATTGCAAGTGCAGGTGTCAAAAGTGACGAGAAAAAAAAGTGTTAAGCAACAAGTCAGAAAACCTCTCTTTCTATGAATCCAATAACACAAATATACATAATTGATTGCTTGTTATACACATATTTATCGATTTTCTTTATAATGTTTATGAAAATCACTCTATATACAAGATTTGTGTGCAACCATGCAGGGCACACACCACATGGCCGAGGCAAGGGATTTATTCTCAATCGAAAATAAAACTAGAAAACATAAGAGTCACGAGGAAGATATTTATCGGTACATATTTATACTTCGTACTATACCGCGGATATCCGCGTTATACATTACCGCTGCTATTCAACCATGCTTCCATTGTACATTCTATTTCTAGATACTTGAATCTATCACTAATTCAATCTTAACTAATTATGCAACTAAAAACATGCATCGAAAAAAACCTTGAAAAAAGATTATCGCCCGAAAAGTTAATTACGGTACACAACGCGTAATGCGAGGTACCAGGCTAAGTGATTATGGCATTTATATTTTTATACCGTAAAAAATGTAATGAAGAATTATTACACTGTCTCGTGTCTACTTGTGACTACAAGAAATCACCATTTTAACATCCTACTTCTTTAATATTATCTACCGCCTCAATGTTGGCCCAATATCGTGCGTATACTTTACTATTTTTTACGCAATAATTTATTATCACTTAAACTAATTGTAGGATCGATATATTTATTGTGTTGATGATTCGGGTGGTATTGGATGATCAAAATACATGTTTACCATTTTAGAGAGAGAAAGTAGAGAGAGAGAGAGGGTGTTCTTGCTAGAGGTTTACACAAAGGAAAGGTTAGATTCAATGAGAAGCACCACCCCTTCCATGGATGGAAGGGGTATTTATACTTACAGACACAACGACCTCCTATCGGCCTGTGGATCAGGTATACAGTGGGTAAAGACCCGTCCTTCCTCCACGGTATTGCACTAAGCTATACTACGCTACAAACTAATAAATAAACTACTAAATAACGTAACTAATGACAAGTCTACGAGCTAACTTAAGCTAGATAACATTTGGGGTGACCGACTCTTCACTATGGAATTTTCTAATTCCTAACAATCTCCCCCTAAGGGAGGTCACTCCATGATTTACATTTCAAATCCTAGCATTCTATTCTTGACTTTGTTCTGAGCTCGTTGACTTCAATTCTTCAAGTTCCGCAATCTTTGTGCTTTTGTAGCGATTCTTCAAAGTCCGAATTGATTTGTACTTTTAGTGGAGGCCTTTAACTGATCCACATCTTTGATGATCTTCGAGCTTTCTTGAGATCATCGACCCAGATAAATCTCTCCGATCACCCTTTATTGTGTTGCCATCATGTGAAGTTGTGACTTTTGGACGGACATGCTCACACTTTAGAATCATGACATCTTTCCATCGAGTAGCGGAGCTTTACTGGCTCATGATATTTGCAGCAGCTGCAGACATAGTATAGAAATATCGAGCGAGGTTATGTAGATATGCACCGGTCATGATTTCTTCAAATTAAGTGTGGATGCTGTGAGCATGCGGCTTTGGTATGACTCCTCAATTCGATCATTTTGCAACCGTCAAATGTACCTGCAAACAACAGTTAGCAATAAACACCGCGAAGTGTCTTTGATCACTTTCTGAATTGAGGTTACCGGCCACGGTTCCCGTTGATCAGTACAAGTACTGCTGTGATCAGGAAGGATTCGAAGAATCTCCTTGACAGGTTTCTTTGCTTGCTCTAGCGTTCTCAAACGGAGCGTCTCAAAGAGACAACACGGGTGAGTGAACCAGCAATTGAGGATTCACTAATTGATGAGAAATGATTTGAAAACAATCTATTGCTTAGAAAGAGTTTTTACTGACGAAGGTTTTATGAAAGATCAATTTTCAATCAAAATACTTTTTGTATTTAAAAGAGTACACATTCGACGTGCTAGAGAAAATAAGATTTGCACATCGAACGGTTTTTCCAAAAGTATTTTTCAATCAGAGATACTTTTTTTGTTTGAAAACATAATACACATTCGTGTGCTAGAGAAGATTTGCACATGAACGGTTTCCAAAAGTATATAATCAATTCCATTCCTGGACCAAGGTTGATTCACGGTGAATCGCCCCATCGTTCTATCTAGTTGTCATGGTTGATCTATAGAATAGATCTCACATGCACTACCAGGAGCTTGTTTGATGTTGGCTCTAGAAGGCTTTCCATCTTCATTGTGAATATGTATGCATATCACTCGGATGTTCTGGCAATACCACAAGGATAATGCGTAGGACTCTTAATATATTATTACTTTCCACATTATGTGAAACAGCAAGTCTTCAAGAATTTAGTGTCCTAATGAGATATTGTGGATGATCTCTTGGCTCTAGACTCAATAGTACATTTGGTTTATCTATGGGAGACTGGGAGAGGGTCTCCTTCTTCAATATCAACAATCTCTAAGAGAAAGTCGATAGATTATGTAGGTTTTCCGTGAGAATGAAACAAGCCCTTTTAAGAGGAACTTGAGTGGCTTGGGAAGGTTAGTGCAGTGCGTCCTTTGGTCCATGACGTCTTGTCTTCAATACCGGTGTTACCTTAGTAAACACCCGATAGCATATGTATTGAACCCGGTTTCTGCCCTAAGGTTGAATTATTGGAGGGCTATTTCTTTTCACCCTTTTTCATATTCATTTCATTTTCATTCTTCAACCCAGTTGCTTACCGAGACTTCATAACTAGAACCTTTTGGGTTTATTCAGTTCTAGCTCTGTCTCGATCCGCACTCTTCCCATTCCATTTTCTCCTTTTTTCATCATACCTAAGGACTCTACACTATCTAGTGGATTGTCTCTGGGTAGATCCCTTCGGTTCTGGCGGATCGTGGGAACGAATACCTAACCTAACCATCCTTATAACTCCATGCATAAAGTAAATTGGTCGGTCTTTTGGTATTATTCTTTCCTTCATGAAACCAATTGAAAAATCATGTGGAAAATCAATCAAGGTACTTGTGATATAAAATCAAAGCATTTTGTACCTTATTTATTTTGATCATTTTAAATGCTCCCCTCAACATGTGCATATGATTTGAAATTGTTTAGCACATGGAGGCAAGAGTTCTTTGAAATATTTTCTTGATCACAATTTCTGTGGAAAAAGCCATTTGATTTTCTTTGAAATTCTCCCTCAATATGTGCATAGGATATTTGAAATCATTTTATCACATAGAGGAAAGAGTTCTTTTGAAGCACATCCACGATCACAAAACCATTAAGAAAACCATTTGAAAACTCAATCAAGGTACTTTATGTTAAAACATAAAGCTTTTGTACCTCGATAGTTTATTTTCCTTTAAAATGCTCCCCCTCAATATGTGCTGAATTCGAAAGCGTTTAGCACATATGAGAGAGCAGCCTGCACAATTGAATCAAAACAATTCACCTTTTATCAAATTTCATTATTAAATCACAAATTCTCCCCGATCAAAAATATCAAACCCTTTGAGATTTTGGATCCCAAGTGATTTAATACGGTTTAGAAAACATGGGAGAATATGTGGCCTGGTTTAAATACTCATCATGTTTTTGGATAAAATCCTCCTCCTCAACATGTGCATTATATTTGAAATCGTTTGGCACATGGAGGCAGGAGTGCCTTTAAAGGACTAATACCAATTTCATTTAAGCACAGATAAAGATTTAAATCACTATCTCTCCCCCGATCAAAAATATCAAACCTCTTGAGATTTGTGATCCCAATTGATTTAAATCATTTAGAAAATTTTAGGGAAAGACGTGGCAAATTTAATTTTGAAAAATGATTAATAAGGAACAGATTTAGACATTAAAGATTGTTAGTGTCAGGTATGATTGTTTTAAGAGATCTTTAAGTAAAACAAAACAATTTCACAATCAAACAAGAAGAGAAAAAATTTCATTTTGAAAGACCTTGATTCTAAAGAAAAAATCATACCATGACATAACATTAAATCTGTAGATCACCACTTATTTATGTACAAGACGGAACTTTTGTGAAGAAATATCGTTTGAAAATATTTTATTTTAAATCACTTTCCCCCTCAATCCATGAATGAGAAGTCAATAATTGAGTGACTTAGGTTTTGATAACATGAAGTCCGGTGATTTTCAAAAATTAGTTCAATATATTTTCAAAACAATATTTTCCATTTTCAAAACAATTTAATCAAATTATTCAAAATTGTATAAAAATGGTATCTTGCACAAAGATCGTTAGGTGGTTGAGGCTTACATTTGTTGTTTGTTGTAGGGTTTGGAAGAAAAACCGTCTGCCGATGCAGTGAGACTTCTTCTTACGTTGCATTTTGAATGCCAACTGAGGTCAAATTAAGCTCTGTTTCTTCAATCACTTAGAAGAAAACCATCTGCTGATGCGGTGAGACCTCTTACGTTGCATTTATGCCAACTCTCCATAGAAGTCCAATTAAGCTCCGTTTCTTCATTTGTCAACCCAAGATATAGTTACCCTTTCCTTTCGGCATCCAATCATCTTTCAATTGTGGGATCGGATCAAGGGAATCTTATAACCAATATACCTGCATACGTTAGTGAACACACATAGATATATGGTGGTGACATCACCCAACAGACAATCGACTAATAAAAGTCAATGCAACATATCAATCAGATCATATAAATGTATGGGAATAAAGTGTTCATCAAACTCTAATCATCTAATCCTAGCAATCATATCCTAGGCACCTAGTCCTTCAACATAGGTTAACATCATTTTAATTAAGCATATTAGGATAATTAAAAAGGTTTAGATGATGTAGATTTGAAAAAAATTATCCCCCTCAATCCATGACTCATTTTATGAAAATGTTTAAAAGCGCTGAAGTCATTGATTGAGTTGCAAATTAATAAAAACTCTGAAACTGATTGTTGTTAAAGCAACTCATTTTACCACCAATTTTTTGGAAAACAACAAATATTTTTCTGAAGAATTTTAGACGGAAAAACATTTGTGTAGGAACAGCAGTCCTTTGACATACTTTCCTCAAATTGTTTAGTTTTAGGATAAGTGCACGAAATATTTTGGAAAAAGTTCAAGTGCAGCACTTTCCTTTCTTTAAGAGAGCGGGTTGCTATCAGAAATAATAGCAAACCATAGTTTAAAGCTTGAGGTCTGATCAGAAAGCTGCAAGCCATATATTGGCGCGGGTTACGATGCAGAAATAGCGTAAGCCATATTTAGAACATGATTTGGAAAAGAATATTTACACCTTCTGCTCGAACTTCATCTATGGTCCCGTGCCATTATTGAATGACATTTCTAAGACCGTAGATGTTATCGATACCAGAAGACATGTCTTGGAAAACATATTTTTTGTATTTTTCAAATTTTCTAATTTTTATGGGTTTTTGAGGGTTTTATATTTTTCTATTTTGTTTTTGTGAAAAATATATACAAGGATAGAATAGATGATATAGTTTAAGAAACATGATGATACGAGTACCGAGATAAGGATATCGAACAGCCCGTTGTAGAAGATAGAAGTCATCATCTCTTAAACATTCACCACCAAAGCATCCAAGACTCTTGAATCAAGAAATGAGCCACTTGAAAGTGAGGCTTTGGTGGCTTCCCCCCAAACTGAAAATCCTTTAGCTGAGCAGATTCAAAGCTTTCATTCAAGCTTCCCTTAGCCAGGTGCACAAAGAAGCACACCATTATCATCGAACTTCTTTGCTCCTTTTAGAATAATCACCGTGATTCTTGTTCGAGGTTATATCATCAATGAAGAACAGCACCGTATCATCCCACACATAAATAACTCTTCTCAAATTTCATTCCACTGAAATCTGAAGCGATCCATTCAAAAGGTGTCAAAGAACACTTCCCGTGTAGTTGAAATGATCAGATCGATCTCTTAGTATAATGCTCAAGAACTCTCGAATACTAAGGGGAATGAAGAACAACCCCATGTTACATTTTCTTCCCTGATGAAGCGTATGAAGCTCAAGACCAGTACACAATATCAAAGAACTCTCCTGAATACACATCATGCCCAGAAGAAAACTTACCTCTCCAATGTTTGTGGTAGCAATGGCTTTTCTTCACGATGATGCATTAATATGAGCTCCGGAACCAAATACACACATTCCCAAAGAGAACAACGGTAACATTGAAAGAAGAAAGGCGAATCAGCGATTATCTCTGCGGATGACAATCTCTGCGGATGTCAACTCCGGAATAAGTGATTATATTTCTGAATCGATTAAGCCCTCAAATTGAAGTTGGTGGCGCCCCAATGTACACAAATTCTCTCTCACGATGATTGCGATAACATCGAGATCATCACACACAGAATGTGTATCTCTTTTATCTTCAAAAACTTTCATTTACATCACTTCCCCCACGACGTTGGAATAAGAACATGTTAAGAATTAGAAATTCCCGGTATTAAAGAGTCGGTCACCTCAAGTATATGTAATCGTTAGAATGCTCGTAGTCATAGTTATATTTAGTTAAGTAGTATTTTGTTAAGTAACACCGTGGAGGACGGACGGGTCTTTACCCACTGTATGCCTGATCCACAGCCCGTTGTGTGGCGTTTATGTAAGACTATAAATACTCTCTACCTCCAAGGTAGAGAGTTGGAGCTCATAATAATATCTTTCACTTTCTCTCACTAAGTTCCCTAAACCTCTAACTTTCTCTCTCTAGAATTCCATTTATACGCCACTTTGTGTTATGGTTTGATGTGTATGTGAAAACTTATATCTAACAATTGGTATCAAGAGCCAGGTTAGATCATATCTTGCACATCTTTGGATTTCTAGTGGTTTTTAGGTGGTTTTTGAGTTTGAAAAAGTTTAGTGGTTTTTGCATCATTTGGTTGATTTCTTGTGTTAAAGTTTGGATTTTGTTAGTACTTTTATGTTTAGAATCATCACAAGTATGTAGGTTTTCATTTGGTAAGCTTGAATCATCTTGGTTGGGTTGTTTTGGATTGAAAAGTGATGTTTATGTGGTTTTTCTTGCTAGCGACTTAACTTCGGATTACTTTCTTATAGCGACTTGCACAAATTTGTAGCGAGTTACAGTTTGAACCTAGCGACTTAGATCTAGCGATTTACAGTACAAGTAGTGGACTCTCCACTACGGTGCTTGACTTGGTGTAGCGACTTGGTGCGTAGCGAGTTGCTCTTTAGCGACTTGTATCTTTAGCGACTTGAGTAGCGAATTGCTGCCAAAATTCTGCTAGCGACTTGAGGCTTAGCGAGTTACTACTTAGCGACTTGCATTTGTCTAGCGATTTGGGACTCTAGCGACAATTGGTGTAGCGAATTAAGTGTTAGCGACTTGGTGCATTATCTTCTAGCGACTTAGGGTGATTGTTTTACGGTTTTCTCTTGATTTAGTAAAATCCGTGAAAGAATCTATTTCCCGGTTTAATCATAGAGTTATAAAATCCCGTATTATCTGTTAACATGTCTACCAACGTTCTTACTATCATCTCCACTGTTGCCGAGGATGTTCAAGCGGTGGGTCGGATACTAGATCCACCCAGCTTGCCAGAGACGACTACGATTCTTGGGCTCAACGAATCAGATTGTACTGCCTTGGAAGGAAAATGGTGTCAACATTCTCAAATCCATTGATGAAGGACCATATCGAGTTGATACGACTAGAGACATACACTAATGAAGATGGTACTCTGATTTACGGAATGGACAGACCAAAGATGTATGATGAGCTTGATGTTAAGGAGAAAAAGAGTCGATCTGAATATCAGGGCTTCAAACATTGTTCTTCAAGGTCTTCCTAAAGACATCTACAAGTTGATCAATCATAACACTGATGCAAAGGCAGTTTGGGATAATGTTAAGATGCTTCTCTCAGGTTCATAATTAACTATGGAAGCAGATCCAACTCTATGGCGAATTTGAACACTTCAAGATGAAACCAGATGAGAATGTCTATGAGTACTATGTGAGATTTCATAAGTTAGTGAATGACATGAGGAACATAAGAATGACTATGCCTAACATTAGCGAACTCAAAATTTGTGAACAACATGAATCGAATGGCACAAGTTTGTCAACGCTGTGAAGCTCACTAAAGGATTGAAGAATACAAACTATGAGCAACTCTATGCCTTCCTCCTTCGGAATGAGAGACATGCTATGTTTGAAAAATTGATTCTCAATCAGTTCAAAACCAACCAAGGAGAGACAAGCTCGTCTAATGACTCAACTGACTTCTACTCAAACATGAATCACAACAAAGCATCACAAGTCATACCCTTGGGTAATGGTAATCACAAACTCATTCCTGATCCTATGTTCAAACAAGGCGATCTTTGATGCACGTGGGTAACTTCATTAATCAACTAGCTCTTCTGATTAGTCAAAACATGAATTCTCTCCCACATACCAACAACAACCTCGAACACATCTAACCCACACAATCAAGCCACTAAAAGATGGAAGGATGGTGGTGCAGATTCGAGGAAAGACATTATGATCGAGGGAAGAGGTGGAGCGGTAGAGGTTATGTTGGCAACGAGAATCGAGGAAGGAATGGTAACCAAGGTCAAGCTAAGCCAATCAAATGTTATAAGTGTGGTGGTGAGGGACACATTGCAAGGAACTGCAAATCTCCAAAGCGTCCACAGAATGCTGATTACGAGAGATAAGATCTTTCTGTACAGCTCAGGACAATGGTCTTTGCTTTGGATGAAGAGAATTGCGTTTCTAGTGAGGGCAATGCCAAGACCTATGATGCAGGTGTGGATGAGCAGCCTATTCAGGAGATAGGTCACAATCATCAGAATGCCTTTCAAGTGGTTGTGATGCATACGACTCCGATGTGGATGATGGACCTACGGCACACACAATTTTTATGGCTAGCATTTCTCCAATGGTTTCTCCCAAGGTCTCTTCTTCACCACTAGCAGGCCCATCCCAAGACAAACTCATCTCAGAGGTATTAAAACTATACGATAATGTGGTGCAAAAGATGCATGACAAAGTACAATCCACTGAAACTATTGAATCAAATGTTGAAAATATGGGTAATATCGATATTATCCCATATGATCAATACGTGAGACAAAGTGAAAGTGAAGGTGTACCAAGTGATGCATCTTCTGCAGTCAACAATGACTGTGTTTTTGATGAATACTTGCATGTGCCCTGATGATTGTAATTTGAACTAAATGCCTATAAAGAGCGTGTTGCTATTTATGAACAACGTGCTAAATTTGAGTTGACCACTCGTGAGCAGGAAATGGATGACCAAGTGCGTACAGTCATTAGAAAAAGTAATTTTAGAGAAGAAGTATTGAAACAAGAATTAAATTCCTTGCAAGAAAAACTTTCTAAAACCGCTAAGCAAAAACAAGAACTTCAAGAAAATGTGAAAATGCTTAAGCAAGAATTTAATGCAAAGGAATCAAAACTCTTGAGAGAATTTTCTAATCTGAAAACTTTGAAAAACAAACTTGAAAACAAGTTGTACAAACAAGGAAACACCATTGAACTCACATGGTCACTAAACATAGAGTTCTAAGCGATAAGCATAGTGTTCCCATAATTGATAAACCCAACCAGAGGCGGAAAGATAGCAAAAGCAGCTCAAAGTGTGATCTATGATGGCAATGAGATTCTTAAACCTATACAGAAACCTAGTTGCTTGAGTGCACTGAGGAAGATAAGAAATCGGATGAAGTCACTAGGGAAAGGATGAACAAAAAATTAGATGATCCTAAATGCAAAGAGAAAAAATAATTATCACTCCCCATGACTACAAAAAGGAAAACTGGATTTCCTTGAATATGTTTAAGCCTCAGAACATTGTTGACTCGAACAAGTTTTCGGAAAAAGGATTTAGATAGCAAAAGCTGAAAATATTGTTGAAACAAACCCTCCCTATGGAAAATGCCTAGAGCGACTGTGTATCCTCCTAATACACCAATGCATCTTGTTCCTAGGAAAATTGCCACTAAAAGCAAGACCTTAATTAGCCAATATGTTATATTTCAACTATTTGTTGATTTTGAGAAAACTTGTAAGAAAAGGATCACACCCCCTGGTATAACGGAAGGAGAAAGGGGTTTTGAGCAAATGAAAGAATGTTATTTAACTGAGGTCATGCCTTTCTTTAAACAACTAAAAGATCACTTTGAGAGTCTTAAAAGGGGATAAAACTGATATTAAGGAATGGAAAAGAATTTGATGCAATGGTAGTTGAAGTTAGTGATTATGGGCGTGCACTAAAATATAATGAGATTGAGAGGAAGAACTTGCATACCTTAAATGAGACTCTTATTACTGAATGTGTTGCTCAAGATATCTTTTTCACTGCTTCAAATTGCTCTATTAATGCTTCCAAATTTCATGAACTATCTGTGGCCCCGAAAGTCTCCCATGATCGTGTCATTGAGCTTGAAAAAACTAATTCTAAACTAAACGAGAAAATTGAACTGGATGATCACACAATTTGGTTAAACATTTTTCTAAACTGGAAGTTGAGCATTTTAATTTACAACTAAAATATCAACATCTTAAAGAAAATGTTAAAACTTCAAATATCAAGACATCCTCGGATGCTCCGAGTTTGATGCAGTTTTCAAATTAACAAGCGTGATGAACAGATTCAAGCTCATTGCAACACGATCAGAAAGTTGAAAGCCCAAATCTCTCAATTAAAGGGTCAAACGAACAATATGACAGCTCCCAAATGCCTCCTCCTTTAGATTCTCAGAATTCTCAAACTTTTCATCTTCAAAACTTAGTTGATGCCTTACAAAAGGAAAGCGAGAGTTTTCTAGAAGAAAATGAAAAGTTAAACGACATTTTAAAGAGTTATATGATTCAATGAAAGTCACCCGTGACCAAAACAACGAAAAATAACGCGTCTTTACAAAATTGAGAATCTGAGAAGTCAGGGAAATGGGGAACTGCCACTTGTTTTCAATAAGAATGTTGTCTCAAAGTCACCCTTAGACTGCAAATACCTTGTGACAGTTAAATATATTCCTCCTCATCTTAGGAATAATGAACATGCTTTTCATGAATACTGTGCTCACCTTAAGGATAGTCTAGAATGTCTCCGTGAGATTGTCGAAGAGGATTTCATTAACAAACCTCTTGATAGTGAAATTAGGTTTGCTTGCCTCCAGGCCAAACGATCTCAAGAGCTGCTTGAATGTGTAATTGCAACATGTCCAAAACCCTTAGGTGAAAAAGGCAAAGCTGTGAAGCCTTGTTCTATGCCTAGTGCCAAACAGAAAATCCGTTCTATGCTAAAGCAAGCATGTGACCCTTGATATGCCTTGTTCCATATCTAAATTCAAGCAAACCTTTGTGATGTGCTCTAAATTTCAGATCCCAGCACTTCTAGACCAGGAATGCAGAAAGTAGTGAAGCCATGTAATGTTCCCATCGTTACTTCTACAGATGTTAAGATTGACACTAAAGTTAGCGGGTCAAACCTAGAAGCTATGCAAAGAAGGATAGGATTACGCAAACTAAAAGTGATCATGATAAGGAAGTGAAAGAACACCATAGGGACAAGAAGTTTGATTTGAACAAAAAGAATCGTGTTAGTTCTAGTATTAGCTCTAAGCTTACTAAAAATAATTCGAGGCCTTATCTTTGTCTGCAAAACATGCAAAAAATGTTTAATTTCTGTAATCATGATAAATGTGATGTGTTATTTCTGAGGTCTAAGATTCATAACCCAGTTAAGAAAGTTTGGAGAGCGAAACAGATTAAGCAATCACGGAAACCTACAGGGAAGGTTTTTACCAATGTAGGATTTCATTGGAAGCCAACAGGTCGAATATTCACGAATGGCAAACCTTGCCCCTTAACTAGATGCACTATGCCTAGAGTAGTGCACTGTAAGGTTTGGAAATAGCGGTAGAATAATCCCATTAAGCACAAAATGTCCTCGACTAAGTCGATGCTTCTACTAGTTTAGCTCCTAGTGACAATGACATTGCACCTAGGGTTTCTGCTGATTCAAAGATTGTTTGTGCTAACCAAAAGGAACCCATGAGCACGTGGGGATCCAATGTTTCCAATTCTCTATCTTCGTCACATTGTCCAGCGGTCGTAAATCGTCCCTGGTTGTACGGACTCAGGCTGTTCCAAGCATATGACTGGAGACCGGCGCGGCTCATGAACTTCGTGAGCAAATTCATCGGGACATTAGATTGGGAATGATCATTTCGGTGCAATTATGGGTTATGGAGATTATGTTGTTGGAAAAAGTGTAATCTCCGGGTATATTATGTGGAAGGTCTTGGTCATAATTTGTTCTCTGTTGGTCAATTCTGCGATTCTGATCTAGAAGTAGCCTTCGAAAACATACTTGTTTCGTTAGAGAACTTGATGGTAAGGAACTTTTAAGTGGTTCACGTGGTTCAAATCACACCATCTCGATGATATGATGAAGTCTTCTCCAATTTGCTTGTTGTCAAAGGCTTCAAAAACAAAGTCATGGCTATGGCATCGTCGTCTCAATCACTTGAACTTCGGCACCATCAATGATCTCTCCAGAAAGGACTTAGTTGTAGGTTTACCTAGACTTAAGTATGAAAAGGATCATCTTTGTTCAGCATGCCAATTGGGAAAAAGCAAGCAGTATGCCCATAAACCCAAACCTACAAACTCACCAGAAGTTCTTCATACAATTCACATGGACTTATGTGGACCCATGAGAGTCTGAGAATATCTTTGGAAAGAAATATGTGTTAGTTGTGGTTGATGATTTCTCTAGATTCACCTGTGTAAAGTTCTTAAAGACAAAGGATGAAACTCAGATATCATCATCAAACTCATCAAAAACTGCTGAGGTTCGTCTTAACAAAACGGCGAGAATCATCGAACAGACAATGGAACTGAGTTTGTTAACAAACAACTTAGTGAGTTTTATGAAAGTATTGGAATCAGTCATCAAAGAAGTGTTCCTCGAACTCCTCAACTGAACGGTGTAGTTGAAAGACGAAATCGAACTCTTGTGGAAGCCGCAAGGACAATCTGATTTACTCAAGGTTCCAATGTTTCTCTGGGGTGAAGCCATCACTGCATGCTACACCCAAAATCGATCTCGATTCACCTTCTCATGGAAAAACTCCATATGAACTTGTCCACCACAGAAAACCTAATCTCTCATTCCTTCGTGTGTTTGGTGCATTGTGTTATCCAACTAATGAGGGTCAAGATTTAGGCAAACTTAAAGCTAAAGCGGACATTGGAGTATTTGTAGGATATGCACCAAACAGAAAAGGATACCGAATCTACAACAAGAGAACCCGAAATATCATGGAAACAACTCACGTTATGTTTGATGAGTGA
Organism: Chrysanthemum makinoi; assembly: GCA_910596185.1. Classification (NCBI taxonomy): domain Eukaryota; kingdom Viridiplantae; phylum Streptophyta; class Magnoliopsida; order Asterales; family Asteraceae; genus Chrysanthemum; species Chrysanthemum makinoi. The sequence continues at coordinate 20,535,420 of OU343219.1, forward strand.
CGGTCAAATGGCTCTGGACAATCCATTCGGGACCCGCACTTCAAAGCAATCCCATTGGTTCATCTCTTGTACCAAACTCCTCATCAGCAACTCCATATGTACCTCCCTCAGAAGATGATTTAAAGAAACTGTTTGATCCAATGTTTGATGAACAATTTGAGCCAAGTAACAATGATATGTCAATCAATCAACGGAGGCCTATCCCATCAATGAATTAACCCCTCAACTTCTATGTCATTAAGCCAAGAAGCGCCTGCTGCTGACCAATCTGTTTCATCAACAAATCTTCAATCATCAAATGTACATCATGGAAATGCTTCTGATTCACAAGATGAAGTCAATCCCTTTGCTACTCCCGAAGATGCTCCATTTGAAAACATATTTGCTCCTGAATCATCATCGAAACCATCTTCTTCAGGAGACATCGACTCTACTTCAGGTTCCTCAACAACAGCCACATGAACACCTCAGAAAATGGACTCACGATCATCCATTAGACAACATCATTGGAAATCCCTCTCGTCCAGTATCCACACGGAAACAACTTGCAACCGATGCCTTATGGTGCTTCTTCAACTCCATACTCTCTAAGATCGAACCAAAAGATGTTAAAACCGCCATGAATGAGGACAGTTGGTTCAATGCCATGCAAGAAGAAATTCATGAGTTTGATCGACTAGATGTATGGGAATTAGTACCTGCTTCAGATTGTGCTATGATCATTGCTCTAAAGTGGATCTTCAAAGTGAAACTTGATGAGCATGGTGATGTGTTAAAGGACAAGGCTCGATTGTTAGTTGCTAAAGGATACCGTCAAGAGGAGGGTATTGACTTTGAAGAATCTTTTGCTCCAGTAGCTCGAATCGAGGCAATCGTAATATTCTTGGCTAATCTTTAAGTAAGAACATGGTAGTCTATCAGATGGATGTAAAGACGGCGTTTCGAACGAGAGATCTTAAAGAAGTCGTCGTCGGCCAACACGAAGGCTTTGTGAATCCAGAGCATCCTACTCACGTTTATCGTTTGAAGAAGGCTCTTTATGGTTTAAAGCAAGCTCTAAGGGCATGGTATGATACGCTATCAAAGTTTCTTCTGTCTACGGATTGCAAAGGGCGTTGATCCAACATTGTTCACCAGAAAATCAGGCAAACATTTAATTCACGTTTAAATTTATGTTGATGATATTATCTTTGCCTCGACTGACCCTAATGAATGTGATCGTTTTTCAAATGAAATGGGTTCCAAATTTCAAATGTCAATGATGGGACAAATGTCATTTTTCTTGAGATTACAAATTTCACAAAGTCCCGGAGGCATTTTCATAAATCAATCTAAATATGCAAATGAGATTTTAAAGAAATTTGGATTTGATTCAAGTGACCCCGTTGACACTCCCATGATTGAATGAACCAAGCTTGATGAGGACCACTCAGGGATCATGGTAGACCAAACGAAATATCGTAGCATGATCAGATCCCTTATGTACCTCACAGCCAGTAGACCTGATATTCTATTCGTTGTATGCATATGTGCTAGATACCAGGCTAAGCCTACCAAAAAGCACCTTGAAGCGGTTAAACGAGTCTTTTGGTACCTCCAAGGAACCATCAACATGGGACTTTGGTACCCGAATGACACCGGTATGTCACTAACAGCATATGCAGATGCAGATCATGCGGGTGTCAAGATACTCGTCAATGCGTCTGGAGGAGCTCAATTTTTGGGTGATAAGCTTGTGCTGGTCTTCAAAGAAGCAAATGAGTACTTCTATTTCCTCTACAGAGGCGGAATACATAGCCATGTCATCTTGTTGTGCTCTAATCCTTTGGATGAGATC
>OU343219.1:20537356-20611877 GCA_910596185.1 Chrysanthemum makinoi
CCTTTTCACATTCAATTCTGTTTCATTCTTCAACCCTTCATTCTTACCGAGACTTCATTACTAGAACCTTGTTGGGTTTATTCCAGTTCTAGCTCAATCTTAGTCGGCACTCTTCCCATATTCTCACTTTTCTCCTTTTTTCATCATACCTAAAGACTTCTACACTATCTAGTGGTTTGTCCCTAGGTAGATCCCTCAGGCTCTAAGCGGGATCGTGGGAGCGAATACCTAACTTAACCATCCTTATATCTCCATACATAAAATACATTGGTCGGTCTTTTGGTATTGTTCATTCCATTTCCAAACCAATTGAAAACCATTAGAAAATCAATCAAGGTACTTGTGATATAAAATCAAAGCATTTTGTACCTTAATTATTTTTGATATTTTAGAAAGCTTCCCCCTCAACAAGTGCTTCAGTAATGAAATTATTTTGCTTTTGCGGAGGAAGGACACTTTTGAACCCTTAGATTGAGAATGAAAGATCCAATCTTTGATTAACATTTTCTAAAATGATCATGATACGCTTACATGGCGTTCGAGTCAAAGGAACTTCCTTTTAGTCTAGCAAGTTTTCAACACCCTAGGCATTGAACCTAATCATTGTAGTGTAGTATTAGGAAGCCGGATTATTGATATCGTTCTCTAGGGGAATAGGAATGCTAGTAAGAAGTTACTACGCTAAGGTTGGGGTTGAGGAAGATTATTTTTTTATATTTTTTAGAAAATGGAAAGTTACGAATCTCGGGGTATTGGATTGGAGGGGGGGGGAGGGTTTGGTATTTCTACCGATTACTCTACTTAGCTATTCTAATTAACTAAGCTAAGGGGTAGTCTATGCCTATTGTTGTGTGCTCGTATGATAGTTAAAAATGTGTTTACTTAGATTTTATTACTCCCTAGTTATCTCATATTGATGGTTGAATTGTCACGTCCTTATTCTTAACGCATTGTGTTTCTAAGATTAGTAGGGTATCGTTTATCCCTAACTCTTTGAAGCTACCAAAGGTTAATGAATCTCTAGGATTCATAAAGTTAACACTAAGGTATTCTTTGGATGTTTAGCCTACAATTCCACTAGTAACTATATGCTAAAGTTCAACAAAGATTAATCAAGCATTAAAACACAATGAATGACCTATCACAATACTAGGTCAATCACAATTAAGATAAGAGACAACCAATCAATATTCAATAACTAAGTTTCATATTCCCTAAGCAAACACACAAGTAAATTAGGCGGACATGGAGAACATGCAAGCATACACACAATCAATTGAAGACATAATTGAATAAATGAAGTAAAACACTTATCTTGATGTAAAATAGGGTATGGAACCCTAAAATCGTACAAAATTGACCTTGGTTTGGTTTAGGTTTTACTCCACAAAACTACCTATAAAAGCTGAAAAGTTCTATATATAGTGTTATAAAGCTGCGGCGGTGTCACTCTTTAATTGTGGCGCCAGGTCAGCGTCATTAGGTTTTCGTCTTGTACGTTATCATTGTGGCGGCGTCACCTTATGCCTTGTGGCGCCGTCACCTTGGTCTCCACGGCGATCGGATCAAATCTAGGCCGTGCAATTTGCGGCGCCCTACTTTTTAAAACGATCAGTCACTTGTAAATAAGCAATTTGGCTCTTGGTCGTCATAAAACATATTTAACGGCGTCCTTGAATGCGCGTGATGCCGTCCCTTCATTTCTAGTAGCAGGTGTCTCGATTCTTGACTTTGGCCATTTTCTTAGGTATATCGGCGCCTTTTCGTCCGAATAGTGTCATTCAACAATTTGCCTTCAAGAGACCTAAAAGTGAAAAGGCGAAATTAAGTAGTAACGGATACAAAAGTGATCAATTAAGGGCTTAAATGACTCCTCAAAAAGGTACCTTTTAAATCCTTATCAAATATCCCTACACTTGGTATTTGCTTGTCCTCAAGCAAATGTGCTTTTAGCCAATTGATTTATAAGTTAGGGGTCATGAAGCATTAGTTTAGAATGATTCACAACACATATAAGCCCCACAAAAGTCATAACAAGAACAGAAATTACATACTAGCACCTCACATGGGGTGTTTGGATACTCACATCTCTCGGGTGTATATGAAATATAACAAGTTGGAAATGGAAGATAAACACTCATTAACCGGTCCTAGTACATAGATTACCATAGGCTTGAGACTAGATCAAACCTCCATCGCTTTGGCGTAAGCACCTAGGAAAGACTATCCAAGAGGTCTTTTAAATGGTTGTAACGTTAGGAAACTACGGTAGGGAAACAAAGGGTTTGGTGGGATAGGCGATTTAGTGGTGGCAAGTCAAAAATCTTTATGTTACAAGCACACGAAGAATGGCGTTGCTAAGCCAAGACTCGACACTCTAAACTCTAGATAAACTGAAATAAACAAACATAAATTTAAAGATAGATGTAGGATGGTAGCCCGTATGTTTTTTTTCAACATTTTTTTTGACACTCTATTTTTTCTTTTTCTCTTTTTCTATTTTTTTTGATTTTTTTCATACACTTTTACTCTACCATCCTCTTCGATAACATCAAAATGATAGGGATTTATAGGCACATCCCTACACTTGAGTTTTTATTATTCTAACACTAATTTGACCCGAATTGAAAAGATCAAAACACTTGGAGTACAATATTTATGAGATAGGGAATTTGAATTTAACGTTCCCTTCCGTCATTTCATTAAATTTAACTTTTACCAATCGTCCCAATCGTCCAAAATTGTATACAAGGATATGACTGGACTTAGCAACTTATAAACCACTAGATAATTGAACTAAGGGTTTAGTATGATAACAATAATGCACTAGAAGTGAGTGCATACAAGGTAGGCTAAGGCGATTTGGGTGTACATTTGGGGGTGGATTGTAAACATTGTTCTTCATTGATATTGAAGGCAAAACATCCACGAGAACAGCGAAAGGATAGGCTCACGAGGGGTTAACTAGGGGTATCATGTACTAAAGATGAGTACAAGCGCAAAGGTGTGGGGAATTACTCCATAGATGTGGAAGAAAGTAATTATATTACAGGTATTAAACAAGGGTTATTGTAAGATATTGGATTTCACAAACAAACTAAACCATAATCATATGGGGCATACAAGTTGTTTAGAGAGAGAAGAGAGTTGGGAACTATGTGAAACAAACAAAAATGGTATTGAAGCTCCAACCCTCTACCTTGGGAGGTAGAGGGTATTTATAGTGTCTTACAAATAAACGCTACCTACGAACGTGGATCGGGGCATACAGTGGGTAGAACCGTCCCGAGTCCTCCACGGTGTTACTTAACAAATACTACTAACATATATGACTACGACTACGAGCTTTCTAAGAATACATATACTTGAGGTGACCGACTCTTTAATGACCAGATTTTCTAATTCCTAACAATCTCCCCAAGGAGGTCACCTCAAATTACAATGAATACAAACGGATATTACATTAGATTGTTCTAGGATTCTTGATTAAGTCCTTTGCTCAGAAGCTCGTAGTCTTTGATTCTTCATGTTCCACATGTTTGGATAATTTCAAGTGGAGGTCTTTATGATCCAGCGTGATGATGAGTTTTGAGCCGCATTGAGATCATCGGCTAACATGAATCTCGACTCTTCCATTGTGGTGTTGGTATTATGTGATGTTGTGACATTTGGACCGACATGCTCACATTCAGGATCATGATATATTCTCATCGAGTAGCGGAAGCTTTTCTTTGATTCATGATATTTGCGTGACATAGCGAGAAGCATGGAGTGAAAGTATCAGAGTTGTTGAAGCACTTATCATGATTTCTTTTGAGATGAATGTTTAGTGTGAGCATGCGGCTATGGATTGACCGCTTCATTCTAATCGGTACCAAGCGTCGGGCGTATACGCATGCATGATTAGCAATAAAGTGCCGCGAAAGTGTCTTTGATCACTTTCGTTGAATTGAGTACACGGCCCACGGTTCCCGTTGATCGATACAAATCTTACTTGTGATCGGGTATAATTCGAAGAATTTCCTTAGCGAGGGTTTCGCAGCGCTCTAGCTTTCTCAAAGGAACGTCTCAAAGACAACGAATTGAGTGAACCAGCAATTGAGATTCGATTGATGAAAAGAGATTTGAAAAACAATCGTGTATTTCTCAATAGAAATTTGTTTTTGCAATACACTGAAGGTTTTAATGAAAATCAATTATCAATCATAAACACCTTTTATTTTGAAATATTAGTATACAGTCGATGTGCTAAAGAAAAGAGTTTTAAGCACAACGACCGTTTTTCAAAGGTATCCGTCAATCCATAACCTGAACCAGGATTGATTCAAAAGATTGAATCGCCCCATTGTTTACGTTCAGTTGTCACATGGTTGATCTATTGGATAGATCTCACATGCCACCCACCGGGAGCTTGTTTGATGTTGGCTCTCGAAGGCTTTCCATCTTCATTGTGAATATGTTTGCATATCACTCAGATGTTCTCGGCAATACCACAAGGATAATGCGTAGGACTCATAAGATATAATCTCTCTTTCCACATTGTGTGAAACAGAGAGTCTTCATTGAAAGTGTCCTAATGAGATTTATTTGATGATCTCGTGGCTCTAGACTCAATTGTGCATATTTGGTTCCTATGCCGGAGACTAGGGAGAGGGTCTCCTTCTTCAATATCAACAATCTCTAAGAGAAAGTTGATAGATGATGTCGGTTCCCGTGAGAATGAAACAAGTCCTTTTAAGAGGAACTTGAGTGGTTTGGGAAGTTAGTGCAGGCCACTTTGGGTCCATGACGTCTTGTCTTCAATACCGATGTTACCTTAGTAACCACCAGTAGCATATGAATTGAACCCGGTTTCTGCCCTAAGGTTGAATTAAATGGAGGGCTATTTGTTTTCACCCCTTTTCACATTCAATTCTTTTTCATTCTTCAACCCCTTCTGCTTACCGAGACTTCATAACTAGAACCTTGTTGGGTTTATTCCGATTCTAGCTCGTCTCGATCCGCACTCTTCCCATATCTCACTTTTCTCCTTTTTTCATCATACCTAAGGAATTCTACACTATCTAGTGGATTGTCCCTGGGTAGATCCCTCCGTTCTGGCGGATCATGGGAACAAATACCTAACCTTATCATCCTTATATCACCATACATAAAGTAAATTTGGTCGGTCTATTTGGTATTGTTCATCTGCCATTGGAACCAATTGAAAACCATTTGAAAATCAATCCGCATACTTGTGATATATTATCAAAGCATTTTGTACCTGAATTGTTTTGATATTTTAGAAAAGAGCTCCCCTCAACATGTGCATCATAATTTTAGAAATGGTTTTAGCACATGGAGGCAAGAGGACTTGAAAATTGATTAAAAAGAATGAAAGATTGGCTTTGATCATTTCTAAAAGATATCAACATCAGATTAAATCAAGTAGATAAAGCATATTGGGAAGGATGAGGTTTTCAAAATTTGCTCCCCTCAATATGTGCTCGAGATTTGAAAGAGTTTTGCACATACTATAGGGAACCTGCACTTAGAGACAAATCAATCACGTTTCAATTCTTTGTGGTTTAAAAAGATGCTCCCCCTCAACATGTGCATGGAAAATTTGAAATCGTTTGGCACATGTGGGGAGGAAAGCTTGCTAAACACTTATAAAACCAATTATCAAGTTATCAGTTTAAATCCAATTTAAATCACAAATTCTCCCCCGATCACACTTTCCAAATCCTTTGAGAGTTGTGATCTCTATTGATTTAAATTAAATTTTGAAAGCTTTTTGAGGAGAATAGTGACTTGCTTTTGAAAAAAACTTTTTAACTGATAAGGATCGGATTTTCAGACTTTAAACTCCATTGTATAAACATGCATGAGTATCTTTTGAAAACATAACATTAGCAAAGGTTTTGAATCAACTGTATAAATCATTGTTCCTTTTGATTTTCCAACAATAAACCTTGCTCATTTACGTGCCAATTGTTTGAAAAATGACCTTTCAAAATAACCTTTTTAATTAGAATAAATCATTCTCCCTCAATCAATGACACAAGTTGTTGATTGAGAGATAGAGATTTTGACAAATGAAAAGCACAAATGATTTTAATAGATTACAGGTATTTTCAAAGCAATTTAGTTTTCATTAGATGGCAAATATTTTTCCGAAGAATCATTAGACGGAAAAATATTTGGAAAGAGAAACATTTGTCTTTTTATGACAAACATTTGTTTTAGAATCGAGCATGAGATTTGAAAAATAAGATAAAGCATGGCTCTGTTCTTTACTTTTAAAAGCGGGTTCTTGCACGCCTCAAAATGACAATAAACCACCATTTTTCTCCGCCTCATTTTTTTTTTTTTTTAAACAAAACTATGTACATTCGAAGAACATCTAAAGACTCGTGACATTCTTTGAATGTCAACACAAAATCCGTAGATGATATCGAATAAAAAAACATGACAAAATAACAATATTTTTGGAATTTTTCAAGATTTTCTAATTTTTATGGATTTTTGAAAGTTTTATATTTTTCTCTTTGCATTTTGTTGGTTTTATAATTTTGTATTTTGGTTTTTGAATAAATATATACAAAGATATGGATGAAGAAAGACCTTTACTCCTCTTCTTCCTCTTGAAGACGTTTGAGTGTTTCCGGTTGAAGACTCTTTAGACCAAGTCGTGGGAGGATAAACTCAAACGTTCTCTAGGAAGAGCTTTGGTGAAGATGTCACGCTAACCGGTATTGGTCCTCACAAAATAAGTTCCACCACACCTTTTTCACTTGCTCCCGATGAAATGATGTCGAATGTCGATGTGCTTTGCTCTTGAGTGTTGTACGTTGTTGCATGAGAGAGCAATAGTAATTTTATTATCACAATACTGAGAGGATTTTGTTGAATTCAAAGCCATAGTCAGATAATGGGATCTCATCCATAGGATTTGAGCACAACAAGATGACATGGCTATGTATTCAACCTCTGTAGAGGAAATAGAAGTACTCATTTGTTTCTTTGAAGAACATCTCACAAGCTTATCACCCAAAAACGAGCACCTCGGGCGTGCATTTCGCGTGTATCTTGACATCTGCATGATCGGCATCCGCATAAATTTTGTTAGTGACATACCGGTGTCCTTCCGGTACCAAAGTCCCATATTGATGGTTCCTTGGAGATACCGAAAGACCCGTTTAACCGCTTCAAGGCGATTTTGGTAGGCTTAGCACGATATCTAGCACACATGCACAGCGAACAAAGATATCGGTCATCGGTACGTGAGGTACATCGTGGATCCAATCATACTACGATATTTCGTTTGGTCTACCATGATCCCTGAGTGGTCCTCATCCAGTTTAATACGCTCAATCATGGGAGTGTCAACGGGGTCACTAGAATCAAATCCAAATTTCTTTAAAATCTCATTTGCATATTTAGATTGATTTATAAAAATGCCTCAGGGACTTTGTGAAATTTGTAATCCCAAGAAAAATGACATTTGTCCCATCATTGACATTTGAAACTTGGAACCCATTTCATTTGAAAAATGATCACATTCATTGGGGTTAGTCGAGGCAAAAATAATATCATCAACATATATTTGAACGTGAATTAAATGTTTGCTGACTTTTCGGTGAACAATGTCGGATCAACTGCTCCTTTGTTGAATCCAGTAGATAGAAGAAACTTTGATAGCGTATCATACCATGCCCTTGGAGCTTGCTTTAAACCATAAAGAGCCTTCTTCAAACGATAGACGTGAGTAGGATTTTATGGATTCACAAAGCCTCGGGTTGACGTATACGACTTCTTTAAGATCTCCGTTAAGAAATGCCGTCTTTACATCCATCTGATAAACCACCATGTTCTTACTTGCAGCATTAGCCAAGAAGATTCCGATTGCCTCGATACGAGCAACTGGAGCAAATGATTCTTCAAAGTCAATACCCTCCTCTTGGCGGTATCCTTTTGCAACCAATCGAGCCTTGTTCTTTAAAACATCACCATGCTCATCAAGTTTCACTTTGAAGATCCACTTTAGAGCAGTTATCATAGCACAATCTGAGCGGTACTAATTCCCATACATCAAGTCGATCAAACTCATGAATTTCTTCTTGCATGGCATTGAACCAACTGTCTTCATTCATGGCGGTTTTAACATCTTTTGGTTCGACCTTAGAGTAGGAGTTGAAGAAGCACCATAAGGCATCGGTTGCAAGTTGTTTCCGTGTGGATACTGGACGAGAGGGTTTCCAATGATGTTGTCCAATGGATGATCATGTGTCCATTTTCTAAGGTGTTCATGTGGTTGTTGTTGAGGAACTGAAGTAGCAGAGTCGATTTCTCCCGATGAAGATGGTTCTGATGATGATTCAAGAGCAAATATGTTTTCAAATGGAGCATCTTCAGGAGTAGCAAAGGGATTCTCTCCATCAAGGTGCGAAACATTTCCATGATGTACACTCGATGATTGATGATTTGTTGATGAGGACAGAGTGATGCAGCAGCTTCTTGACTTAGTATGATAGAATTTGAAGGGTTAACTTCATTGACGGGGATAATAGGCAGCCTCTAATGATGGAATTGACAGATCATTAGCAGTTGGCTCATAGTGTTCATCAAACATTGGATCAAACAATTTCTTTAAATCATCTTTCGAAGGAGGTACATAAGGAGTTGGTGGCGAAGAATTTGTATACAAGAGTAGAACCGATGGGACTACTTGAAGATGCGGGTCGTGAATGGGTTGTCCAGAGCCATTGGACCGGTCAGCTCATCGAGCGTAACGTGAATTGTTTCCATGATATTTTGGGTTCTTTTGTTGTAGATTCGGTATCCTTTTTTGCTTGGTGCATATCCTACAAAAACTCCAATGTCGCTTTAGCTTTAAGTTTGCCTAAGTCTTGGCCCTCATTAGTTGGATAACACAATGCACCAAACACACGAAGGAATGAGAGATTAGGTTTTCTATTGTGGACAAGTTCATATGGAGTTTTTCCATGAGCAAGGTGAATTAGGGATCGATTTTGAGTGTAGCATGCAGTGGCAATGGCTTGAGAAACATTGGAACCTTTGAGTAAATCAAGCATTGTTCTTGCGGCTTCCACAAGAGTTCGATTTCGTCTTTCAACTACACCGCTCTGTTGAGGAGTTCGTGGAACACTTCTTTGATGGCCGATTCCAACACTTTCATAAAACTCACTAAGTTGTTTGTTAACAAACTCGGCCCATTGTCTGCTCGGATGATTCGACAGCTTTGTTAAGTCGAACTCCTGCTTTTGTTTGATAAGTTTGATGATGATATCGGAGTTTCATCCTTTGTCCTTAAGAACTTAACCTGTGAATCGAGTAATCATCAACCACAACTAACACATATTTCTTCCCAAAGATATTTTGCACTCTCATTGGTCCACATAAATCCATATGAATTGTATGAAGAACTTCAGAATCGAGTTTGTAGGTTTGGGTTTGTGGGCATACTTCTTGCTTTTTCCCAATTGGCATGTTGAACAAAGATGATCCTTTTCATACTTTAGTCTAGGTAAACCTACAACTAAGTCCTTTACGAGAGATCATTGATGGTGCCGAAGTTCAAGTGATTGAGACGACGATGCCATAACCATGACTTTGGTTTTGAAGCCTTTGACAACAAGCAAATTGGAGAAGACTTCATCATATCTTCGATAGAGATGGTGTATAGATTTGAACCACGAGTTCCTCTTAAAAGTTCTTTACCATCAAGTTCTCTAACGAAACAAGTATGTTTTCTAAATGCCACTTCTAGATCGAATCACGAATTGACCGATAGAGAATAAGTTATGACCAAGACCTTCTACATAATATACCCTGGAGATAACACTATCACCAACAACATAATCTCCATAACCCATAATTGCACCGAAATGATCGCTCCCGAATCTAAGGTCGATGAATTTACTCACGAAGTTCATGAGCGCGACCGTCTCCAAATATATGCTTGGAAGCACTGAGTCCGTGTACCACGTAACGATTTGAACGATCTGCAGTTGAACACGCACAAGAATGGATAATCGATAATTGGGATCCCCATGCAAGAATGGGTTCCATTTGGTTAGTAAATAAGATTGGAACACCCACATTAGAAGTAGAAACAATGGAATAATCAGAAATGGATGCGGTGCTAATGTCCATATTTGACCTATTCAAAGTATGCTCACTTCTTAAGGGAATAGTTCTACCAGTAGGCATCCATTTTCTAGTGGGCATTGTCTTAGCAAATTTAGGGCAAAACTCATTAATCTTATGGCCAAAAGGTATCCATTGATAACCTATATTTACTAAATTTCTTTCGTGGGTTTCCACTTGCTTTCTAACTTTCTTTCGCCTTTGCCTTTTAGCCTTTTTAGCTTGATTTTTAGCATTAACAATTTTAACAGGGCATTTGACAACATTAGACAAAACATTCACACCACATTCATGATTAGTAACATAGATCAATCAGTCATCATTACATGGTTTGCAATAGTAGCAGAATTGAATTAATTACAAGACGCTATGGCTAATACTAGAATCAACACGATTCGTTTTATTCAACTCAAACTTAAAGTTCCTAGGGTGGTCTTCTACTCTCTTCCAATGCACATTCTTAGCTTGCGAGGTCCTATCTTGCTTGGTATTGCCTGGAGGCTTTGACCCACTTGCTCTTATGTCACCTTGATTACTCTGAGAGGGAATTATGGGAACATTAGTTGGTTGATCTACTTTTTGCATTTCTGAACTAGACGTGCAGGGATCTGAACTACTTGAAGGCACATTAGTGTTCACTTTCCTAACACTGGGCATAGAATGGTTTGTATGCTTGGCACTAGGCATAGAACAAGGCATCACAGCTTTACCTTTCGCATCTAAGGATTTAGGACATGTTGCAATTAAACATTCTAGCAACTCTTGAGATCGTTTGGTCTGAATGCAAGCAAACCTAATTTCTCTATCAAGAGGCTTATTTATGAAATCCTCTTCCACAATCTCACTGAGACATTCTAGACTATCCTTAAGGTGAGCACAATAGTTATGAAACACAAGTTCATTATTCCTAAGATTAGGAGGAATGTATTTACTTGATACAATATATTTGCGATCGAGGATGACTTTGATGCAACATTCTTATTAAAGACAAGTGGCAGTTTCCTTTTTCCTGACTCCTCAGATTCTCAATTTCTTTTTGTAAAGACGTTATTTTTTCGTTGTTTTTGTCACGAGTGACTTTCATTGAATCATATAACTCTTTAAAGTGTCGTTTAACTTTTTCATTTTCTTCTAGAAAACTCTCGTTTTCCTTTTGTAAAGCATTAACCAAGTTTTGAAGATGAAAAGTTTGAGAATTTCGAGAATCTAAAGGAGGAGGCATTTGGGAGCCAGCCACATTGTTCTTTTCACCCTTTAATTGAGAAATTTGGGCTTTCAACTTTCTCATCGTGTTACAATGAGCTTGAATTTGTTCATCACGCTTGTTTATCTAAAAAAGCGCATCAAACTCGGAACATCCGAGGATGTCTTGATATTTGAGGTTTTGACATTTTCTTTAAGATGTTGATATTTTTGTTGTAAATCAAAATGTTCAACTTCTAGTTTAGAAAGATGTTTTACCAAATTATCGTGATCATCCTGGTCAATTTTCTCATTTAGTTTAGAATTAGTCTTTTCAAGCTCAATGACACGATCATGGAAGACTTTCAGGGCAACAGATAATTCATGAAATTGAGAAGCATTAATGGAACAATTCGTAGCAGTGTAAAACACATCTTGAGTAATACATTCATAAATAAGATTCTCATTCAATGTATGCAAGTTCTTCCTCTCAATCTCATTATATTTTAATTCTCACTCATAGTCACTAACCTCAACTATCATTGCATCAAATTCCTTTTCCATTTCTTTAATATCTGATTCCATCCCCTTTTTAAGACTCTCAAATTGATCTTTTAGTTGTTTAAAGAAAGGCATGACCTCAGTTAAATAGCATTCTTTAGTTTGCTCATAATCCCTTTCCCCTTCAGATTATCCCAAAGTGGGTGTGATCCTTTTCTTACAAGTTTTCTCAAAATCAACAAATAGTTGAAAAATAACATATTGACTGATTAAGGTCTTGCTTTTAGTGGCAATAGTTCTAGGAACTAAATGCATTGGTGTATTCGGAGGATACACGGTCGCTGAAGGCATTTTCCTAAGGGGAGGGTTTGTTACAACAAGATTCTCACGCTTTTGCTTATCTAAATCCTTTTTCCAAAACACTTGTTCGGGTGTTAACAACGTTTGAGGCTTAAACTTGTTCAAGGAAATCCAATTTTCCTTTTGTAATCATGGGGTTTGATCGTTATGTTATTCTCTTTACATTCCGGATCTTCTAGCTTCTTATTCATTTTCTCCCTAGATGCATCATCTAATTTTCTATCTTCCTCTGTGCACTCAACGCAACTAGGTTTCTATCTAGGTTTAAGAATCTCATTACCATCATAGATTACATTATGAGCAGCTCTAGCCTTTTTAACAACCTCAGGATTAGGTTCCACAACAAGGGGAATGCTATGCTTATCGCTTAAGACTCTATGCTTAGTGATCAAGTGAGCAGTCTGAATGGTATTCCCTTGTACGTACAACTTATTTTCAAGCTTGTTTTCAAAGTTTTTAGATTGGAAAAATCATTCAAAAGTTTTGATTCCTTAGCATTGAATTCTTGCTTAAGCATTTTAACATTTTCTTGAAGTTCTTGTTTTTGCTTAGCACTTTTAGAAAGCTTTTCTTGTAAGGAGTTTAACTCTTGTTTTAATACTTCTTCTCTAAAATTACTTTTTCTAATAATTGTATGCATTTGGTCATCCATTTCGCTCACTTAGCACGTTGTTCATAAATAGCAACTTGTTCTTTATAGGCATTCAGTTCATAGATAATGTAATCATCAGGGCACATGCAGTGTATTCATCAAAAACATAGTCATTATTGATCATGAAGATGCATTACTTGGTACAACCTCACTTTCACTTTGCATCACATATTGATCATATGGGACAATATTGCTATTACCCTCATCATCAATATCTGATTCATAAGTTTCAAGAGATTGTACTTTATTATGCATCTTTTGCTCATCAACATCATCATATAGTTTTAATACCTCTGAGATGATTGATTCTTTGGATGGACCAGCTTTTTGTGATGATGAGACCTTAGGAGAGACCATTGGAGAAATGCTAGCCATGAAAATTGTTTGTGTAGTAGGTTCATCATCGACGCCGAGTCGTATGCATCACATCTGACTTGAAAGGCATTTTGATGATTGTGACCTATCTGAATTGGTTTGCTCATCCACATCGCATCATATGTCTTGGCATTGACCTCGGAAGAAACAACAACTCCTCTTCATCCAAAGCTGCACCATTATCCCGAGCTTGCATGAGCAACATCTTGTCTCTGAAGTATTCGCATTCGTGGACGCGTTTTGGAGATGTGCGCCTCTAGCAATGTGTCCCTCACCACCACAGTTGTAGCATTTGATAGGCTTTGCTTGTCCTTGATTTGGATTCCTTCCACGATTCCGATTTGCTACATATCCTCTACCAACTCCACCTCTTCCCTGTTCATACTGCCTTTCTTGAACTGGTTGCACCTTAACCTTCCCATCTCTCGACAAGTAGCTTGATTGTGTGGATTGGATGTCTGCTAGGTTATTGTTGGTGTGTGGGAGAGAGTTCATGTTTTGACTAACCATGAGAGACAGTTGATTGATGAAGTTTTCCATGAGTGTGTTTGAGTCGGGAGGCTTATATGATGGATGAGGGATGAGCTTGTAATTACCATTACCCATGGGTATGACTTGAGATGCTTTGGTGGTAATACTAAAATTGGTGTAGAAAGTCAGAGAATCATTTGGTGAGCTTGTTTCTCCCCGATTGGTTTTGAACTGATCCGAATTCTTTTTCAAACATAGCATGCCTCTCATTCTCAAGAAGGAAGGCATACAATTGCTCATAGTTTGTATTCTTTAGTCCTTTGGTTAGCTTCACAGAGGTGACAAATTTGTGCCATTCGGCATTCATGTTGTTTACAAACTTTGAGTTCAAATTGAATGTTTGGCATGTTCATTTTGATGTTCCTCATATCATTCACAAGCTTATGGAATCTCACGTAGTACTCATAGACACTCTCATCTGGTTTCATCTTGAAGTGCTCAAACTCATCATACACTTGTGATTCTCTGTCTTCCTTGGTTAATTCAGAACCCGAGAGAAGCATCTTGACATTATCCCAAACTTCCTTGGCTTCTGTGTTGTGATTGATAAGCTTGTAGATATCTTTTGGAAGACCCTAAAGTATAATGTTAGAAGCCCCGATATCAAGATCAAATCTCTTTTTCTCCTTATCATTGAGCTCATCATACGTCTTTGGTCTGTCTAATCCATAGATCATTGTTCCATCTGCTGCTGTATCAATTAAGTCTCTTGTAGTCTCAATCGATAAGGTCCTTCATCAATGGATTTGAGAATGTTGACCCCATTTTCCTTTCCAAGACAAGATAACTGATTCGTTGAGCCCAAGAGTCGAGTCAGCATCAAGCATAGGTGGATCTAGTATCGAACCACTGCTTGAACATCCTCAGAACACAGTGGAGATGATTGTAGGTACGTTGGTAGACATGTTAACAGATTACACGGGATTTTAAAACTCTATGATTAAACCGGGAAATAGATTCTTTCACGGGATTTTACTAAATCAAGAGAAAACCGTATTACAAACAAAAGTCAACCAAGTCGCTAAGAATTCTTGAACCAAGTCTCTAAGTAGCAACTCACTAAGATCCCAATTTCCTGTGAACCAAGTCACTAAGACCAAGTCGCTAAGATCCAAGTCGCTGGACACAAGTCGATACACAGTCAAGTCGCTAAAGAGCAACTCGCTAAGGTCCAAGTCGCTAAGAATACTAAGTACAAGTCGCTAACAAAATTGAAAGCAAGTCGCTAACTTCACCAAGTCGCTAGCCGTAGTGGAGAATCCACTAACTTGTACTATTTGTCGGCTTGTCTCAATACACAAGTCGCTAGGCTCAAGTCGCTAACAACTAACACTGTAACTCGCTAACTTTTACAGAAGCAAGTCGCTACGATGAAAAAACACTACGAGACCCAAGTCGCTACCAAGAAAAACTTCAAAAACACACTTTTCAATCCAAACCAAGCCCAACCACAGAGATTCAAGCTTTCCAAATCCAAACCCAAGCACTTACAATGATTCTAAACACAAAAGTACACACAAAATTCAAACTTTAACACAAGAAATGATCCAAATGATGCGAAAACCACTAAACTTTCTCAAACTCAAAAACCATCTAAAACCACTAGAAATCCAAGGATATGTAAGAGAGATGATCAAACCATGGCTCTTGATACCAATTGTAGGATATAGGATTTCACAAACACATTAAACCATAATCATATAAGGCATTTAACAAGGTTTAGAGAGAGAAAGTTCTAGAGAGAGAAAGGGAAGAGAGTTAGGAACTATATG
Source organism: Chrysanthemum makinoi (assembly GCA_910596185.1). Lineage (NCBI taxonomy): Eukaryota > Viridiplantae > Streptophyta > Magnoliopsida > Asterales > Asteraceae > Chrysanthemum > Chrysanthemum makinoi. The sequence goes on from OU343219.1 coordinate 20,552,882, forward strand.
AAACAAAGAAAAATGGTATTCAAGCTCCAACCCTCTACCTTGGGAGGTAGAGGGTATTTATAGTATCTTACAAATAAATGCCACCTACGGGCTGTGGATCAGGCATACAGTGGGTAATGAGCCGTCCGTCCTCCACGGTGTTACTTAACAAACTACTTACTAGCATAACTTGACTACGACTACGAGCTTTCTATCGAATACATATACTTGAGGTGACAGACTCTTTAACGACTGAATTTTCTAATTCCTAACACTGGTCAACCGTGATCCCTGAGAAGTCCTCATCTAGTTTAGTATGCTCTACCATGGGAGTGTCAACAGGGTCACAAGAATCAAATCCAAATTTCTTTAAAATCTCATTAGCATATTTAATTTGATTGATAAAAATGCCTCCGGGACTTTGTGAAATTTGTAATCCCAAGAAAAATGACATTTGTCCCATCATTGACATTTGAAATTTGGAGCCCATCTCCTTAGAAAAACGGTCACATTCATTGGGGTCAGTCTAGGCAAAAATAATATCATCAACATAGATTTGAACTTGGATTAAGTGTTTGCATGACTTTCTGGTGAACAATGTCGGATCAACTGCTCCTTTGCTGAATCCATTAGATAGAAGAAACCTTGATAGAGTATCGTACCATGCCTTTGGAGCTTGCTTCAAACCGTAAAGGGCCTTCTTCAAGCGATAGACATGAGTAGGATGCTCTGGATTCACAAAACCTTCATGTTGGCTGACGTATACAATTTCCTTAAGATCTCCATTAAGAAAAGCCGTCTTTACATCCATCTGATAGACTACCATGTTCTTACTTGCAAAGCATTAGCCGTGAAGATTCGATTGCCTCAATACGCAAGTAACGAGCAAATGATTCTTCAAAGTCAATACCCTCCTCTTGACGGTATCCTTTGCAACCAATCGAGCCTTGTTCTTTAACACATCAATATGCTCATCAAGTTTTACTTTGAAGATCCACTTTAGAGCAATGATCATAGCACGTCAGGAGCGTGTACTAATTCCCATACATCTAATCGATCAAACTCATGAATTTATTCTTGCATGGCATTGAACCAAATTGCCTTCATTCATGGTAGTTTTAACATCTTTTGGTTCGACCTTGGATAGTACGGAGTTGAAGAAGCACCATAAGGCATCAGTTGCAAGTTGTTTACAGTGGATACCGACGAGAAGGGTTTCCAATGATGTTGTCCAATGGGTGGTCATGTGTCCATTTTCTGAGGTGTTCGTGTGGTTGTTGTTGAGGAACAAGTAGCGAGTTTGGATCTCCGGTGAAGATGGTTCTGAAGTTGGTTCAAGAGCAAATATGTTCTCAAATGGAGCATCTTCGGAGTAGCAAAAGGGTTATCTCCATCATAGGTGCCAGAAACATTTCCATGATGTACACTTGATGATTAAGGATTTGATGATGAAGATGAATGATCGCAGAGGCGCTTCTTGACTCAATGACATAGAAACTGAAGAGTTATCTACGTTGACTGGGTTAGGAGCAGCCTCTGTTGATGGATTTGGCTGATCATTAGCAATAGGCTCATAGTGTTCATCAAACATTGGATCAAAAAATTTCTTTAGATCGTCTTCCGAAGGGGGTACATATAGAGTTGCTGGCGAGGGATTTTGTACAAGAGAAGAACTAATGGGACTACTTAATGAAGATTGAGATGCGGGTCCAGAACCTGATAGTCCTAGAGCTATTTGCTCGCATGTACCATCGAACGTGACGTGAATAGTTTCCATGATATCTCGAGTTCTTTTGTTGTAGATTCGATAACCCTTCTTGTTTGGTGCATAACCCACAAAAACTCCAATGTCTGCCTTAGCTCTTAATTTACCTAAATCTTGACCGCCATTCGTTGGATAGCACAAAGCACCAAATAAACGAAGGTAGGATAGATCAGTTTTCGCTTATGGACAAGTTCAGTATGGAGTTTTTCCATGAGTGGTGTGTATGAGGGAACGATTTTGGGTGTAGCAAGCAGTGGCAATGACTTCAAAGACAAAGAAATATTGGAACCTTTGAATAAATTAGCATAGTTCTTGCGGCTTCAACAAGGGTCCGATTTCGTCTTTCAACTACACCATTCATTGAGGCATGCGTGGAACACTTCTTTGATGCCTGATTCCAATGCTTTCATAAAATTGACTTAGGTCTTTGTTAACAAACTCAGTGCCATTGTCTGTTCGAATAATTCTAACAGTCTTGTTAAGTTGAACCTGCAGCTGCTTGATAAGTTTGATGATGACATCTGGAGTTTCATCATTTGTCCTCAAAAACTTAACCCAAGTAAATCGAGAGTAGTCATCAACAACGACTAAAACATATTTCTTTCCATTTATCGTTTGCACTCTCATAGGTCCGCACAAATCCATATGAAGAGTATAAAGAACTTCCATAACTGAGTTTACGGGTTTGGGTTTGTGGGCATATTTCCTGCTTTTTCCTAATTGGCATGTTGATCAAAGATGATCTTTTTCATACTTTAATCTGGGTAAGCCTCTTACAAGGTCCTTTCTGGAAAGATCATTAATGGTGCCGAAGTTCAAGTGATTGAGACGACGGTGCCATAACCATGACTTTGTTTTCGAAACCTTTGACAACAAGCAGATTGGAGAAGACTTCATCATGTCTTCGATAGAGATGGTGTATAGGTTTGAGCCACGTGTTCCTCTTAAAAGTTCCACACCATCAAGTTCTCTAACGAAACAAGTATATTTTCTAACAGCCACCTCTAGATCAGAATCACAGAATTGACCAACAGAGAACAGGTTATGACCAATACCTTCAACATAATATACCCTGGAGATTACACTATCACCAACAACATAATCTCCATAACCCATAATTGCACCAAAATGATTGTTCCCGAATCTAATAGTCCCAATAAATTTACTTACGAAGTTCATGAGCCGCGAGCGGTCTCCAGTCATATGCTTGGAACAACCTGAGTCCAAGTACCACAGAACGATTTGAATGACCTGCAGTTGAACAGAGACAAAAATGGATAACTGGATAATTGGGATCCCCATGCAATAATGGGTTCCACTTGGTTAGACAAAGAGATTGGAACATCCACATCATAAGCAGAGTCAATAAAATCATTAGTGGTAGATGCCGAGCTAGTAGAAACAGTAGATCTATTCAAAGTATGTTCACTTCTTAAAGGTATAGTTCTACCAGTGGGCATCCATTTCCTAATGGGCATTGACTTAGATAATTTAGGGAAAAACTCATTAAGATTAAATTTGTGGCCAGTAGGTATCCACTGATAACCTATATACATGATTAGTAACAGAAACCAAGCAATCATCATTACATGTTTTGCCAAAAGTAGCAGGATTCGCATTAATTACAAAGACGCTTAGAGCTAACACTAGAATTAACACGATTCATTTTATTCAACATAGTTTCATTCTTCCTAAGGTGATCTTCTACTCTCTTCCAATGAACATTCCTAGCTTGCAAGGTCCTATCATTCTTTGTGTTGCCTTGAGGCTTTGACCTGCTTGCTTTGGTGTCACTTCTTACTCCTATAGAGGTAATGGGAACATTAGTGGTTTTGCTACTTTTGCATTTCGGGTTTGGAAGTGCTGGGATCTGAGCTACTTGAAGGCACATTAAAGATCACTTTCTTAATATTGGGCATAGAATGGGTTGCATACTTAGCACTAGGCATAGAACAAGGCATCACAACTTTATCTTTCTCACATAAGGATTTAGGGCATGTTGCTCTTAAACATTCTAACAGCTCCGGAGATCGTTTGGCATATATGCAAGCATACTATCAAGTGGCTTATTTATGCGATCCTTTTCTACAATCTCATGGAGGCATTCTAGACTATCCTTAAGGTGACAAAAATAGTTATGAAACACAAGTTCGTTATTTCTAAGATGAGGAGGAATGTATTTAACAGTCACAGTATATTTAGAGTCTGCAGATGCGTTTGATTCAACATTTTCATTAAAGACAAGTGGCATTTTCCCTTTTACCTGACTTTTCATATTCTCAATTTCCTTTTGTAACGAAGTTATTTTTTCATTGTTCTTGTCACGAGTGACTTTCATTGAATCATATAACTCTTTGAAGTGTCCTTTGACCTTTTCATTTTCTTCAAGAAAACTCTCATTTTCTTGATGTAATACGTTAATGATATTTTGAAGATGAAAGTTTTGAGAAAATTGAGAATCTAAAGGAGGAGGCATTTGGGATCCAGACACATTGTTCTTTTCACCCTTTAATTGTGAAATTTGGGCTTTCAACTTTCAGATCGTGTTACAGTGAGCTCGAATCTGTTCATCACGTTTGTTTATTTCAAAAAGCTGCATCAAACTCGAACATCCGAGGATATCTTGATGTTTGAGGTTTTAACATTTTCTTTGAGGTGTTGATATTTTAGTTGCAAATCAAAATGTTCAACTTCCAACTTAGAAAAGTGTTTTACCAAATTATCATGATCATCCGGTCAATTTTCTCATTTAGTTTTGAGTTTTTGTTTTCAAGCTCAATGACACGATCATGAAAAACTTTCAAAGCAAATGATAATTAATGAAATTGAGAAGCAGTAATAGAATACTTGGTAACAGTATAAAACACATCTTGAGCAACACAGCTCGAAATCAAGTTCTCATTTAAGATGTGCAGATTCTTTATTTCAATTTTATTATATTTAAGTTCTTGTTCATAATTATTGACCTCAACTATCATTGCATCAAATTCTTTTTCCATTTCTTTAATCTCTGATTCTATCCCCTTTTGAAGACTCTCAAATTGACTTTTTAATTACTTAAAGAAAGGCATGACTTCAGTTAAATAGCATTCTTTAGTTTGCTCAAAAACCCTCTCCCCTTCAGTTATCCCTGTAGGTGTGATTCTTTTCTTACAAGTCTTTTCAAAATCAACGAATAGTTGATAAACAACATACAGGCTGATTAAGGTCTTGCTCTTAGTGGGAATAGTTCTAGTAACTAAATGCATTGGTGTATTCGGAGGATACACAGTAGCTGGAGGCACTTTCCTAAGGGGAGTGTTTGTTTCAACAAGTACATTTGCTTTTTGCTTATCCATGTCTTTTTTCCAAAAAACTTGTTCTGGGGTTAATTGAGTTTGAGGCTTAAACATGTTTAGGGAGATCCAATTTTCTTTTGTGTAATCATGGGGTTTGATCATTATGTTTTGCTTTTTACACTCAGGATCTTTTAGCTTTTTATCCATTTTCTCCCTAGAGGCATCTTCTAATTTTCTATCCTCTTTCATGCTTCCAATGCATGATGGTGTTTGCCTAGGCTTGAGGATCTCATTACCATCGTATACAATCGTATGGAAAGCTTTAGCCTTTTTACAATACTCGGGATTTGGTTCCTCTACTAGGGGTATACTATGCTTATCGCTTAAGTTTGTGCTTAGTGATCATGTGAGCAGTCTGAATGGTTTTCCCTTGTATGTACAACTTATTTTCAAGCTTGTTTTTCAAAGTTTTTAGATTGGAAAAGTCATTCAAAAGTTTTGATTCCTTAGCATTAAATTCTTGTTTAATCACTTTAACATTATCTTGGAGTTCTTGCTTTTGCATAACAGTTTTAGAAAGCTTTTCTTGTAAGGAGTTTAACTCTTGTTTTAACACTTCTTCTCTTAAATTACTTTTTCTAATAATTGTACGCATTTCGTTATCCATTTCCTGCTTACGGGTAGTTAACTCAAACTTAGCACGTTGTTCATAAATGGCAATTTGTTCTTTATACGCATTCAGTTCAGAGATAACAGAATCATCAGGGGCACATGCAGTGTATTCATCAAAGACATAGTCATCATTGACTGCAGAAGATGCATCACTTGGTACGATCTCACTTTCACTTTGTATCACATATTGATCATATGGGACAATATTACGATTACCCACATTATCAATATCTGATTCATTAGTTTCATGAGATTGTACTTCGTTATATATCTTTTGCTCATCAACTTCATCGTAAAGTTTTAATACCTCTAAAATGAGTGAATCTTTGGATGTACCAGCCTGTTGTGGTGATGAGACCTTAGGAGAGATCATTGGTGAAATGCTAGCCATGAAGATTGCCTGGGCAGTAGCTTCATCATCGACATCATAGTCAAATGCATCACAGTCAGCAACTTGAAAGGTATTTTCATGATTGTGACCTACTTCCTGAATTGGCTGCTCATCCATATCAGCATCATATGTTTTGGCATTTCCCTCAGCAAGAAACATCAACTCTTCTTCATTCAAAACTGCTCCATTGTCCTGAGCTTGCACCAGCAGCATCTTGTCCCTGAAATACTCTACATTTTGAGGGCGTTTTGGAGATGTGCAGTTCCTTGCAATATGTCCTTCACCACCACAGTTGTAGCACTTGATTGGCTTTCCCTGTCCTTGAATTGCATTCCTTCCACGATTCTGTGTAGCTACATACCCTCCACCTACTCCACCTTTTCCTTGTTCATATTGTCTTCCTTGCACTGGTTGCACCATGATCTTACCATCTCTGACAATAACATGATTGTGTAGATTGGATGCAGTTCTGATATCATTGTTAGTGTGTGAAGTGAGGTTCAGATTTTGCTTAACCATAAGAGCCAGTTGATTGATGAAATGTTCCATGACTGTTTTTGAGTCTGGAGGCTTATATGCTGGATCAGGAATGAGCTTGTGGTTACCGTTACCCATTGGTATGACTTGAGAAGCTTTGGTGGTAATTCCTACATTAGTGTAGAATGCAGTTGAGTCATTTGATGAGCTTGCCTCTCCATGATTAGATTTGAACTTTTCAAGAATCATTAGTTCAAACATAGCATGCTTCTCATTCTGAAGTAGGAAGGCATACAATTGCTCATAGTTGGTGTGCCTTAATCCTTTGGTTAGCTTGACTGAGGTAACAAATTTGTGCCATTCGGGATTCATGTTTTTCACAAACTTTGAATTGAGCTGAATATTTGGCATGGTCATTTTGATATTCCTCATATCATTCACAAGTTTGTGGAACCTTACATAGTATTCAGTGACACTTTCTCCAGGTTTCATCTCAAAGTTCTCAAAATCATCATACAATTGAGATTCCTGTCTTCTTTGGTCAATTCAGAACCAGAGAGAAGCATCTTAACATTGTCCCAAACTGCCTTGGCTTCAGTGTTGTGATTGATTAGCTTGTAGATGTCTTTTGGAAGACCATGAAGTATAATGTTTGAAGCCCTGATATTAGCATCGTATCTCTTTTTCTCCTTATAATTGAGCTCATCATACGTCTTTGGTCTATCCAAACCTAAGATCACTGTACCATCCGCAGCAGTTTCAAGTATGTCTCTGGTAGTCTCAATCTGATAAGGTCCTTCATCAATTGATTTGAGGATGTTAACTCCATTTTCTTTTCCCAAATAGTACAACCTAATTCGTTGAGCCCATGAGTCATAATTAGTTCTGTCAAGCATAGGTGGACGAGTATCCGATCCATGCTTAAACGTCCTCGATACGAAGAGATGATTGTAGGCACGTTGGTAGACATGATTACAGATTTCACGGGATTTTATAACTCTATGATTAAACCGGGAAATAGATTCTTTCACGGGATTTTACTAAATCAAGAGAAAACCGTAAAATGTAACAATCAGAAACAATAATTAACCAAGTTGCTTCAAACCTTGAAGACAAGTCTCTTTAACTCAAGTCACTAAGTATACAAGTCGCTAGGTATACAAGTTGCTCAAAGGACAAGTCTCTTAGCACCAAGTCGCTAGGTATACAAGTCGCTTCAATGGACAAGTCGCTAGGCTCACAAGTTGCTAGAGTGACAACTCACTAGAGGAACAAGTCGCTAGTGACACAAGTCGCTATGAAGACAAATCGCTAGTGACAAATCGCTAGACACAGAAGTTTCTAGAATAACAAGTCGCTAGATGGACAAGTCGCTAGGGACAAATCGCTAGAAAAAATAGTACGACCACTACTTTGTACTATTTGTCGCTTTGTCTCAAAAGACAAATCGCTAGAGCACAAGTCGCTTCCCACAACAAAGTCAAGTCGCTGAAGAAAGTAAGACAAGTCGCTACGAAGAACTCAAGTCTGAGACACAAGTCGCTAGATAGAAATATTCAAAAGCAACAATTTTCAATCCAAAAACTAACCCAACAACACTGATTCAAACCTTCCAAATCAAAACTTAAGCACTTATAACGATTCTAAACACAAAAGTACAATCAAAATTCAAACTTTAACACTAAAAATGGTCCAAATGATGCAAATACCACTAAACTTTTTCAACCCCAAAAACCATATAAAACCACTAGAAATCCAAGAACATGTAAGAGATATGATCAAACCATGGCTCTTGATACCATTTGTAACATATTTGATTTCACAAACATATCAAACCATGACTAATATGGGGCGTACACTATAGGGTTTTAGAGAGAGAAAGTTAAGAGGTTTGGGAACTTAGTGAAAGAAAGAAAAATCTTATTATGAGCTCCAACCCTCTACCTTGGGAGGTAGAGGGTATTTATAGTACCTTACATAAAACGCCACCTTCGGGCTATGGATCAGGCATACAATGGGTAAAGACCCGTCCGTCCTCCACGGTGTTACTTAACTAAATACTAACTAACATTAAATAACTACGACTACGAGTTTTCTAACAATTACATATACTTGAGGTGACCGACACTTTAACAACTGGATTTTCTAAATCCTAACATATCCCTTACTTTACTTTCTTTACTTGCATTACTCTTAGATCTATACTTTATTTTCATCCATACGATTTCACATAACATCGAATCTAAATATTTTAGAAGCTAACTTAAAATCGGCAAAACTATTCAACCCCCCCCCCTTTCTAGTTTTCCACAAAGTGTACTACGCTAAGGTTGAGGTTGAGGAAGATTCTTTTTTATCTTTTTATATTTTTTAGAAAGCTAAGGGTAAAATCTCGGGGCTTGGATTTGGGGGGTGGTACTTCTACCGATTACTCTACTATTCTAACTATCTAATGCTACAGGTAGTCTATGTCTTTTTTATGTGTGCTCGTATGATGATTAAAAAATGTGTTTACCTATATACTATTACTCCCTAGTCATCTTTTAATGGTGGTTGAATTGTCACGTCCTTATTCTTAACGCGTTGTGTTTTCTAAGGTCGTAGGGTGTGCCTTTTTCCCTAACTCTTTGAGACTACCTTAAGGTTATTTCCTACAAAATCCGCTAGATGATTCATAAACTAACTTTAAGGTTATCTTTGGATGTTTAGACTACGAAATCCGCTAAGTGATTCATAAAATAAGGTTCACAAAGATTACTCAAGCATTTAAACATAACGATAGCCTAATTGCACTCCTAAGCCAGTTACAATTAAGATAAGAGACAACCAATCAATAATTAATAACTAGGTTTCATAGATCTAAGCAAACACACAAGAAATTTAGCCGGACATGTTAAACAAGCAAGCATACACACATTTAATGGAAGACATAATGAAATTAATGGAATAAAACACTTATCTTGATGAATAAAATAGGGTTTGGGACCCTAAAATACTATCCAAGTCGGACCACAAACGTTTAGGGTTTTTACTCCACAAGTCTACCTCTTAAAATACTGAAAAATTGAATTCTATATATAGATTTACACTTGCGACAGTGTCGCCTTATAAGTGGGACGCCATTAGATCGCCGTCATTAGGGTTTTCGTCTTGGCCAAGTTATCGATGAGACGGCGTCACGTTGTAGTTGTGACGCCTTCGGGCTTCAGTAGGGACGTCGTCTGATTCTGGATCTAGGCCGTTTGAGATGAAAAGTCTTAGTGACGCCCTTCCTCTTCAAAGCCTGACGCCGTCAGGTGTATTTTAGCAAAAAGTCTACTGAGCTATCTGAGACTTTTTATTCGTATAAAGGGACAACGTTGCCCTTTGATTGGGACGTCGTCAAGTTCAATTTCAGCAGCTTGATTGGTTTCGATTTGACTTTGCCATTTTCTTCATGAATTCACTTCTTTTCGTCCAAATATGCATCATTCCAACATTTTGCTTCCAAGAGACCTAAAAAGTGAACAGGAACGAAATTAAGCAGTAACGGATATAAAAGTGGGTGATTAAGGGCTTAAATGACCCCTTAAAGTGTATGTTTTAAATCCTTATCAGTTTCAATAGTTGACATAAATGGCCTTTAAGGTTAAATGTTTGACACTAGTTACCTATGTTGCCTATCTTATGTTTGTGATTAAATGGTTACTTAGTGAACGTTAATAGATACACTATTAATATCTTAAAACATATTTTACATAGTTTTGGGCCATAAATACATACAATAGCCAAAATTAATTATGAGACCGATTCCATTAAGTAATTATGTTTTGGTTGAAATAGTAATATGCATATCCGGAATTATTGGACAATTGTATTGACATTAGTATCATCAATCTATTATTAGGTGAGTGAGCATTTGTGACATTTGATAGGACTCGAGAAATATCTAAAGGACCTCAAGGAGTTTATGACCCCTACTTTACTTACATTGAAATACTTTTGGGGTGAGAATACATGTGCATTTTACTTAAATTCATTTCTTGTTTACTTAAATACTTGATTTGTTTACTCAAAAACATTACATGCCTTACTTAAATACATGTTTGGTTATTCGGACGCATTACTCATTACTAGTTACGTACTTAATTACTTTCTCATGGAGACAAATACTTAAAAACACATACGTGAGTTTATAGCCCCACTTTTAATCTTTGAACTACTTGATTTACAAATTGGGGGTTAGAAACATGTTATTTTTACCCTGGACCAAATTACTATTTTTGATTAACTATTACGGAATAGCCTAAGCACTGTAACCCACTATACCCATTTTCATGAACCGTCAGTTTCTATAGAAAGCGCGAGTGCTATAGATAGATCTATCGGGGTGACTCCCCCAGTCGGTTTGACCAGATAGGAAAAATGGACGTATACCATGTCAAAACACAAGTGTCTAAGGGTTAGCACTTTTCGGGCCTTTAAATCATGTGCTTACTTGTATGCTCTACTATCATAGCTTCGGTGTCATGAACTTAGCGATAGTGTAATAGACTTTGTATGACATTATATTCGTTGTTGTAATGTTCATACGCTTAAAACTTTATGGTCCACTTTATTAATACTGATGCAGGTTTTACTGACCAGGTTTTAATATTTATAATGTCTCGTTATACCTATAGTCTACCCTAATGCACTAACGGGCAGTGTACCCGGTCGTGTGTAGTGTAGTATTTGGTAAAACCGAGGTCGTCCCAAGATCTATGTGTGTTGGATTATTACTAAGTCTAGGTGTCACAGTTTTTAATATGATTTTGATAAGGAATTAATTAATTAACTACTAAAGCAAATAAAAGGCAAAGGTTCAATCAATAAAGGAGAGTGATGCTAACCTAGTTAATCATCCTAGCTAGTAATGTTTACGTCTAATTACTTCCAGTTACTTCAGGTGGGGTCAAAGTCGAGAGGACAAAATTTGGTCAATTCGCCCTAACCTATCAGCAAAGATGCCACCACTGGAGAAGTCAGGTGTCCCTTCATAAGTCCAGTTGTTCCTGGTCCCCTAAGCTAAGTCATTAAGTACCGCTACATTCTAGACTTATAATAGTGAGTACCCGGGCGTTAGCAACTTAAACACTCACCCCCTAATTCTTAAATTCATCCAAACGGTAGGTGATCAGTTGGTCAAATCGCACAAGTAGAAAGGGTCATCAGTTGGTCATATCTTACCCTTCCCGTCTCAGTCTACTCACTTAGGGTCAGTTGGTCATATCTCCTAAGCAACTAGCCTCTACCGCCATTCAAAACTACCGAAACAAGGGTAGCTACCAATAAACTATGCATGCATACACTTAGAAATAATTATGTGGAAGTAATATAAACGCAAACAAAACAATTAAGGAATCATAACTAGGCTAGCACCAAGAGGTGCTTAGCCGCTCATATTAACCATACAAATTAATTCAATATTTAATGTTACGAAATACATGAATCGAAAGTAAAGAAAAGATAAAATGCTAATGCTTAACGTAGGGAAGTGATTTCTCCCTTGGAGATAGCTTCGTATGCTCCTCTAGACCTGCCTCTGGCTTCTTCCCACGTTCTTTGGTTGTGGTGTGTGAAATGGGATGCTTTGAAATGCTGGAAATCGTGGGGTATTTATAAGCCAGATCTGGTTTACGGCGTAACTAATATAATAGTTACGCCGCAATCTTCTATTTCTTCATAATTTGCACTAGCTCTGCTGGTTACGGCGTAACCTTGGAAGTAGTTACGCCGTATCTTCAATATTTCTTGGTTACGCTGGAGTTTATTCAATAGTTACGGCGTAGTTATCAGCGGCGTGGAACCTCATTTTACCTAATATAGTTACGTCGTAACCCTTTGGGAGAGTTACGCCGTAATCTTCTGATGAGTTGGCTTTCTTAGTCACGCTTTAGTTACGGCGTAATGTAAGAGATGAGTTACGCCGTAACTTCTTCAAAGTGAGCATACTCTGATAAATCTTTGATAATTCTCCAATTCCGCGTCTCTTTAGCTCCAATGCTCGTAATTTACCTGAAAGTGGAAAACAATGGAAAACAAGCGTAAATCCATATAAATGATATAAAATACAAGCATTATCGAGGGAAATTGACACTTAATATTCAGGATTATTTGATGTTATCAAATATCCCCCCACTTGAACTCTACTTGCCCTCAAGTAGACCTTATTAGATAGATTCCTAAAAAGATATCTCCCATAACCTGGAAAATATAAGTTTACAAATCCCTTATGCTAGAATAAAACAAAGTCGATCACCTCACGAAATGGGAACGAAACACTCGAATCTCTCAACTATTCTAAGTGTCAATTTCGGGTGATCACTGAATCGCACAGTCATAGCATGTATTCTATCATAAGTTTGGTGGTTACACAAATATCCACCACTAGAGTTAAGGGCTAAACAATTTTCGAAGGCAATATGGGTAGACACGACAAAGGTTAAGGGGGTAACTCGTCATTACTAACATGTCACGGCGAAGTAGATAAAATCAATGATACATGACCAAATCCATGACAAAGACACCAAAGATTGCTTGCTGCATCACCTAGACATGCTTCATGACTAAAGGGTAGGATAAGACATGAGATATATAAATGGTGTAAAATAAAAATCAATCAGGTAGTCTAAATCTATAACCAAGTCATCACCACTTACCGTCCGCCCAAAGTTCAAACTTTGAAGTCAAGAAACTGGATCATGAAATACTAGGTAGATGTGTCATTAGAGGACGTCATGATGGGCACACTACCTCTTCTCCAATAGTTGGCTGGCTAACCAACTCCAATCTTCGAATGTGACCGAGGTGGCCTCCTCGATACTAAATCTATATAAAGCTCATAACATAGTGCTTATAACATTGCACTTTACAATAACATAACAACTTTTTTTTTAGGTAATAATAACAACTAAACATAATATCCCCCCCCCCACTTGAGATGAACAACGGGAATTCGGGGGGTCTTCAATGATCTTTAAGAATATGTCGTTGATGAAAGCATGATTTCCGAACCTTTCCACTTGAACCTTGAACTTAGGCAAATGGTGACTTCCCAATCACAAATAAAGACTACAGGGTAGGCTAAGGTGTATAGGTGTATCGAAACAATATATTGGGTTAACAAAATGAAAGGAATGGCTAAGATGGGTGTATCTAGGGGTATCTTGCACTAAAGGATAGTGCAACAAAAGGGTTTCACATGGGGGTCGAGAAGTCGAGGTGACTAATCGATAGACACACAAAGGTAGGCTATTTGGGTGATAATCCTATAATATTGCCTTCTTAAACTGAAAGGTCCAAATATATCAAGCTAACTCAACATACCACGTCTATGGTCTCGAAATGATGCAAAGGCCAAGTTCTAAAGTTTACAAGCTACCGGCACACTCATAATTTGGTGGATTTGGGGTAAACTATTGGAAACGGATAAGGCTAATCTCACCATATAATATCAAGGTTTGTATGTGCTTGGCTAAGGTCTAATCTAGTTAGGTTAAGAAAAACATGTCAAAATTTAAAAAATGGAATAATTGTTCAAAATAAACTAGAAAAACGAGGGCAAAATAAAGTTCAAGAGATAATTCTACTCTTGTCCTCCCACTTGAATTGTACAAAGTCCCTTTTGTACTAAGCATGAAATAAAGGTGAAGAGAAAAGTAGAATTAGAGCAAGAACTTCCCTGAAATTCGCTCCAAAAAGAAAGAAGGCCCACGAAAAAGAGACGTGCCTTCGTATAATCATCCATGAGCAAACTTCAATCCCTAAAATCACACTACCGACAAGCATAATTCTAAAACAAGAAAAAATGAAAAATGAAAAACAAACCTAACTCACTTTCATAGGAATCACGATTGCATTTAGCATATGCAACAAGCCTTTTAAACCACTTGGTATCCCAAGTGGACTAGTGAAGTCTCGTGAGGGTTTACAGGGAACACACCCACAAAGTTCATTTAAAATACTAATACAAGGTTATTGTGTTTAAAATGAAAGAAGTAAAACAGAGGATAGTTACGTCGTAACTCGTAAGAGGAGTTACACCGTAACTAGGCAAAACCTGGCATACGCTGTAAGAGTTTGGCTACGGCGTAACCACTGAGGTGGTGTTACGCCGTAATTGGTAATGCATCTAAAATTCTGCTGCAAGGGGTTGGTTACGGCGTAACCACTAAGATGAGTTATGCCGTAACTATGGTCAGATCAGCAAGCTGCAGCAGCAATCACTCCAATTTTTCTGCAAAAATGGTTAAAAACACAAAACCCTACATAAATGGAAATAAAACAAAAGAAAGGGATAATTCGGGTTGTCTCCCGAAAGAGCACTTTTCTTTATTTATGAGTCTTTAAGTTAGAATCAGATCCTTGGGGCTTTATGGTGGCCTCTGGACTTGGCCACCCTCCTCCATGTCCTTCTTCAAGTTATGCCTTACCTAAGCGACAATTGTGGCAGTGCGGAGGTATTCTATAGTCTCAATCTTTTGAATTTTGCAAAAATATTCCTCTGGTCCAAAATGATATCGCGTGAACTCATATTTTTCGGCTATAATCGGTGGCGGTCTCTTAAACGGGATGCCAGAAGTTTACATCTTCTTTTATCGTGTACTTCATCATCGGGGTCAATGAACCCATCTTCACCTTGTAGCTCGAGGTAATCAAAATCGTTGTCGGAATCGGTATCTAAGTTGGTTATCGTTGAGTGAGTTTTCCATGAGCATTTGTTTGCATTCCTCTTGTTCCTTCTTCGATGAGTGCTCGGTGTCATCATCTGATTCTCCATTTGGAACTTCGTTGTTAGGTTGATCTTTACTCATACACCCATTCCAGATTTTCTCCTTAGTTAGCGCGTCAATGTTTCCGTATTTGATTCTGACCCAATCGTCGAATCCTAGATCATTTGGCCAAGGAAATTCTGTTCTTTCCGAGTCATTATTTGAGGTCCATAGGAACTCATCTTCCCCAGCTCTCTCAATGCTGCTTCCCCCGTTACATTCATAATCAAAAGGGTTGCAGGAAGCCCAAACATTTCCGTCAGTGGTTTTAATTTTTTCACAACAATGATTTTGAGTCCCGTCGTTATTGTCATTGCCAGAAGGGATATCGTCGAGGGGTTTAATGGTCTTTCCTCGAAGAATATGTCTTTCATATTTGAGCTCCAGATTTCTAAACAAGACCGAATTAATTATTGCGTCACCGAACCTTACTGAGTACCAATCTCTGAATGACAGGTCACCAAAATCAACGTCATGCCTCCCTGATTCATGTGGACATCTCCAAACTTCGTTCTTCACATTGCCCCCTCGTTTGAAAATACTCATGAAAGGGGTTGCAAGTTGGCCATGCTTGTGTGAACTCATCTTCCATGATTGTAACAACTCGAATTTTTCGGGTAACTTTTTATATTTTTGAAAAGTTACTATTCACTTTTACTATTCACTTTCACTATTCATCCCGTAAAATTTTTATTTCACATTCTCGTAAGATAAATTATTTTAGTAATGACCTGAGAGTTTGACAATCGTTAGATCATTTTCGCAAAAGTTATTAAGAAAACATCGTCTTAAAGTTTCATTTTGGTCGGAACACCATTTCAACATCCCGCGCATAACGAAAATCAACTCTGTCAATTTTCCTCACATCAGATAAATTTTTAGATCACTCATAATTAATTTGAGAATTTTTAAGGTCTCTTTTTAATGTTACCAAATAAACCCTGCGCCGTACGAAACTAAACTTACGTTTTAAACAAATCTACGTAGACCCAGACTTAACCATTCCTGCACTGTGTTTCTAATATGTATTTGACACTTTTACATTTTTGAAAAAGTCAAACATATTTCCCTACTCCTTTGACCATAAAGAAATTAACCTTGTACGTTCTGCATGTTGCTTAAAATCGCGTAACTTTTAGACTTCACGTATAACTGTTAAGTTATCCCACGTACGACGAAAACCACATTTTGATATCTCATATCACTTTTAGACTAATTTTAGTCTACTTTAAATAAATTCACGGTCATTTCCCTGAAATTTCGTTCTTTTCTGATAAATTGCGAATTACGCGTTTTTTACCGTATTTCCAGTTTTAAGCAGCATTTTTGCACCCAATGAGACTTATCACCCATTTTATATTTTTATATGGAGTATAATGATGAGTTTAATCATTCCTAAAAGTTTCATATTTTTACGATACCCGGTTTTACGTTTTATGGCTTAACGGCTTACGGTTAGCGATTAACGGAACCAAAACTCACTCCGTAACCAAGACAATACCAAAACTATCCACCTAAGTCATTTTATCTCTTCATGGCCGAACTTAGGGGGGATTCATCATTTTAGTGGCATCATCCTAACCATGGTTCATTTAGATCATTACATGTGTCCTAACTTAACCATGGTTAATATTTAACCCAATATATGGTTAACCAAACTTACCCTCCTATAAATAGCAAGTGAAATACATCCTAAACACCCTAAAACACTGAATTTGGTCGTTCATATCATCAAACCCTCATATCTTCCATCATTTGATCTTTAAACTCCATGTTTATGCAAAGAAGTTTCAAGTAGTAAGTTACTACATCAAATCTCTAGCAAGTTTAAGTGATCTTCTTGAGTTTAGATCCACTCAAGTCACTTAGTGTTGGAAAATTTAGTGCACTTGTGGGATTAATTCACACCTTGTAATGGGTTATGAGGCACGGAGTGTACACCCATAAGGTCCGTGAACACCCTGACTCTAATAGTGGTTTGTATTGGTAGTGCTTGGTGAAAGTACTGTTGTGGTTACCACTGATAAGCAGTGTTTCCACTGAAGCAGTATTTCCACTGAAGCAGTGTTTCCACTGAAGTGGTGTATACACTGAAGGTGCTATGAACGTATTGATGATAGTACAGCTTGTAACGGCTTTGACCTATTCAAGTGGCAGTTTAAACTGCATTATGACCACGTTTAATTGGTCATGTAACCACTAACGGCTATAATGGGGATAATTATGAGGCTATTAATGGGCCGATTAATACTCATAATTCCATTGACTAGCTTAGAGTATTTTACTATAAATAGGAGATCTGTTTTACAGATGATATATACAGATGAAAAATGTGTGAAAACAATACAGAAAGCGAAAACACTTATTGGCGAAAGGGTTATAGAATTGTGCCTAATTCTCTAACTGCATTTGGTCTTATCCCAAGTAGATATTCATGATACCCAGGCATTAGGGTCGAATAGTTTACTTTGGAAAGTGATCACACGATTCCAAGTGATATCCGGTAACCACCAAGTGGTATTTGTTACTGCTGACCGTTTGTTTGTTTCTGCTGAATAGTTGCACATTTCTGCTGAAGTTGATTATCTTAACCCTGTTCTGGGAGCTACCACACCAACAATCAAAGTAAACTATTTTGTGAAAATCAATGGCAACTGCTGCAATGAAACACATGGCTTCAAACTTTGCCAAGCTTGATAAGTTTGAAGGGGTGGACTTTAGGAGATGGCAGAAGAAGATGCACTTCTTGTTGTCAAGCATGAGTGTGGTCTATGTTTTGACTGCACCTATTCCTGATGATGGGGATGATGCTACTGTGGAGCAGATCAGGAGGAGGAGCAAATGGGAGAATGATGACTACATATGCAGAGGCTTAATTCTCAATGGTATGTCTGATTCTCTATTTGATATCTATCATAATATTGAATCTTCCAAAGAACTGTGGGATTCCTTGGATGCCAAATATATGGCTGAGGATGCATCAAGTAAGAAGTTTCTTGTTAGTAATTTCACAAATTACAAAATGACTGATTCAAGACCAGTCATGGAACAATACAATAAACTTCTTGGAATACTTGGAAGGTTTACAAAACATAATATGCACATGGATGAGTCTATTTCAGTCTCTTGTGTCATTGAGAAACGCCCTCCTTCTTGGAAAGATTTCAAGCATACCTTGAAACATAAGAAAGAGGAATTAACTCTGGTTGAGTTGGGCAGTCATCTGCGCATTGAGGAATCTCTCAAGGTGCAGGATAATGACAAGCTAAAGAGTAGCAATGCTACTGGTGCATCTGTTGTCAATATGGTGGAGCATAATAACTCCACCAGGTACAATGACAACAAAGGCAAACGCAAATATCATGACAACACAAGGGCAGATCCTAACAAGAAGGCAACTCCTACTTGTTGGAAATGTGGCAAAACTGGTCACATTAAAAGGGACTGCAAGGGTGTTAAAGTTGGTGGTAAAGACAATGGATCAGGCACTAATGGTTCAGGGAGTGGTGGTTCTTCCAACTCACTGAAAGGTCAGAATATGGTTAATAAGTCTTTTCAGATTTATTAAGTTACATATGTATATGAATCTCATTATGTGCAGGATGATGATGTTGCGTGGTGGGTTGACTCTGGTGCAATGGTTCATGTGTGCAAAGATAGAAGCTGGTTCAAGACTTATGAGTCACTAAATGATGGTTCTATTCTTCACATAGGAAATGAGTCAACAGCCTTGGTGCATGGTCATGGTTGTGTAGATCTTAGTTTTAGTTCTGGAAAGATTGTAACTTTGTTTAATGTTATTCATGTTCCTGATATAAGGAAGAACTTGGTTTCAAGTAGTGTTTTGAATAATCATGGATATAAACAAGTTATTGAATCTGATAAATTTGTTCTTTCTAAGAATGGTGGTTTTATTGGTTTTGGTTATTTATGTAATCAAATGTTCAGGCTTAATGTTTCCACTGATAGTGTATTTATTTCCACTGATAGTGTAAATTCAGCCTTTGTGACAACCACTGACCAGACTGACTCTACCCTTTGGCATGCTAGACTTGGCCATGTACACTATAAGAGAATGCAAGATATGTCTAAGGATGGGTTAATCCCAGCATTTTACATGGACACTGAAAAGTGTAAAACTTGCATGTTGACCAAGATAACCAAGAAACCTTTTTAGGGTGTTAGTCGTGAGACTAAGCTCTTGGAGCTAATACACAGTGACCTGTGTGATTTGCATGCTACTCCATCTTTGGGGAATAAGAAGTATTTTGTAACATTTATTGATGATTCTTTTAGGTTTTGCTATGTTTATTTGTTACATACTAAGGATGAAGCATTAGATAAATTCAAAGTGTTTAAAACTGAAGTTGAATTACAACTTGGGTCTTTGATCAAAAGATTAAGGACTGATAGGGGAGGTGAGTACATGGATACTCTGTATTTTCAGTCTGTTGGTATAATCCATGAAACGACTGACCCTTATACTCCTCAAAGAAAATGGTATTTCGAAAGGAAAACAGGGTGCTAAAGGAGATGGTTAATTCCATGTTGTCCTATTCAGGACTGAGTCAAGGGTTCTGGGGTGAAGCTATGTTAACCACTTGCTATTTATTAAATAGGGTTCCCAACAAAAGGAACAAGGTTACCCCTTATGAACTCTGGACTAAAAGGAAACCCAACCGGAACTATCTCAAGGTTTGGGGTTGTAGGGCTGTTGTATGACTCCCTGATCCAAAGTTGAAAACTTTGGGTGAAAGAGGCATTGACTGCATCTTTGTTGGATATGCCGAGCATTCCAATGCTTTTAGGTTCTATGTTATTGAACCTAATGAATATGTTTCAGTTAACTCAATAATTGAATCAAGGGATGCAAACTTTGATGAGAATAGATTCTCATCAGTCCCTAGACCAAGTATGAGGATTCCTAATGGAACTCATAACACTGGTGTATCAGAGGTCCCTGATGATGAACCATCAGTGGTCCCTGATGAGGTTGTGGTTCAACAACCTGAACCTATGCTTAGAAAGAGCAAAAGGGTCAGGACTCCAAAGTCATTTGGACCTGAGTTTCAATTATACTTTATTGAAGGAACAAGGGATGAGGTCTATGACCAATACTCCTATTGCTTCATTGTTGAGGATGATCCCAAGACATTTAAAGAAGCAATGAAGTCCCAGGATATTGCTTTCTGGAAAGAAGCAATCAATGATGAGATGGATTCCATCATGGGGAACAAGACTTGGGTGTTGGTTGATCTACCACCAGGTTGCAAACCTTTGGGTTGCAAGTGGATTTTCAAAAGGAAAATGAAGGTAGATGGAACTATTGAAAAGTTCAAGGCTAGACTAGTCATTCAGGGCTTTAAACAAAAGTCAGGGATAGACTATTTTGATACTTATGCCCATGTGGCTCGTATCAGTACCATAAGACTGCTGATTGCTTTGGCATCTATTTACAATCTGATTATTCATCAGATGGATGTGAAGACAGCTTTCTTGAATGGTGAATTGGATGAGGAGGTTTATATGAACCAACCTCAGGGCTTCATCATGCCTGGCAATGAAAACAAGGTGTGTAAACTGATTAAGTCTCTTTATGGACTTAAACAGGCACCTAAGCAATGGCATCAAAAATTTGATGAAGTGGTTTTGTCTAGTGGTTATGTTCTTAACCAGTCTGACAAATGTGTATATAGCAAATTTGATGAATCTGGTAAAGGAGACATCATTTGTCTATATGTTGATGACATGTTGATCTTTGGCACTGACCAAAATCAGGTTGACCTGACAAAGGAATTTTTGTCATCAAGGTTCTCCATGAAGGACATGGGGGAGGCTGATGTTATCCTTGGTATAAGGATTAAACATGAAAGTAAAAGAATTTCCATCTCGCCTCATTATATTGAGAAGGTGCTGAGGAAATTCAATTACTTTGATTGTACTCCAGTGAGTACACCTATGGATACTTGTGAGAAGCTGATGCCTAATCATGGCAAGGCTGTATCTCAACTTGAGTACTCTTGGGTGATTGGATGCCTGATGTATGCCATGACAAGTACAAGACCTGATATTGGTTTTGCAGTGGGAAAATTGAGCAGGTATACTAGTAATCCTAGTGCTCATCACTGGCAAGCAGTTCAAAGGGTACTGAAGTATTTGAAGAGAACTATGGATTATAGTCTCTCATATACTGGTTACCCATCAGTGTTGGAAGGATACACTGATACAAGTTGGATCAATAACATCAAGACAATTCGTCTACCAGTGGCTGGGTATTCCTACTTGGTGGAGGTGCAATTTCTTGGGCATCCAAGAAGCAAACTTGCATCACCAGTTCAACAATGGAATCTGAATTTGTGGCCTTAGCAGCTGCTGGTAAAGAAGCTGAATGGTTGAAAAACTTGCTTCTTGAGATTCCATTGTGGCCTAAACCTATAGCACCTATTTCTATCCGATGTGATAGTGCAGCTACATTGGCTAAGGCTTATAGCCAAATGTACAATGGTAAGTCTAGACACTTAGGTATCAGACATAGCATGATTCGTGAGCTTATCATGAATGGGGTGGTATCTATAGAGTTTGTTAGATCTCAACAGAACTTAGCTGATCACTTGACGAAGGGATTAGCTAGAGACTTGGTTATAAAGTCTGCTAAAGGGATGGGTTTAAGTCCAACTTAGTCACTGAATGCTAGGACACCCAACTCCCTCCTAAGGAAACTTGGGAGCTGAGTTCAATGTGGAAATCTGAACATTCAGTGGACTGGAGCACATGTTTTATTTACATCCCAAGGTTGTGCTCAGAACCTGCTGAAAGGAGGATGAAGTCTTTACTTCTTAATGGTTAATTTTCTTTGAAAAAATGCTTGGCAGGAGCATGACTAAAGAGGAACCACCTATGTAAATGTTGAAGTTTTGCCGCTTCAGGAAGCTTTGGACTTTAGCTTTTACAACATTTATGAATTTGGATATGGACACATGGCTTGTATAGTGTCAGGAGTTGATAAGTGTTTGAAAGCTTGTGTGTAGTTATCTTCAGGTATTCAAATGGGTTGAAGGGTTCAATTCTTAGAACACCCTGATTCTCAAATATTTGAACGTGTAATTACTAAGATGGAAATTCAATCCTCAGGACATTTTCATTTATGCACATGTTTTGCTTGATGTTTGTTTTTCATGCAATGGAAGTGAACTAAATTTGGGGAGGATTGTTGGAAAATTTAGTGCACTTGTTGGATTAGTTCACACCTTGTAATGGGTTGGGAGGTACGGAGTGTACACCCATAAGGTCCATGAACACCCTGACCCTAATAGTGGTTTGTATTGGTAGTGCTTGGTGAAAGTACTGTTGTGGTTACCACTGATAAGCAGTGTTTCCACTGAAGCAGTATTTCCACTGAAGCAGTGTTTCCACTGAAGTGGTGTTTCCACTGAAGTGGTGTATACACTGAAGGTGCTATGAACGTACTGATGATAGTACAGCTTGTAACGGCTTTGACCTATTCAAGTGGCAGTTTAAACTGCATTATGACCACGTTTAATTGGTCATGTAACCACTAATGGCTATAATGGGGATAATTATGAGGCTATTAATGGGCCGATTAATACTCATAATTCCATTGACTAGCTTAGAGTATTTTCCTATAAATAAGAGATCTGTTTTATAGATGATATATACAGATGAAAAATGTGTGAAAACAATACAGAAAACGAAAACACTTATTGGCGAAAGGGTTATAGAATTGTGCCTAATTCTCTAACTGCATTTGGTCTTATCCCAAGTAGATATTCGTGATACCCAGGCATTAGGGTCGAATAGTTTACTTTGGAAAGTGATCACACGATTCCAAGTGATATCCGATAACCACCAAGTGGTATTTGTTACTGCTGACCGTTTGTTTGTTTCTGCTGAATAGTTGCACATTTCTGCTGAAGTTGATTATCTTAACCCTGTTCTGGGAGCTACCACACCAACACTTAGTACTTCATCACCAACTCTTCAAGATTTCAAGGGTGCCAAGGTGTAGAAAGCTAGCTCAATCCGAAGTCTTAAGTGATCAATCAAAGTCCGATCCTTACTAGTTACTCCTTTCTTAATTGAAAACCAAAAGTTGTAAGCAACTAATCACCACCATTATCTCATATTTATTATTCATAATCTTAACTATTTCATGCTATATATATATAGTTACTATGTTAATTCATGATGTACATATACTCAATCACATGTTTTAATTTACATATTGTCATAAAAGTAACAAACTAGTAAACTAGTCATATTCTACACACTTAAGACCATTAAAATCAGTAACCTAGGGACTTTATAACTTATATATTATGGTAGACAAGATAAAAATGTAGACATAGCAACTTGAATCACCCGAAACGGACAAACGAGTCAAAAGTTATAGTCAAAAGAAGTTAGCAAAACTAAAATGCCAAAACTGCCATATTGAAACTGTTTTGGATCTGGTCGTGTAAAAAGTGGTACTTCTGGTCCGAATCATCAAAAAGTTAAAATGCAAAAGTTGTTCGGAACGACGTTTTCCTTTCAATTAAAAAAAGCTAGGACCTTGAAAACGCATAAACAGGCCATTATCTTTCAAAAACAGAAACTGCCCTTTATATGGTCTCACAACTATACCTTTGTCACAACTAAAAGCAAACCAAGAGGCCTAATGGCCATAAGCCAAGACCACGGTTACGGCTAAGGTCAAAGCTAAGTCTCAAGACCATGGTAGTCAAGACCAAAGTCACGGCAAGGCCATGGCTAAAGCCTCAAGGCTTGTTTACCCAAGACCGTTAACTAAGGTAATCATATTTATGAAACGACGAAAACTTGAAAAAACATGATAAACTTATCTATATAAAAATCTTCACTCAAAAAATATATTGTATCTACTAAGTGCTACAATAGTAGGGAGCTTCATGTGAGGGGTTTTATTTGAGTAAAACGTATCGACGAGTTGCTGGATTTACGATTTAAAGTGTCCTAGCTCCTCGAACGTTTACTCCATGACCTCTGAATTATGATGGCCCGAACGGTAGTATGATATCTATAAACTAAATACGTTTTCTCATATTAAAGATCTTTCTATAAACATCAAATGATAATTGACTACATCATGATCAACATAGAAATATACATAGAATGGTTTATGTTTTCCTAAACATTGTTCCAAACTTAAGTCGCAACATTTCATTTTTAGGTTGCACGTAGAAGTCTTTCGACTTATCCATCACATCCGTTAGTACTTAACATTATCAAATCTTGGTGAGTTCATAGCCCCACTTTCTATTACTTAATTGTTTTACAAACCCTTGGGGGGAATACATGCTTTATTTTAAATCGAACACATTGCTTTCAAACTATATACTTCTCTGATTGTTTTATTAGCACTAAGTTACCGCATTTTCCAAACTTAAGTCCCTTAATCATGAATCATTAATCACTAGTGAGAGTGGGCGCGAATATTGTGAATAGATCTATTGGGATTGACGAATCCCGTTTGTGTTGACCGGGTAGGCAAACAAATGCACTATATTTTAGTAACATTGGTAAAAACGGCAATTTTTACCTGAAAGGGCACGCACCGACATTTTCTCCAATTAATTTTGGAACACGTTAACGCCTTGATTGCATGATGCTTAGTCTAATAAAAGCTGTTTTGTTTTCAAACCATTGGTGTGAGTCTATAGCTCACACTACCAACATAATATGTTCAACCATCAAACAAACTCTATGTATTTCACTCAACCTTTGTGTTGACAGTTTTAAGCATGTATTTCAGGTCCATATTGTACGAGGCTGGCACGGAGAAGCACGGATACTCAAGAAGGCTATAAATTTTATTATCATTCAAAAATCAATTTAATGTATTTTGTAAACATGGAACCATTTGGGACCTCATTTTCGTAAAACTCTGATATTTATAAAAATCGAATGATAAATCTTTTAAAACGACTCTATTAGAGTTCGTTTTCTATTGTTATGACTGTTGTGCCATGAAGTAACACCCAGTTTAAATTCCGCTGCGTATCACGAAATTGGGGGTGTTACAGATTGGTATCAGAGCCACAGTTATAGAGAAACAGGTCTAATTAAGACTTAAACTATAACTACTTTTACAAACAAAACATTTTATAGCCTTTCGCTCTCTGTGCCTTCCATCCTCCAGACAATTATGTGACTTTTAGGCATTTTAAGCTATACAAACATACTAGTATATTGATATATACACTTGACATATTTTCAATCATTTTAGCTAAACAATAGACTAAACATATCTGCGTATGCCTATTCTAAGGCATTACGGTACAATCATATTTTCCCAATCTCCCAATCATGCATCTACTCGTGCATTTTAGGATTACGAAACTTTATCCAAGACATTGTAACTAATTACAATGGTCTTTCCTACTTCCAGATATTGTGAGATACAATGGTCTCATTCATTTTTCAAGGCACTGTGAGATACAGTGGTCTCTATTATATTCTCAGACACTGTAAATCCTACAGTGGTCTCTATTACATTCTTCTCAGACACTATAAATCCTACAGTGGTCTCATTTATTTCTCAAGACATTGTGAGTTACACAATGGTCTCTCCATCATTTCTCAAGACATTGTGAGTTACACAATGGTCTCTCCATCATTTCTCAAGACATTGTGAGTTACACAATGATATCTCCATCATTTCTCAAGACATTGTGAGTTACACAATGGTCTCAACTATTTCTCAGACATTGTGAGCTGCACAATGGTCTCTATTATTTCCTAAACATTGTGAGTTGCACAATGGTCTCAACTATTTCTCAGACATAGTGAGTTGCACAATGGTCTCAACTACTTCTTAGACATTGTGAGTTACATAATGGTCTAATTTACTTCGCAAACATTTTAAATTATACAATAGACTCTAGAAATTATCTTATAAAACCTTATGTGATATTGTTTTACATAAAACCCGTCACAGTCTATCAATTTCCCTAATGGAAATACAAGAAATGGGATTTCTAAAAGATAAACTGATTCATCATCTACAAAAAGCTGAAGTTCAACAACTTTCTCTACATTCCTCAAAATTCTTTTCTGAAACCTTCATTGTTAAAGGTTCGTGATTCTAGCCAAGTATAGACTATTTTAGAATTACTTAAGATTTCCTTTCCACACGTATCTACACATACTATCTTCTATGCAATGGAATGTGAAAACATAGGTTACAAGTCTTTTATGGCCAAGACTTGCAACTGAATGGTTTGATGTCGCCTTTGCTTAGTGGATAATTTCTCAAAAGCTATGGACATATCACAAAGTATATCTAATTTAGGTATTTGAAAAATTTATCGAACCTTGGCTAAATATAGCCTAGTCAGCTATATTTAACCTAGGGATAGTGGAACATAGTCTGACTAACTATGTTCGACATAAATTTTTCAAACACTGAGAATAGTTATACAAGTGTTATATTCGGGTTAATTTCCTCCTTAAACTCGATAAACCACCAGAATTAATTAAAAAGATCTAGAGACACGATAGTGTCTTACCACTCAGCAAAATCTTAACATCTTATTTATGCTACCTAATTTCATTCTTGAAATTTTCATACATGAGATAATCCGAACAACTATCTTGGGATAGTCATCAAATCTTCTCGTCATTTCTTAGAAGTACTAGCCTGATTAGGTGTCAAGGATATCATTCCGCCATATTCCTTTAAAATTCACTTTTAATTTTAAAACAAACTTGACATCTCTACCTAAGAATAATGGTTAATATACACTACACTCTCCTAATCATCAACATATCACATCATTATCTGAACCCCATTATAAGTCAGTATGTAAAACTTCACAGTAACATGTTTCTTTCAAACACTAGTAGACATAAACACTATACGATATAGCTTTCATCCCGAAACCACCTAAGACATGATCATCTTTGGAAATGGTTTGGATAACCACTTGCCTCTAGCAAGACTTTCCTACAACATCATTACAAACCATTTCACATCAACAATATCTTACACCTTTGATTAACAACAGTTACCCTAACAACAACAAAAACTATTCCATTTGAGGAACTATATCAATGAAAGTGTTAGTTAACCATTTGCTGAACTAAGGTGTTTAGGGATCACCCACGAAACAATTAAGGAAACCATACAAATACAAATTAGGCTCCATGTCGCACACTATTACCAGAAACAAAAGTTACATAGATGTAAGGTGTTAAAATTTAACAAAAACTCCATGTTAGAAATTAAGGTTTTGTTGAAAGCCTTGATACAATAAGATATGATTCGTTTTGAGAATTGGGAAAAGCCAAACTTGAGGTATATTGGACTCAATAAGATTTTAACAAAACCCTTTAGGTTATCAACTTAAGCCACATGGTACATAACTCATTCTATGACCAGAAACTTGAGAACACAAAGATTAGAATTCGGCGCATATAAACATATTTTCCTAGACACTTCAACATTAGTAACACACATTGAATTCTGGGACGGAATTCCCATTAAGGTGGTGAGACTGTAACAACGCGCATTTTTCGGGTTACTTTTTATATTTTTGAAAAGTTACTATTCACTTTCACTATTTATCCCGTAAAATTTTTATTTCACATTCTCGTAAGATAAATTATTTTAGTAGTGACCTGAGAGTTTGACAATCGTTAGATCATTTTTGCAAAAGTTATTAAGAAAACATCATCTTAAAGTTTCATTTTGGTCGGAACACCATTTCAACATCCTGCGCATAACGAAAATCAACTCTGTCAATTTTCCTCACATCAGATAAATTTTTAGATCACTCATAATTAATTTGAGAATTTTTAAGATCTCTTTTTAATGTTACCAAATAAACCCTGCGCCGTACGAAACTAAACTTACGTTTTAAAAAAATCTACGTAGACCCAGACTTAACCATTTCTGCACTGTGTTTCTAATATGTATTTGACACTTTTACATTTTTGGAAAAGTCAAACATATTTCCCTACTCCTTTGACCATAAAGAAATTAACCTTGTACGTTCTGCACGTTGCTTAAAATCGCTTAACTTTTAGACTTCACGTATAACTGTTAAGTTATCCCACGTACGACGAAAACCACATTTTGACATCTCATATCACTTTTAGACTAATTTTAGTCTATTTTAAATAAATTCACGGTCATTTCCCTGAAATTTCGTTCTTTTCTGATAAATTGCAAATTACGCGTTTTTTACCCGTATTTCAAGTTTTAAGCAGCATTTTTGCACCCAATGAGACTTATCACCCATTTTATATTTTTAGATGGAGTATAATGATGATTTTAATCATTCCTATAAGTTTCATATTTTTACGATACCCGGTTTTACGTTTTATGGCTTAACGGCTTACAGTTAGCGATTAACGGAACAAAAACTCACTCCGTAACCAAGACAATACCAAAACTATCCACCTAAGTCATCTTATCTCTTCATGGCCAACCTTAGGGGGGGGAGTCATCATTTTGGTGGCATCATCCTAACCATGGTTCATTTAGATCATTACATGTGTCCTAACTTAACCATGGTTAATATTTAACCCAATATATGGTTAACCAAACTTACCCTCCTATAAATAGCAAGTGAAATACATCCTAAACACCCTAAAACACTGAATTTGGTCGTTCATATCATCAAACCCTCATATCTTCCATCATTTGATCTTTAAACTCCAAGTTTATGCAAAGAAGTTTCAAGTAGTAAGTTACTACATCAAATCTCTAGCAAGTTTAAGTGATCTTCTTAATTTTAGATCCTCTCAAGTTACTTAGTACTTCATCACAAACTCTTCAAGATTGCAAGGGTGTCAAAGTGTAGAAAGCTAGCTCAATCCGAAGTCTTAAGTGATCAATCAAAGTCCGATCCTTACTAGTTACTCCTTTTTAATTGAAAGCAAAAAGTTGTAAGCAACTAATCACCACCATTATCTCATCTTTATTATTCATAATCTTAACTATTTCATGCTATATATATAGTTACTATGTTGATTCATGATGTACATATACTCAATCACATGTTTTAATTTACATATTGTCATAAAAGTAACAAACTAGTAAACTAGTCATATTCTACACACTTGAGACCATTAAAATCATTAACCTATGGACTTTATAACTTACATACTATGGTAGACAAGATAAAAAGGTAGACATAGTTACTTGAATCACCCGAAACGGACAAACGAGTCAAAAGTTATAGTCAAAAGAAGTTAGCGAAACTAAAACGCCAAAACTGCCATATTGAAACTGTTTTGGTTCTGGTCGTGTAAAAAGTGGTACTTCTGGTCCGAATCATCAAAAAGTTAAAACACAAAAGTTGTCCGGAACGACGTTTTCCTTTGATAACTACGAAGCTCGGACCTTGAAAACGCATAAACAGGCCATTATCTTTCAAAAACAGAAATTGCCCTTTATATGGTCTCACAACTATACCTTTGTCACAACTAAAAGCAAACCAAGAGGCCTAATGGCCATAAGCCAAGACCATGGTTATGGCTAAGGTCAAAGCTAAGTCTCAAGACCATGGTAGTCAAGACCAAAGTCACGGCAAGGCCATGGCTAAAGCCTTAAGGCTTGTTTACCCAAGACCGTTAACTAAGGTAATCATATTTATGAAACGACGAGAACTTGGAAAAACATGATAAACTTATCTATATAACAATCTTCACTCAAAACATATATTATATCTACTAAGTGCTACAATAGTAGGGAGCTTCATGTGAGGGGTTTCATTTTAGTAAAACGTATCGACGAGTTGCTGGATTTACGATTTAAAGTGTCATAGCTCCTCGAACGTTTACTGCATGACCTCTGAATTATGATGGCCCGAACGGTAGTATGATATCTATAAACTAAATACGTTTTCTCATATAAAAGATCTTTCTATAAATATCAAATGATAATTGACTACATCATGATCAACATAGAAATATATATAGAATGGTTTATGTTTTCCTAAACATTGTTCCAAACTTAAGTCGCAACATTTCATTTTTAGGTTGCACGTAGAAGTCTTCCGACTTATCCATCACATCCGTTAGTACTTAACATCATCAACTCTTGGTGAGTTCATAGCCCCACTTTCTATTACTTAATTATTTTCCAAACCCTTGGGGGGAATACATGCTTTATTTTAAATCAAACACATTGCTTTCAAACTGTATACTTATCTGATTGTTATAAGGTTTTAAAATGTACCTTTTTGAGGGGTCGTTTAAGCCCTTATTTGACCACTTTTGTATCCGTTATTACTTAATATCGTTCCTTTTCACTTTTTAGGTCTCTTGAAGGCAAATTGCTGGAATGGCACTTATTTGTACGAAAAGGCGCGGATATACGAAGAAAAGGGCCAAAGTCAAGAATCGAGACACTCAAGCTGCTGAAATACAAGGGGACGGCATCAGGTGTTAATTGCGACGCCGTCGGAGCACTTCTGTGACGGCTCAGTAGCCAAATTGCTTATTTTCAAGTGACGGTGTCAGGCTTTAAAAGAGTAGGCCGTCGCAACTCAGACGGCCTAGATTTGATCCAGACGGCGTCAGAGACTGAAGGGGACGGCGTCACAAGCATAAGGTGACGCCGTCGCAAGACTAACATGGCCAAGACGAAACCCTAATGACGGCGACCCGACGGCGTCACAAATCATAAGGTGACGCCATCGCGATTGTAATCTTATATATAGAATCCGAATTTTTCAGTTTTAGTGTGTAGTCTTTTGGAGTAAAAACCTAAACCGAACCAAGGCTGTCTTGTACAGTATTTTAGGGTTCTAAACCCTATCTTACACCAAGATAAGTGTTTTACTTCATTAATTCAATTATGTCTTCAATTACTTGTGTGTATGCTTGCATGTTCTCCATGTCCGGCTAATTTACTTGTGTGTTTGCTTAGGGAATATGAAACTTAATTATTGAATATTGATTGGTTGTCTCTTATCTTAATTGTTAATGATCTAGTAATGCGATAGGTCATTCGTTGTGTAGTTAATGCTTGATTAATCTTTGTGAACCTTAGACTATAACACCTAGAGTAGTTGTAGGCTAAACCATCCAAAGAGTACCTTAGAGTTAGAGTTTATAATTCCTAGAGATTTTGTAGACGAGACCCTTTGGTAGTTTCAAAGAGTTAGGGACAAACGCATACCCTACGACTTTAGACACACAACGCGATTAAGACTAAGGACGTGACAATTCAACCATCAATAGGAGATAATTAAGGAGTAATAAAACCTAAGTGAACACATCTTTAAACTATCATACGAGCACACAATAATTAGACATAGACTACATACACCTTAGACTAGATAATTAGATAAGTAGAGTAATCGGTAGAAATACCAACCCCCAAATCCAAACCCCGAGATTCGTACCTTTCTATTTTCTAAAAAAATATAAAAAAGATAGAAAAATAATCTTCCTCAACCCCAACCTTAGCGTAGTAACTTCTTACTAGCATTCCTATTCCCCTAGAGAACGATATCAATACCCGTGGCTTACCCTAATACTACACTACAACGATTAGGTTCACTGCCTAGGGTGTTATAAAACTTGCTCGAAGAAAAGGAAGTTCCTTTGACCCTGAACGACGCGTGTAGCGTTATCAAGTTTTTGGCGCCGCTGCTGGGGAATATAATAGCTAGTTAGTAGTCCACCTCGTTTAGGTTTCTTTGCTTGATTCCTATCAAGTAAAATTTTTCTCATTTTTAGCTTTCTCGTAGTCTATCCCCCTTCTTCGTGACCTTTGTTCGTAATCCCATCACTTTTCATCATGGAAGGTGATAACCAACCACCATTCATCAACCTACCACCAAATGACCAAATGACCCGCCAAGAGCCCGTACTCTTGGTGAATACTCGAGACCAAGCCACCTAGGCTATAGGAACACCATTGAGCTTCCCGACCATGCCCAAACTATGGCCCTGCAATCCGACACCATCCGGTTGGTGCAAAACGGATGTGCATTCCATGGACTTCGTTCCGAAGATCCTAATCAGCATCTTAAGGACTTCCTTAAAATTGTCGATTCCATCGACCTTGATGCTACTACTCGGGAGACCACGCGTCTGCGTCTCTTCCAATTCTCTCTACGGGACCAAGCTAGTAATTGGCTTGAGCGACTTCCCGCCGGCTCCATCTCAAGTTGGGATGATCTCACCTCTCGCTTCCTTGCTCAATTTTTCCCACCGGGGAGAACCACTAAGCTTAGGAATGACATCTTGATGTTCCAACAACGTCAAGGTGAATCTCTCTACGAAGCATGGACTCGATTCAAGGACTTATTTCATAAAGTCCCTCATCATGGCATTGATCTTTGGCTCCAAGTCCAACTTTTCTACGATCATGTCAACTTCCCCACTAAGCGATCCATTGACCAAGCGGCCGGTGGAAAACTTAGTGATCTCACCGCGGAAGAATCATGGGGTATAATAGAGGACCTTGCTCTCTATGATGAAAGTTGGAATGACCCCCGTGAGTTGCCCAAAACCGTTAAGGCAATCTCCTTGCCTCCAATTGACTCACAATCTTCCGACCGTAGGATGATCGAGCTTGAAGATCAAGTAAAATTCCTAATGAGCTCCTACAAAAATCCTAAATCTTCACGCCATGTGAACAAAGTTTCTTCCTCGTTTGAGCCGTGTAGTGATCCTCATAACACGCGCACTTGCACCCGATCCCCCGAACATGCTTCCGTTGACTACGCATCCTCGCGTATTAATGGAACGGGAGGAAGATTCCCTACAATACCCGGACCTAGGAATTTCAATGAAACCCGAGAGGCATGGAAGGGCAAGCCCGAATTCTATTGGGGACAAACCAAAGAATTCACCTCCAATGATTTCTCATGGCCCCCATCTCACGGTCCTAACCAACAAAACATTGAAAACCATGACCAATAGTGATAGGAAGGTTAATGCTATCTCAACTCCCGAGCCTTCCGGTGTAGAGATTAAGGACCCAAGTAAGTTAGCCAAGCATGTTCAATTCGTCAATACCATCGCCTTAGTGAAACCTAATAGAACAAATGACGAAGCGAACCATGAGATGATACTTGAGGTTAAGGAAACACCGACGAATGAAACAGCTGAGGAAGTGAATGAAGTAGTCAATAACTATTTCAATAAGTTTCCTACGGAAGAAGAACTATCTCGCCACCCTCACTTATTGCGTGACCTCCGTCACATGTATGTTAGGAAAAGCCCTAGGATCAAGTTTGGAAACCCTTGGAATCTTAACATACCATGTTGCATAGGACACCTTTTCGTGGCAAAGGCCTACATTGATCGCAAGTCCCCAATCAACATAATGACTATCACCTACTACAATTGGGTAATGAAGAAGCCTATTCCAACTAGGCAAGACCCCGATAATCCTAGTGTTAGTTGCAATTTTCTTGGTAGAATTAAGGGATTACCCATTTATGTAGGTAGTTTCACGTTTCCTATGGACTTCATAATTGTAGATGATATTAGCACGGCCATAGATCCTAGTTTATCCCATGTTATTCTAGGAAAACCTTTCATAGAAAACACCGGGATGACTTATGATCCCTAATTAGGAATAGTGCGATTCAAGGATGAGACCGACGACATAGCTTACCAAATGTCGTTTAAGATTGAGAAGTTTTCATCACTCTCTAATGATGAAAAGGAACTTAAACTGTCGGTCTATTATAGAAACGAGGAGGATAAAAAGAAAGGAGTGGATTATGTTATGGCCAAGATTTTCGGTTTCTATAAGGATTGCTTGAACTTAGGACCGGAATATAGAAATGAGTGGGGAGAGGACGAACTCTTAGAGAGGTGTATCATAGGGCACTTCTACGACATGGAACCAACCACTAAAGACCGCATGAGGAAGGAGATGACGGTAATGAAGTCACGTAAGGGCACGACTACGAGTCTAGCTACAAGACTCATAAATAAAGAAAAGCACTTCGTGGGAAGCAACCCATACTTAATTGTTTGCTTGTTAGTGTCATATATCTTTTATTGATTGCTTATCCTCATCTTTAAATTTTTAAAAATGATTTATTTTGTTTTTAACCTCGCCTTAATTGCATATAAAGGTATTTTATATAAAGGATAAGTGTAGGGAGGATTACACACGTTTTCAAAAGAAACGTAAACATGAGAATAACAATTAATAAAAGATATATATGTGTGTTTGTTCGAGTCAAATGCTTGTATCGAGTCATAATTTTTTTTTCAGAAAATCGCAGACAAGTTTTTGTCAGGATAACCTGACGGCGTCAGGAAGGAGTAAAAACAACAGATTACTTTTTTCTCGTTTTCTGAGCTACTTATAAATTTTTGGAATTTTCCAGGTCTTAATTTCCAGAAATTCTGAAAACATTCATTCCACAAGCATTATATCCTAGTTTAATAGAGTTATATATATTATTACCGCCGATTTTACGCGAAGGTTTCGTTTGTTTTCTTCAAGTGTGCAAGTTTTATTTATCAAGAATAAGAAACAAAAGATTGGAAGGAGCTTTTCACGCATACATTTTTCTTGGAAAGAATTTAACCACCACTTTACACGGATCCTACCGAGCTAATCAGGGGAGTATTAGTTTCTTTCGTTTTTAATTATCTTCTATTATCATAACTTTGATACTTTCGGGGAACATTGGGGACAATGTTCAGTTTAAGTGTAGGGAGGGAAAATAAAACGGGAACTTTGAAACTATGCTTATCCTTGACTATTTGCTTTGTCCAATTGTATTTGTGTAATAAACCATGAGAAAATGTTGGTTAGGGTAATTTTGGCACCAAATTTAAAATTTTTCACGACATATAGGAGTGGGCCATTAGTCTTAACAAAAGCGTCTCACGGATAGGAAGTTATATGACTAGCACAAAAACCCTTTACCACCTAAATTCCACCCAAAATATGAGGATCGCCCTTAGATTAGTAGGAATTAAAGCATTCATCTTTAATGCTTAGTGTGTGAACCGGTAGTATAATAGATTCTAGAACTTGTTTTGTGATGCATTCCGAGATCGCTAGTAAGACTACGCTTGTGTAGTTAGGAATAACTAAATGATAAGAGGCATTAGGATAACCCTTGTTTGATACCTGTAATATAATTACTTCTTCCACATCGGTTGAGTAATTCCCCCACACCTTTGCGTTGTACTCATTTTTAGTACACGATACCCCTAGTTAACCCCTCAGAGCCTATCCTTTTCGCGGTTCTCGTGATGTTTCGGTTTTCCGAAATATCAATGAAGAGCATTGTTTACACCCCACCCCCAAATGTACACCCAAATTGCCTTAGCCTACCTTGTATGCACTCACTTTTAGTGCATTATTGTTATCACCCTAAACCCTTAGTTCAATTATCTAGTTGCTTGCATGAGTTGCTAAGTCGAGTCATATCCTTTGTACACAGTTTTGGGATGATTGGGACTCATGGGAAAAGTTAAAGTTTATGAAATGACTGGAAGGGAACGTTAAATTCCCTTATTTGCGTAATAACGTACCCCAAGTGTTTTGATCTTTTCAATTCGGGTCAAATTAGTGTTAGAGTAATAAAAACTCAAGTGTAGGGATGTGCCTATAAATCCCTATCATTTTGGTGTTACCGTAGAGGATGGTAAAGTAAAGTGTATGAAAAAAAATAGAAAAAGAGAAAAGAAAAAAAAAAAGGTGTTCAAAAAAAAAAAAAAAAAAAAACATACGGGCTACCATCCTACATCTATCCTTTAAATTTATGTTTGTTTGTTTCAGTTATCTAGATTTTAGAGTGTCGAGTCTTGGCTTAGCAATGTCATTCTTCGTATGCTTGTAACATAATGATTTTTGACTTGCCACCACTAAATAGCCTATCCCACCAAACCCTTTGTTTCCCTACCGTAAGCCTAACATTACAACCCTTTAAAGACCTCTTTGATAGTCTTTCCTAGGTGCTTACGCCAAAGCGATGGAGGTTTGATCTATTCTCAAGCCTATGGTAATCTATGTACTAGGACCGGTTAATGAGTGTTTATCTTCCATTTCCAGCTTGTTATATTTCATATACACCCGAGAGATGTGAGTATCCAAACACCCCATGTGAGGTGCTAGTATGTAATTTCCGTGCTTGTTATGACTTTTGCGGGGCTTATATGTGTTGTGGATTATTTTAAACCAATGCTTCATGACCCCTAACTTATAAATTAATTGGCTAAAAGCACATTTGCTTGAGGACAAGCAAATACCAAGTGTAGGGATATTTGATAAGGTTTTAAAATGTACCTTTTTGAGGGTCGTTTAAGCCCTTATTTGACCACTTTTGTATCCGTTATTACTTAATATCGTTCCTTTTCACTTTTTAGGTCTCTTGAAGGCAAATTGCTGGAATGGCACTTATTTGGACTAAAAGGCGCGGATATACGAAGAAAATGGCCAAAGTCAAGAAATCGAGACACTCAAGCTTTGCCAAATACAAGGGATGGCGGCCGGTGTTAATTGCGATGCCGCCGGAGCACTTACTGTGACGGCTCAGTAGCCAAATTGCTTATTTTCAAGTGACGGTGTCGGGCTTTAAAAGAGTAGGCCGTCGCAACTCAGACGGCCTAGATTTGACCCAGACGGCGTCAGATATCTGAAGGGGACGGCGTCACAAGCATAAGGTGACGCCGTCGCAAGACTAACGTGGCCAAGACGAAACCCTAATGACGGCGACCCGACGGCGTCACAAATCATAAGGTGACGCCGTCGCGATTGTAATCTTATATATAGAATCCGAATTTTTCAGTTTTAGTGTGTAGTCTTTTGGAGTAAAAACCTAAACCGAACCAAGGCTGTCTTGTACAGTATTTTAGGGTTCTAAACCCTATCTTACACCAAGATAAGTGTTTTACTTCATTAATTCAATTATTTCTTCAATTATTTGTGTGTATGCTTGCATGTTCTCCATGTCCGGCTAATTTACTTGTGTGTTTGCTTAGGGAATATGAAACTTAATTATTGAATATTGATTGGTTGTCTCTTATCTTAATTGTTAATGATCTAGTAATGCGATAGGTCATTCGTTGTGTAGTTAATGCTTGATTAATCTTTGTGAACCTTAGACTATAACACCTAGAGTAGTTGTAGGCTAAACCATCCAAAGAGTACCTTAGAGTTAGAGTTTATAATTCCTAGAGATTTTGTAGACGAGACCCTTTGGTAGTTTCAAAGAGTTAGGGACAAGCGCATACCCTACGACTTTAGACACACAACGCGATTAAGACTAAGGACGTGACAATTCAACCATCAATAGGAGATAATTAAGGAGTAATAAAACCTAAGTGAACACATCTTTAAACTATCATACGAGCACACAATAATTAGACATAGACTACATACACCTTAGACTAGATAATTAGATAATTAGAGTAATCGGTAGAAATACCAACCCCCAAATCCAAACCCCGAGATTCGTACCTTTCCATTTTCTAAAAAAATATAAAAAAGATAGAAAAATAATCTTCCTCAACCCCAACCTTAGCGTAGTAACTTCTTACTAGCATTCCTATTCCCCTAGAGAACGATATCAATACCCGTGGCTTACCCTAATACTACACTACAACGATTAGGTTCACTGCCTAGGGTGTTATAAAACTTGCTCGAAGAAAAGGAAGTTCCTTTGACCCCGAACGACGCGTGTAGCATTATCAGATTGTTTTATTAGCACTAAGTTACTTCATTTGCCAAACTTAAGTCCCTTAATCATGAATCATTAATCACTAGTGAGAGTGGGCGCTAATATTGTGAATAGATCTATTGGGATTGATGAATCCCATTTGTGTTGACCGGGTAGGCAAACAAACGCACTATATTTGAGTAACATTGGTAAAAACAGCAATTTTTACCTGAAAGGGCACGCACCGACATTTTCTCCAATTAATTTTGGAACACGTTAACGCCTTGATTGCATGATGCTTAGTCTAATAAAAACTGTTTTGTTTTCAAACCATTGGTGTGAGTCTATAGCTCACACTACCAACATAATGTGTTCAACCATCAAACAAACTCTATGAATTTCACTCAACCTTTGTGTTGACAGTTTTAAGCATGTATTTCAGGTCCAATTGTACGAGGCTGGCACGAAGGAGCACGGATACTCAAGAAGGCTATAAATTTTATATCATTGAAAATCAATTTAATGTATTTTGTAAACATGGAACCATTTGGGACCTCATTTTTGTAAAACTCTGATATTTATATAAATCGAATGATAAATCTTTTAAAACGACTCCATTAGAGTTCGTTTTCTATTGTTATGATTGTTGTGCCATGAAGTAACACCTAGTTTGAATTCCGCTGCGTATCACAAAATTGGGGGTGTTACAATGATGAGTAAGGGTCTGCAGTAATGCTTGATAGGCGGTCCTTCCACTTCGTTAATCGAGAACTTGGCTAATCTTTCTTCGTCGTTAAGTGTAGTCCACATGTATCTGTTATCATTAACCCTCTCCTTATCAACCCCTCCATCGCAGGTCTTCCGAGGGTCATAAGAGGCCCATAAGCTATAACATTCTCCATCGTCAATTGCAATAACCTTACACCAATGATTCTTCCTTTTAGAGTTGTCAACTTCAGTAAACTTGTCATTGCTTACATCCTGGTTACGCCGTAACTCTGAGGTTTGATTACGGCGTAGGTCTCTTTCACCTTCAGTATTAGAATCATCTGAGGACTTGTAATTTTCAGAAAATACGGCTTTCAATATAGTAGATTTGTTCTTTTGTGCATCATTTATCTTTTTTACCACGTCGCCAAGCTTCCCAATCATAGTTTCCAAGTTCTTTAGTGACGTATCATGGGTAGAAAGGCTCTTGTTTGTATTATCTTGGAAAATTTTCAGCCATTCTTCTTGCTCCTTTTGCCTCTTGGTTGAATCCACAAGGTACTTGTTAATCATTTCCTCCAAGTTAGTTCTTCTTTCACTACGCTCATAATATGGTGGGGGTCCTCCACGATATCCATTACGATTATCCCCGTAGAAAGGTTGATTCTCTCCATATTTAGCTTCTTCGATTTTATTTTCTTCTTCAATATTAGGACAATTCTTAGTTATATGTCCTCCACCACAGTTTTCGTAGCCAACTTAGATGGCATGAACATTTTCTTTGATTTTTAGCATATCTCGACCTAGATTCTCTAGCTTGTTGGTTATGGCCGCAATTCCATCGAAACTTCTGCCCTGGTTTCTTTTCCTTCCTCCATCGTGCCATTTTTGAGAATGATCAACAATTTTTTTAATGGCTTCAATTGCTAGAGTAGGATTCATGTTCGGGATTGGTACTTGATAATCCAGCATCTGTCTTGTAGTTACGTTGATTCCTTTGTAGAAGGTATTGACCTTTTGCTGATTGTTCAGATCATGTGTAGGACATTTGTATAGGAGATCGTTGTATCTATCCTAGGCTTGATACAACGTTTCATCGTCTTCTTGCTTGAAATTATGGATTTCCAAAAGCTGGTTAGAAATCTTCAATGGAGGACAATACCTCTGAATGAAGTGCTTCTTTAGTAGAGCCCAAGTATTAACTGCGCTGGCGGGCAATCTTTCAATCAACCTTCTAGCAGCCCCAGTAAGAGTGTTAGGTCACAAGGTTTACCACACAAGCTTATAAGAAAGATAGAGAGGCGATTGAACAAGTATCACACACACACACACGATATAAATAATACGGTTTAGGCGTAGAGTGTTTGTGAAAAGAAAACTTGAACAACCAACCTTCAAATGAATGTTTACGTAAGGTATTTATAGGCAAGGAGCTAGGGCAACACACCTACTCCTTCCCTTTCTCCTATGGGCTTGGGGCTAAGCTCATGGGCCTTCTACATAAGCTTAAGGCTAATAACAAACATAAATGCCATACTAAGCTAACTATTACATATGAGTAACTAACACTTGAATAAGGTTTAGGAGTGATTCCAACAAAGAGTCATGGGGAATACCGTTAGCATAACAGCATCATGAGACACACCCGAAATGTTGAAAAGGCTTGCGATGTGTAGGACATTTTCAACGTGCTCATATGCATCTTCGTCCCTGTTTCCTGAAAAAGGGTTAGCACGAAGCTCCCTCATAAATTGATCTTTAATTTCGAAACGGACATCATCATTTCAATTGCGGTCTACGAGACTGACCCTTGTTACCGCTCTTGTCAGCGCCAAATATTCGATCAGAGTGAGGTCATCAATGTTAACAACTTTCATGGTACTTGAAAACTTGAATAGTGATCGTGAGAAATTTAGAAATTTTAAAACAAAACAAAATGAGAACTTAATAGCAATCTAATATAACTCCC
Organism: Chrysanthemum makinoi; assembly: GCA_910596185.1. Classification (NCBI taxonomy): domain Eukaryota; kingdom Viridiplantae; phylum Streptophyta; class Magnoliopsida; order Asterales; family Asteraceae; genus Chrysanthemum; species Chrysanthemum makinoi. The sequence continues at coordinate 20,593,550 of OU343219.1, forward strand.
GACAACGGCACCAAAAACTTGATGCATGTTTTCTTGACCAGTTTTAATATTTATAATGTCTCGTTATACCTATGGTCTACCCTAATGCACTAATGAGTGCCTTGTACCCGATCGTGTGAAGTAGCCAGTGTAGTATTTGGTAAAACGAGGAATTAGATCCCAAGCTATGTGTGTTGGATTATTACTAAGTCTAGGTGTCACAGTTTTTAATATGATTTTGCTAAATAATTAATTAATTAACTACTAAACAAATAAAGGCAAGGTTCAATCAATAGAGGAGAGTGGTGCTAACCTAGTTAATCATCCTAGCTAGTAATGTCTACGTCTAATTACTTCAGGTGGGGTCAAAGTCGAGAGGACAACATTTGGTCAATTCGCCTAACCTATCAGCAAAGATGCCACCACTAGAAGTCGGTGTCCCTCATAAGTCCAGTTGTTCCTGGTCCCTAAGCGAGTCATTAAAGTACCGATGCATGCTAGACTTATATATAGTGAGTGCCCGGCGTTAACAACTTAAACACTCACCCCCTAATTCTTAAGTTCATCCAAAGCATAGGTGATCATTGGTCCAAATCGCACAAGTAGAAAGGGTCATCAGGTTGGTCATATCTTACCCTTCTCCAGTCTCGGTCTACTCACACTAAGAATTAGGGGTTGGTCATATCTCCTAAGCAACTAGCCTCTACTGCCATTCAAAACTACTGAAACAATGGTAGCTACCAATAAACTATGCATGCATGCACATAGAAATAATTATCGCGGAAATAATATAATCGCAAGCAAACAATTAGGAATCATAACTAGGCCCGGCACCAAGAGGTGCTTAGCCGCTCATTAACCTGTATACAAATCAATTCAATTTTTTAATGTTACGAAATACATGAATCGAAAGTAAAGAAAGATAAAATGCTAATGCTTATCGTAGGGGAGTGATTTCTCCCTTGGAGATAGCTCCGTATGTTCCTCTAGACCTGCCTGCAAACTGGCTTCCCCACGTTCTTTTGGCGTGGTGTGTGAAATGAGATGCTTTGAAATCTTTGGAAATCGGGGATATTTATAGGCCGTCTGGGTTATATGGCGTAACTAATAGAATAGTTACGCCGTAATCTTCAATTTCTATTAAATAATTTGCACTAATCTGTGCTGATTTGCAGTAACCTTAAGTAGTTACGCCCGTATCTTCAATATTTCTTGGTTACGCCGAAGTTTATTCAATAGTTCTGGTGCGTAGTTTAATGGCGTGGAACCTCATTTGACCTAATATAATTAGTAATCCTTTGGGGAGAGTTACGCCTTAATCTTCGATGAGTTGAAAACTTTACGAGAGTCCCGCTTTAGTTCTGGCGTAATGTGAGAGATGAGTTACGCGTAACTTCTTCAAGATGAGCATTCTCGATAAATCTTTGATAATTCTCCAATTCAGTGTCTCTTTAGCTCCAATGCTCGTAATTTACCCGAAAGTGGAAAACAATGGAAAACAAGCGTAAATCCATATAAATTATATAAGTTACAAGCATTATATGGGGAAATTGACACTTAATATTCAAGATTATTTGATGTTATCAAATACTTTTCTTACGGTGTGAGTGAATGAGTAGTTATTAATCACTTTACTTGCTATTGTATGCATACAATAATCACTCGAAAACTTAACTTGTGAGTACGCAATACTAATAATTACTAAAAGGTAAATGTTTATTTTCATGACATTTTGGGTGACACAATGGTCACAAAACTTTCTATTGAACCCACGTTACTTCTACTCTACGTTGTTATTTACATAAGCCTATGAAATCACCAACTTTATGTTGACACTTTTAGCATGTATTTCTCAGGTCCGTATGGTGATAGTTTGCATATGGAGTATTTGAGTAGCATGACATTGGAAGACTTTGAAGCATTATATTACCACTCGATATTGTATTAAAAATGTTTATGTAACTCAACACTTTGGAACCTCTCGTAGCCAACTTAGATGGCATGAACATTTTCTTTGATTTTTAGCATATCTCGACCTAGATTCTCTAGCTTGTTGGTTATGGCCGCAATTCCATCGAAACTTCTGCCCTGGTTTCTTTTCCTTCCTCCATCGTGCCATTTTTGAGAATGATCAACAATTTTTTTAATGGCTTCAATTGTAGAGAGTAGGATTCATGTTAGGGATTGGTACTTTAATAATAAACATCACATCTTGTAGTTACGTTGATTCCTTTGTAGAAGGTATTGACCTTTGCTGATTGTTCGATCATTGTAGGACATTGTATAGGAGATCGTTGTATCTATCCTAGGCTTGATACAACGTTTCATAAGTCTTTCTTGCTTGAAATTATGGATTTCCAAAAGCTGGTTAGAAATCTTCAATGGAGGACAATACCTCTGAATGAAGTGCTTTCTTTAGTAGGCCCAAGTATTAACTGCTTGTTGGCGGGCAATCTTTCAATCAACCTTCTAAGCGGCCTGCATTTAGAGTGTTAGGTCACAAGGTTTACCACACAAGCTTATAAGAAGATAGAGGCGATTGAACAAGTATCCACACACACACACACGATATAAATAATACGGTTTAGTAGAGTGTTTGTGAAAGAAAACGAACAACCAACCTTCAAATGAAGGTTTACATAAGGTATTTATAGGCAAGGAGCTAGGGCAACACACCTACTCCTTCCCTTTCTCCTATGGGCTTGGGCCTAAGCTCATGGGCCTTCTACATAAGCTTAAGGCTAATAACAAACATAAAGGCCATAATAAGCTAACTATTACATATGAGTAACTAACACTTGAATAAGGTTTAGGAGTGATTCCAACAATCTCCCCTCAAGTGTTATTACATATGAGTAACAAACACTCAAGTGTTGGTGATGAAAAACGGTTAAAGCGTTGATGTAATAGTAGCTTTGACGTCTTCTGACATTCTTCTTTCTTGTGAGAAGAATTGCCTTTATTTGAACAATCTCCCGGTGTAGAGATAGTTTACTTTGAGCGGTTATGCTTTGGCGTCATCATTAACTTTGTTCTTTGATCATTGTTCTTTGTGGTGAAAGTGATAGTATGTTGTTGTATGCGCATCAAGTCGCCTTCAGTGCCCTTACTGCTACGGTGTCTCCCGTCGTTCTTCAACATGCTCACGCGCTCTTTTGACGTTGGAATTGATCTGATGGAGTTCTTTAAGTCTTTAACTTTGTAGATTCTCTGTATTGACGAAGAATCATTATGACTGTTGTGTTGCTTTTGGATAGAACTTCCATTAGTGATGATGTTGGCTTGAGCATGAGAAGAATCTCTGCGATCATTCGGCTCGAGCTTCCATAAGAAGAAAACATTTAAACGGTTAGTAATAAGCGGATTCCGGCACTTACAAGTTTGAACTTTGAGAGTGTCAAAAACATAGTGTGAAAACACAACTCTAATTCTTACAAAGGCGTTCTGAATCGGATAGTCCCACAAGTGAGATACACGATGTACCGAAGTACACCTACGATTGAGATGAGTTGAGGTACACGAAGCATCACCTCACGGCTGTAGAACGTTTGAGACCACTAAGCGCAATCCCACGGGGAGTTGCCGGCGACTGCTGTCAGTTGTTTAATGTTGACCTGGCGGGAGTTTCCATTCATTCACCGAGGATCACAAATGTGAACCTCTCATAAATGTTCTCGACAGATTGCTAAGATCTGTGAAGGACTCGATATGAACACGATAACCTTATTTGTTGATCATCAAGTGATTAAATGTCAAGTGTACCTAAGAGATCTTTTGATGAATCTCGTGGCTCTAGACTCAATTTTGCGTTTTGGTTTTCTGGCGGAGACTAGGAGAGGGTCTCCTTCTTCAATACCGGCAATCTCTAAGAGAAAGCCGATAGTTTACGTAGGGTTCCCAGTGAGAATGAAACAAGCTCTGTTAGAGAAACTTGAGTGGATAAGAAGGTTTAGTGCATGCGTCACTGGGTCCATGGCGACTTTTAATCTTCAATACCGGCGTCAAAAGTGACAACCGTAGTAGCATATGAATTGAACCCATTATGCGCCCTAAGTTGAATAATCCGGAGGGCTATTTCTTTTCACCCTTTTCTTTGCATTTCTTTTTAATTCTTCAACTCCTTCTTTCTCCGATTCTCATTTTCTCCTTTTTACAATCATACCTAAGGACTTCTAAATACTAACTATTTGTGGTGTCATGGGGTAGATCCCTCCGGCTCTGGCGGATCATAGGACGGTTATTCCTAACCTTAGTCACCTTATAACTCCATGACTAACCTATGTTGCCATAAAAAACCATTGTTGTGAAAAATCTCTCAAAGTGTTTGTGAATGAAAAACATTTTAGTACCACTGTTGAGATAAGATTTTGCATAAATACTCCCCTCCACATGTGCTTAAGAGTTTTGACGGTTAAAATGCACAGGTGAGGAAAAGCAGCGCACATTTTGAATTGATTCACTCAAGATAGACAATCCCCCGCGAGACACGGTTACGTGGCATAGTTAAAAAGTTGCATTGTCAGCTTTTAGGTGACAACTAGCTCTAATAACTACCTTGAAGGTGTAGACAATCCTCGAAAGGTCGTCAAACCCGTCAGAGTTCATGTTTATCAAGAGTTTCTCGAATGGTACATTCTACTCGGACAAGTCCTTTTCGAGACACGTTTACATCACTAGCGAACTAGCTTGAAATTATTACCGTCGGGACAAGTCTTTTCGAGTTACTAACGATTAAGCATCGTCAATTCGTTGGTTAAGTCTGAAACACACAGATTCATTTGCATTTTACACAACATATTTCTTATCACATATTTTCTCCCCCTCAAAATGGCATATTAAAGTGTTATTTTTGAAGCGTTTGAGAATAAATATGACCATTTCGAGTGTTGCGGGAAGAATGACCCCTGAGAACAATTTTTGAACAAAGTTTTAATTCAAGTACTCCCCCTCAACGAGTGATATAAGCGGTTGAGGTTTTGAAAATCATAAGGGAAAGTACTTGTTCTTTTGAGCAAAACCTTGAAAAGTGAAAGGTTTGATAGGTTTTACTCAAAGTAAAAGCTTTAAGCTCCTTTTATAAGGATTGTGGTACTGAAGCGTACCACAGGGTCCTTTATTTACAAGTGCGGGTTGTACTGCGTAATGTGTGCACAAGCCATTGACATAATTAATCAAACATCTAAAATGATATGAAGAAAACAATTCAAGGGGTACCGAGAGTGCGATGATGTTCCGGGTGTGCCTGAGGCGTTGAAATCGGTTAATCTCACGGGTGCGACCACCGACATAACTCTCCAATCGTCGACTGATCCCTTGAAACAACCGTTCATCAATCATTGTGATGATCCGTCTCACATCCCTCCTTTCACGAGAATTCAGCTTAGGAGACCCAATTTTTCGGCGTATATCCTTCAACCTGTATGCCAATCCATCCCTAACCAGCTTCAAAGTATGATCCTCGAACTTGTGGAGTTAAGCTACCGCCATTAGCGGTTTCTTTGAAGTTCACTACGGTAAACAACGAAAGGTTTCGCGATGAGTGTATATTGAGATAGGCTGGTTGATATCGGAAGATCAAGCTTTGGAGGTAAGTTGACACGCGTCGATAAGATTCAACGGCCATTTGGAGATCTTCTACGTTCCTTGATGACAATCCGTCTTATGAAGATGAGAAGTGACTTGATAAATTCCGTTGTACTTGCGGTTGAGAATTGTCTCATGCGACCACTGTACCTTGGCAAGGTACATGTCTTGATGTCATTGAGAGACAAATTCTCAAAGTCGACCTCGGAGAAAGCATAGTCCGTTCATCTTGTCGTTTGACTACGATCTTCTTTAGGAATGTGTAGTCCCACTTAGACGAAAGGTCAGCGTGTATGATGCGCGATATCTTTAGAACTATGCACGCATGTTGAGACTTACGAACGGCGGCTTTATAGTAGATTAGGTCGCGTTACCCGATGATGAATCCCATACAATGCATCTTGGTATGCTTCCTTGTGTTGGAGAACAAGTGATTGGCACGTTCCTCAATGGCTATGCGGTTTGAGTAGGCATTTCTTTGGGAATGGAAGTGTCAGCGGCGTAGCATATTTTCTTGAATCATCGTCACCGTGTAGAAGAGAATCCAGGTCTTTGTTGAAGAAGTATCTGAAAGGAATCCTTGGTTCATTTGTTTGTCCAAGTGTTGGTAGAGGTTTGGTTCAATCGGTGTAGTATGGAGGGTTGTCCCTTTGTGTGAAGTCAATGTTTGCTTTCGGGTTGAGCCAATCCATGTTGTTAGACATAGCTCGAGCAATGTTTTCAAGGTGATATTTGACCTCGAGGGCACTTTCTGTCTTTTAGAAGTTGAAATGCTTCATTCTTGATTAAACCCATTCGATTTCGTCATTTTCTTCACATGGAACTTTTCTTGCTATATTTTAGCATGCTCCAATGTAGAACCGTCTAAAATTGACCTTCTTGAGGTAGGGAGTGTTGTTAACAAGAGTAGCAAACCATTCAAATGCCTCTGTTTTATCATCATCTAGCCATGATCGACGTCGGTTTGGCGTCTTCTTCTTCTTCTTTTTCGAAGGCCTAGATGATGATTATGGTTTCTAAACTTGTTTGGGAGAGGTGGGTTGTTGTAGGGGCTCAAGGACCTCTTCATCGTCACCACCCGTATACTCAAAGTGATCATCGGTTTTCTGATTCGGGGGTGGTAACTTCGGAATCGTCTGAGGTTTTTCGGTAGAAGAGCGAGGAGGAGATTTTTGTTGAGCGAGGAGCCGTTGTGGAGGAGGTTGCATCAGGAAGATTCACCGGGCTGCTTCGGCGTTTAGGTGCGAGAGTCTTTATCCTTATCCTTGTCTTCATCGTCTCTAGGGCGTTTAGACTTTTCGACTTCAAATCTACAAGCTTCTTGAAGTTGGTAGTCCGCAATGCTTGAAACGACTTTCCTTCATCGAGTAAATGTCCCAGTCGTGCGGACATTTGTGTGACAAGCTTGGCCACAATTCATTATCAGAAAACTACGGATCGGTTGGATTGATTGTGACGGTTAAGGGCGTTGATCGAATAGTTTGCTTGGCGGTCTGCATAAGATTTGGATAAAGTTGTTTGGTGAACAACTCCTTTGTGACTTTAAGGCATACTCGAAGGTACTTTTAGGTGTAGCCTTGATCATTTCGTTCGGTTCCTCTTGGCGGTGATTTTTCATGAATTTCTGAACAAACTTCCTTTCTCCTTTTATCTTTTCATGCTCGTCATACATATGTTGTATGTGATCAGCAAAAAAATTTAGCTTTTTGTTGAGCACGTTTTCTTTCGACTTGTTTGGCGGCTTTGGTAATCCGTTCATGAGCTTGAAATCCAAGATTTAGATGGTTTCTTCCGCAGTTTGGATGATGATTTGGTTGACTTCTTTGATGGTGGTGGCGAGGTGAAGGCGAATCGATGATGAAGAGATATGAGGAGACTCACGGATCCCGGAGGTTGAAGGTTTCTTCCTTTGATCAGCGAGGACTATCTAGAAGAAGCGTATCATAATCAACATCTTGATCTTTTTAGGACTTCTCGGTTTCGGTTCCTCAAACTCATATTCGATAGTATCCTCCACAAGCGTTTGTTGTTGCACAAGAGGGGTGGCACCAGCTCCACTGCTCGGGTTGATTAACGCATCGGGGAGATGGTTGAGAGTGGCGACACCACTTGATCCTCGGGACCACCCATTTGGTCTTTAGCAAATTCTTGACTTTTGAAGGTGTCTAGATATTAAACTTCTTCTGTATGATATATCCAGTTGCTCTTCTTCTTCATCGAGCTTTCATCATAGGTACAATGCAGTCTTCCCTTTTCTTTGTCGGTTTGGCGGACTTGGAGGTTTAGCTCTTGAAGGAGGTGTTACGGTTCTTGATTGAGTAGGTAATCTCTTCATCGTGTCGATTACCTTGAGCTTTAGTCCAAGCTTTCTTTGCGGTTCGGGTGTGGGAATAGGTTGACTTCCTTCACGGGAACAATCCTTTTACGAGGAGGATTCCTTTTGGGAAGCTTCCTATAAATATTTGTACTTGTAACACTTCCATACTTGCCTCTTACGGTCCTCCGAGTAGGTGTACGAGAAGATTTTTCATCAAGATGACCAACTTTGCCTTCTTTTACGGCTAACCGATACCTTTTAAATGTTTCAAGCTTTTTGATTTGGTGGTTAGAAGGTGATCGGGTAACAGACACCTTTCTTTGTTGGCGATTCTTTGATTCGACGGATAGTATGGGTTCGATCAATATGTCGTGATTATCACGGGTCATTGAGCCTCATGGGGATGTCGGGATGAAGTCCAAGTGCTCTCTGGATCAACGATTTGGTGTATCGACATAGGGAATCTTGGAGCCAAGCTTCTTGTGAAATACCATCATGTCCTCCCATATCAGTGCTTGATTTCAATGTCCTTCTTGTTGATCGACCGGAAAATTTGTAGTTCCATGAGCTTGGGATGCTCATAGCCTTTGTCGCGACCGGAGACGATTTGGTGATGATCATGTAGAGTGTTCTCCATGGTTGAGGAATATTCTTGACTCTCTCGTGAGAGTGCTTAGTAATGATTCTGAGGCTTCATCATAACCAATATCTATCAAGAATTTGGAGTTGTCTCTTGTTAGGGTAGCAAAGAAGTCGGTTGGGCGATGTCGGGAATGATGAAACACGACCCGTAAGTCGGCGAGAGTGATAGTGACTTGTTTGTGGTTATGTAGACCTCTGGAGCGTGGCGAGTGTGAGCATGTTGGTAGGGATGATTCTGAGAATATCCACGGCAATCAAGCGGAAGATTACGAGCAAGTGAGGGTATCAAAGTCAACCCTAAGGTTGTTCTTTCCAATCTTTCTCGGATAACCCTATGGAAAGATATCAGCAATTGTAGAACCGATGCATCCACATCATTTGTTGACCATGTCGTGATCACGAAATAACATTAGCCAAAGAACCAACATATCGAAAGACATAGTGTTAGTCAACAGAAGGTCTTATTTTCTAGCTATTGAATGCGGTGTCAATGATTATTCGAGTCCTAAGTCACTTGTTTGTTCAATAGTCCAATGGCGTCGTGAAATGTTTTAGTGAGTTAGTTAACTTTAAGTTTTAAAGTTTATGTTATCACTTATTGTTCACAACATATCAAGCGATTAAGTTTATTAGTGACATTATTGGATTAGGTGGCGTTATGATTAGTTTATTTACAAGTTTGTACGTAACAATTCATTATGAAGGTCAATCGGGCTTAAGCGTAGTTTTGGCAAAGTTAAGCGTAGCGATGATGATATACTGCGTGAGCGAGCTTGCAGCGTAGGATCTAACTACGGCGTAAGAAATGTTGCAGCGTAGGAAAAGGGACCTTATGCGTGGAGCTTCTGGCGTGGCGGTATAAGACCTTACGGCGTAAGGCTTACTCGTAAGAGTAGACCTTATCGCGTAGAGTCCTGTTTACGCATATCCTTCACGGGATACGCGTAGTCCCATTGTAGAACCTTACGCGTAATAGTTATGCGTAGGATTGTTATGCATAACTTGACTACGCGTAGGGTAATCCTTATCGTGAGTTGCAAATGACCTTGATTACGAATATTTAAAAGCAAAGCACGAAATAAATTCATCAAATCATCAAAATTAACACAATCATTCATTATATCAACAAGTTATGGCATGAACATTCATAACGATTATGTGAAAAGTCATACTGCGTAAGTCAAAACCCTAAGGGTTAAGATTTCTGCGTTTTCTAGCCATGATTATTTACAAATAAATTACGGTAGTTCTAAGATGTGTTGAGAGTCTATAAACCAAGTTATAACATCTAACTCGTTGTGAATCAAATTTACCCAAAGTTATGAACTTTAAACCCTAATATCAATTTGTCAAACAATTAGTGTTTTACGGGTTTAACAACCATGGAAATCATCAATTCAACATATATGACCATAACAACAATCTTTTAGACCAAAACACTTCACATTTGGAAAAACCCAATTCGACTCATAAACCCTAATTTTCAAAAATCATTAATAAGTGATTTTGGGTGGGTTTTAATGGTTAAAATGATATTCTTGATGTATTTGGAACATTTTGACACCTTCCTTTTAACCAAAAACACACACACAATGATTGTGTGTTCATACGCTTCTGCGTAGAACACATAATCATCGTAAAACAATTTTAGCGTTGGATTTGTATGAAATTAAAAACCTTGGGTTAAAAACATGTTTAGATCGTTAAAACACTTACAAAATGATGATCAAATCAATGGATAACTTGAATGAATCTTAGGCGTGATGTATATGGTTGAGAGTAATAAATGAAAGTGAAATAAGTTAGGTGAGGTGTTTTATTAAAATTATCTTTAACATTTTGACAGGTTTGGTCCCTCCACCTTTTCCTTTTTCAAACAAAGCCATTTAACTTCCATTTTGGTTACCAAACAAAGTTTTTAGGAAAGAAACTTGACACTCGACTTGAAATAATTAAAGGTTATAAGTTTTAGTCAGGGGTGTCATTTAACAGAAAAGTTTACCACCATTGATAAAAGAAACAACGGGATATGATAACATGCAAGTACGGATGATTTGAAGCGGTTAAGAATTTATTTTCTCCCCTCAACACTTGATCGGAAAAATATTAAATTTTGAAAGATTATAGTGTTGTGAAGATTACTTGCAATGTTGAAAGAAAATAGATAGAAGAATATTTTTGTTGTTTTATCGGATTTTATACTTTTGTATTTTGTTTTTGAAAAATTATTTACAAAGAGATTTTGGTGTTTGACAGGTTTTTAAGACTGTTTTAGGAGGTCATCAATTCCTCTTGAGTCAAACACCTCATACCAATCCGGTGGACCAACTCATTAAACCTAGCGGGAGGCAAGGCTTTTGGTGAGAAGATCCGCCAGGTATTACGTACCTACAAAATATAATTCAACGGTACCACTTCCACGTGATCCTTGATGAAATGATATCGAAGATCGATGTGCTTTGATTTCAGTCTTTGGCGAGTTGCGCGAGATCATAATGGCACTCCGATTGTCGCGATACATCGGGATTCTGTCAAATACGTAACCATAGTCTTTGAGTTGTGTTCTCATCGAGATGACTTGAGCACAACATGCGGACATGGCTACATATTACTGCGGTTGAGGACGGCGATGTACAATCCTGCTTCTTCGATTGCCATGACACCAGTTTATCACCAAGAAATTGTAAAGCTCACGAAGTACTTTTCCGTGAGTCTAAGCATCTGCGTGGTGGCGTCTAAAAAGCGATTAGTTCAAAACGAATCGCCGGATACGGATCCCCAAGTTAATGGTTCCCTTGATGTATAGGAGGATTCTTTTATCCTCAGAGAGGTGGGTTTGGTTGGTGCGGCCGATAGCGAGAGCAAAGATATCGGCAAAGACAATATCAGTCACGCTGGTACATTAGATACATGAGAGACCCAATAATACTACGGTATTTTGTAGGGTCCACCAATTTCCCATGTAAATCGGCGTCTAGCTTCTTGGTATGAGCCATTGGTGTGGCATAGGTGTCCGAGGTTTCATTCCAAATTTGTTTAACAATTCAAGGGCATATTTGGGTGACTCAAAAAAATACCGCGTGGTGATTGATGAACTTGCGGTCGAAGAGCGTGAGTTCACCCATCATGGACATTTCAAAATTTTCTTCATTAGTTTTGCAAAAGCGATTGAAAACTTTTTATGTGTAGACCCAAAATGATGTCATCCACGTAAATTTGAACAATTAAGATATGTTCCCGTGATATTGTATAAAAAGAGTTGGGTCAACCGAACCTTTGGTGAAATTATTAGCAATGAGGAAGGATGATAGCTTATCGTACCATGCCGTAGGAGCTTGTTTGAGACCATCTGAGCTTTGTTCGGTTTGTAGGCGTGATTGAAACTTCGGGATCAACGAATCCATGGTTGGTGACATAAACCGTTTCTTTAAGTTGTCCATTGAGCGCGGTTTTGACATCCATCGATAGACGTCATATTCATATGAGCATGAATGCTAGAAATATCGAGCGACCTCAAGGCGAGCAGCGAGACAAAAGATTCTTCAAAGTCAATACCCTCTTCACGGCGATAACCCTTAGCCACCGGCGTGACTTATTTGATAACATTTCCTTGACATCAATTTGTTTTCCAAATCCATTTTAGACCAATGGCGTAGACTCTGTTGGTCTTTCAACCATTCCCATACTTCGGCGTTTGAATTGGTTGAGTTCTTCTTGCATGGATTCAATCGGTTGTCTTTTGTCATTCGTCTTTGATGTTTTAGGTTGATTGGAAGACGGTGAGGGCATAAATGCAATGTTCACCGTCGTGTGAAGGCGTTGTCTTGTAACGGCTGGTTGATTGGGTTGCCAATAATGTTTTCCAGAGGATGGTCTTTAGTCCATCTATGTGTGGAGGGTAGATGTTGATATACATTGTGCGGTCGAGGATTCAAATGTTTGTTGAAGATTCGCGACATCGGTGCGGCGATCGTTAGCAAGCGGGTTGAAGCATTTGGATCAAAATCTGCGGTGGGGTACTACATTGAGAATATCATCGGCGACTTCATCATTGTTGGAAGCGGTTTGTTCAACTATTGTGGTGGAGTCAACTGGTGTAGGTGCATCACCTGCGGTTGTTTGTGCTTGAGGTGTATCGGGTAAAAGTATTATCAGGTTGGCGTGAAACTGGATACACGTTCATCAATATAGATCGCGAACATGAAGACAAATAACCTTTCCATTTGTTGGCGAGTAAGCGGGGCTTTGTTCGGTGATGATGGGGTTTGGGGAAGTTTAAGGTTGTGTCGGGTTCTAAGCTGTTATACTCCGAAGCCATTTCCGTAAGTTCATCAAAATGAGCATGAATCGTTTCCATCACCTGTTTTGTACGACGATTCCGGTCGGAAACCTTTGGAATTATCCGATTATCCGATAAAGACTCCAATGTGAGCTTTGGCTTGAGCTTTCAAAGTCATCGATCATTATTAGGATAGCAAAGATTCAAATACATGAAAGTGTTTTATATTCGGTTTTACGTTATGGGCGAGCTCGAAGGTGTTTTGTTGTGGCGTTTTGTAATCATAGAGCGGTTTTGAGTATAGCATGCGATAGATACAGCTTACGCCCATAAGTAATCGGAAGTTTAGCATTGATTAACATTGTTCTTGCGGCTTCCACTAGCGTTCGTTTTTCTTTCTTTACAACTCCGTTTTGTTCGGGTATGCGTGCAATAGATGTCGATCTTTGAATTCCCACTTTCTCATAGAATTCACGAAGAGTTTGATTAACAAATTGATTGCCTTTATCACGTTACGATTAGTCGAGCGGTGTTTACGTGGTGAACTTGTATTTTTGTGAGAAGGTGATGATCATTTGTGGAGCTTGATCTTTGCTTCGAAGAAAGTAGACCCAAGTCCAGAGTGAATAGTCATCAACAATTACTAAGATGTAGCATTTGCCATTGATCGTTTACGCAGCGCATCGGGCCCACAAATCCATGTGAAGAAGATGAAGCACATCTTTGAGAGCGTGTTCCACCTTGCTTTTGCCTTGTTCACAAAAGAGCAAAGGTGATCTTTAGAATACCGAAACCGTGGAGTCCTTCAACTAGTTTGTGTCGAGCAAGGTTGGTGATGGTTTGAAAGTTTAGATGTGAGAGGCAGCGGTTGCCATAGCGGTTTTGTTGATGTTGCCTTTGAAAGTAAACATATGGGAGATGAAGCAACCATGTCTTTCATAGAGATATTGTAGAGACTAGAATTCGCGATCGGACATAAGGTCATTTCCTTGTAGATCACGAATGAAACAAGTTTTCTCCGGAAAGCAACCTCCAAATCTCCATCACAAGCCGACCCTCAGCAGTTATGACGAGGCCTTCCACATAGTAAACACTGCTAATTTCGATGTTCCCATTGACATAGTCTCCGTAGCCCATGATAGGCTGCCGTGATCATTCCGAACTGGCGGTGCCAATGAACTTTGCAACAAAGTTTGATAACAGTTTAAGATTAACTGTCATGTGTCGGGAACATCATATCAACAATCAGAGAATGATCTGTATCACTGCATTACACACAGGCGACACGGATGGAATAGAAGTAGATTTGGAACGAAATGTTAGAGGGTTCGTAGCGAATATAGTAGATATACACATCAATAGCTTTAGGTATCCACTTAAATCCTAGTGTGTTATATATCCATTTCTGCCATCTATAACTACTCGTTGCTTTAGTCTTAGTGAATGCACTAGGTGATACTGCATTCTTAGGAGGTAAGCGGAGCTCACGAGGGACAGCAATCGTTTCTTAGAATCTAAAGATGGCGGTCTACCAAGCCTGAGACTTAGAAAGATTAGTGGGCCTAGAGGTATTCGGTTCTTAGGATTCCTTAAACGAGAGATGATAGCTTTAGCAACACATTTATCATGACAATCGGAATTCATACTTTTACCACAAATAACACAAGGTGCATCGGTGAATATCAAAAGTACTTGCGGTTTAGCATTCGTTACATCACTATTTCTATTACATTTGCGGGCATTAATATCTATAGTGGGAGACAGCGTGAGTCTTATTCATAGTCCTAGGGTGTTCTTCTACTTTAGCATTCCTGATTGATCTTTTTGTAGGTTGCGACTTCCTATTCTTGATTTAGTGCTCCTAGGCGTGAAGTCGGACATTTGGAAAGATGCAACTATTCTGTGTCGTTAGAAGGAGCACGTTAGCATCTTGTGATTTGGCAGTAGGGATTCTAGGTTCATGAGTACTAAGTGTTATTGGGGCTAATCTCTTAATGATGGTTGGTGGAAGTTGTTCATACTTTCCTAACATTTCTCTTAACTTGAAGATAGTGTGAATCAGATCTTGATTTACAGACCGAACATTTCGACAAAATGCATAACTTCTTTAGTGTGTGCAAGATAATGATCAAGTTCATTTGATGCTTCATCACGAGTCTTTTGAGTAAATCAAATATGACACCATATTCCTTTTTGACTTTTAAAAGTTCTTGTTCATATTTTGAGATTTGACCCTTAAAAGACACGTTTGATCATCAATTGCTCAATTTTATGATCGAGAAGATTTTGCACTTGCTGGCGATTTTGTGTTGAAAAGCATGTTGTTGATCGTGAATATCTTTTTGACACCAATTAAGACGACGAATTGCATTTGAAAGTTAGTTTGACAATCGTTTGTTTTCAACTGTTAAGGACTCGATCTGAAGCACATTATCGGTGTTCTCAACATTTATCACAGATTCCAAGTCTATCGAGAGGTATGATCAAATGCATATGACAAAGAATTCTCTAGCACAACATTATGGACATCGACGGATGACATCTTCCAGAGTCGATCAACATCTTTTCTCAAGTTTCTTTTTCGTTTAGTATTAGAAATAGATGTTTCTGTTTTCGAAAGCGACCTTCATCACTCAAGTTCCTTATGAAAATCCTTTTCCCGGCTAATGCACAATTTTTCAAATTTTTACGTTAGGTAAAAGATTTTTTACGAAAATGTCTCTTTGTTCTCGCGCCAGAGGCGATTGAAAGTGATCAATTTTGATTTCAGAATGATATTCTATCTCATGTTGTAAAATTTTGAGGTCAACCATGAAGATGTCAAAATATCTAAGAATTTTTCGATTTTCAGGTTTTGAATTTACTTCACCGATGGAAGGTAAAGGACCATAAATTTGTGCATAATCTGGTTGGGGATTAACATTAGAAGACTCCGGTGTTTTGATGATAACCCTTGGTGTGTTAGAAGAATCCGTTGGTGTGACGAAAGTGACAGCTTTTGAATAGTTAAAAGGTTTGTTGTAAACAACTTTTTCTAATTTTGATCGACTCTCGTCTTCCGCATCTAATTCCTCTTGACGATGATATTCAACAACACTCATAACAGAATTATCAACTTTATATTACTGCTTTGGAAACTTGAGGTTGGTTTGAATGCTTTTGTTGAAAGCTTAGGTTTGTAATCGGCAAGATTCGGTCCATATCCATTTGGATTGGGTTTTAAAGTAAACTTTTCAATGGGTGTGACCGACTCGCCATGTTTGTAAACAAGAGTTTTAAACTCTTTAAGTTTGTTTTGCAAGCCGATGATTTCTTCAAGATGATCATCTATTCGTATCGTTGAATGCTTTTGTATCAGAGAAGCTGTTTTTGACAAGTTAACAACTTCGGCCTTAGCTTTTGATTTTCCAAGGTGAGAGCGTTAATTTGCTTTATGTTCATGTTTAGGTGTTCTATTTGGACAACAAAGCATTCTTCGAAGCGGCTAGATCACGCATCTGTCTTTCTAAATAATTTTTGTTTTGATAAGATTTGGCAAAGGCTGCTTCAAAACCGTTTTCACGTTTTCTTGAGTTTTGAAAAAGTTGAGTTGCTTTTGTAAACATTCAAAATCCTTGGTTAGCAGTGCATTTTTGCATTTCAAGTTCTGATTAATGGCATGACATTTTTCCACTATGGTTTGTTGGTCTTGTATTAAGCGAGCAAAATCTGGATGAGGCAAAAGTTAAGTGTTCAGCGTGAGTCTCAACATGATCATTTTTGAGATCCTCAAGTATAACCACGGAGTCAATTTGATTATCAAGGGAAGCCGGTTGGTCATCTTGATCGTCAAATATAACTACGGGGTCTAGTTGAAAATCGTCGGAATGAGATGTGGGCGGCTCATTTTGAACATTTGAGCTTTGCGGTTGGATGTTGGCGGATATGAATCGAGATAAATATGGTTTGTTCGAATTTTGAGACAACCATCGGTGTCACTTGGGCTGTGTCACTCATGTGTAACTCATGCATATTAGCCATCAACATAACATTTGCATTGGCACACCAAGTCCTCCATATCATCATCTGAATCGCATTTGCCATAAAACTCTGTTCTTTATGCGTGAGAGATCCACCGGCTTCATCCTTAAGAGCCAAAAGAAGAGCCTCTTTGAAATAAGCACTACCCTTAGTCCTTGGCTTTGGGCATGCATTAGCAGTGTCCCTTCTCATTGCGGTTGTAGCATCGAAGACCATTCAACCCATTACGAGCATTTCCTGTTCCACCACGGGCTCGATTGTTATTCCTACCCACATCATTAAACCCTGACCACCGCCCATCGGCGACCATAACCACGATTAACTTCAACTCGTCCATTGTTCACAGGCTTGATTCCTTGAATGAGGAAGGAATGGGTTGGATTTGTTGGTATAACGGCTAAAGGCATTAGCTCATAGCAAATCCTTGTTGCGTTGCTTCGAGCGGATCGATTCCTCATTAGCTTGAGCTTGAGCATTGTTGTTGTTGTATGGAACCAATTGATTTTGTTGAGATGGAGGTTGTGAAGGATCATGTGGTGTGATTAGCAGATTGGTTGAGTTCTTTGGTTGAGGAGAATAACTGTTTTGAGCATATAAGGCAAGTTGTTGATTTTCTGGATGTGTCGGAGGAGCAATTTGAACACGGAGAATCCTTTCCCTATCAACTTCCTTTTCATGAGTTTCAAGTGTCGTACAATAATCCGTATGTAGATGATGCATGTTTTTAACGGCGGAGAAAAATGACATACTTCTCCCATTGGACCAAGACTACGGGAACTTTGTATTCACTTTTTCTTAGGCATATTGATGTTGTGTTTATCAAATCATTGATGATGTGCGAAAATCGGTGATGATAGGACTCGAGTGTCTCTCAGGTTCAATCATGAAGTGTTCATAAGCCAAGTAAATTTTGGATTCCAAATCTTCTGATTGATACAGATCCTTCCATAAGAGGCGAATATGATCCCACATTTTCTTTGCGGTCTTTTGAGCATCAACACTCTGAAGAATTAGGTTTGGTAATCCTAGGAGGATATATTCCATTGCAAGCTCATCTGCTTCATAGTGTAGAAGTA
Organism: Chrysanthemum makinoi; assembly: GCA_910596185.1. Lineage (NCBI taxonomy): Eukaryota > Viridiplantae > Streptophyta > Magnoliopsida > Asterales > Asteraceae > Chrysanthemum > Chrysanthemum makinoi. The sequence goes on from OU343219.1 coordinate 20,611,446, forward strand.
CTTGAGGATTCAAGTGCACTTGCGTAGCAATGTTAGTTTGTTCATCTCTTGGTGGAATGGCATTTGGATCTCCCGGTACAATGACAGTAGGCATCTCAAATGGACCTTTCAAGATAACCTTCTTTAAGAACTTTCCATGTGGCTTCTTTAGATCACAAAACCTAAAGAACCTTATTACCCATTGATCGTAGTTTCTGGGAGTGAGCATTGGAGGTCTATCAAGTGATCGACCTCATGAATTGATTGTTGGTGCGCTTAAAGTTTCAAACATCTTTGCAAACCAAGTGGGTTCCCTCATAGTGATCCTTGATGGATGTTGATTAAAGTCATTTGTGTGCGGTTGAACTTGAAGACTTGATGGTGGTTGAACCATTTGAGGTTGTGGATTTCTGCGGCAAGTTGTGGAGTATGTTTTGATTAGTTGTTGTAAAA
>OU343219.1:20611977-20730056 GCA_910596185.1 Chrysanthemum makinoi
AAGTTTATTGAAGACTCACTTAAAATCCACTAATATGATTACGCCAGAATTCAGCGTATCTAGTGCATTTACCAATAGAAGGTTACTTACAGAATTCCCTATATTGGTTACGAACCCGTGACTGGCCTATAAATACCCTAACACCCATTTCTAATCATCCCATTCCATACACAAAACTCCTCGAGAACGTGGGAAAGCTCAAGGTGTGTCTAGGGAGCATACTCTGAGCTGTTTCCAAGGAGAAGTCACCCATTTATAAGCTTTAGCGCTTATATTTCTTTTTCAATTCATGTATTTTGTACCTTTGAATATTGAATTGATTCGCATGATTAATACGAGCGCTAAGCACCCTTTGGTGCTAGCCTAGTTATGATTCCTGAATTGTTTTGTTTCATATACCTTACTCCATTGATTATTTCTAAGTGTAAGTATGCATAGTTTTTGGTAGTCACCCTTGGTTCTGGTAGTTTTGAATGGCGGTAGATGCCAATTGCCTAGGAGATATGACCAACTCAACCCTAGGTAAGCTGAGACGGAAGGGTAAGATATGACCAACCCATCTAATCTACTTGTGCGATTGACCAAAAGATCACCTATTGTTTGATGAACTTAAGAATTGGGGGTGTAGTGTCTAAGTTCCAACACCGGCACTCACTATTTTGAATCTAGCATGTAGCGGTATTTAATGATTCTGGCTTAGGGACCGCGAACAATGTGACTTATGACGGTAAGGCCGATTTCTCTGCAGTGGCATCTTTGCCGATAGGTTAGGAGAATTGACCAAAATTTCGTTCTCCTAATTTGACCCCACCAAGTAATTGGAAGTAGGTAGACGTGAGACATAACTAAAGTTAGGAAGATTGACTAGGTTAGCACCACTATTCCTCTATTGATTTCCTTTATCGATTTATCTCGCTTTTATTTTTATTCTCGCATTAGTAGTTTAATTAATTAAATCCCTATCGGTCATTATTATTATTCTGACAATTAGACTTAGTAATAATCCAACACACATAGCTCTTGGGATTCTCGACTTTTACCATTTACTACACTACACGCACCGTACACTGCCGTTAGTGTACTGTAGACCAGGTATAGCAGACACTATAAATATTAAGACCGGTCAGAAACCGATCATGTTTTTGGCCACGGGAGTTATATTAGGATTGATATTAAGTCTTTCATTTGGTTTTAAACTTTTCTCACGATCATATTTTAAGTTTCAGTACTCATGGAAGTTGTTAACATCGATGACCTCACTCTTGAGGAATACTTGGCGTTGACAAGAGCTGAACAATGGCCGGGTCTCAGAAGACCGCTAATCGGAGCGATGTTCGCTTCAAATTAAAGACCAACTTATGAGGGAGCTTCGCCAACCATTTTTCAGAAACAGGACAAGACGATATGAGCACAAAATGTCCATACATCGCTAGCCTTTTCAACATCTCGCGTGTCTCATGATGCCGTATGCTTAGGGTATTCCTAATGACTCTTACCGGAGCAAAAGTAAGATGGATCGAAGGTTGACCTCACGTGCTTAATACTTGGGCCACTAAAGAAACACTTTATTCAAAGATATTTCCGCCATCAAAGATTTCTAACCATTTTTGAGATCCATAATTTCAAACAAGAAGATGACAAATGATCAAGCTTGGGATGATACAACCATCTTCGTGATAAGTGTCCTACCAATGATCCAATAACCAAAGAAGGTCAATATTTTTACAAAGGAATTAACGAACTACAAGGCAAATGCCGGATTATCAAGGACCTATCCCAAACATGACTCCTACCATGCAATTGAAGCCATTCAAAAATGGTGGACCACTCTAAAAATGGCAATTTATTGTGGGAGTAAAAGAAACCAAGGCGAAGTTTTGACGGAATTCAAGCACATAACGCTAGTAAAATTGAAAATCTCACGATGATATTCAAAATTAGAGAAACTGCTCATGCCATCCAAGCCTACCGCTAAAATGTAGGGGACATTTGACTAAAAACTCAGCCCTAAATTTAACAAGGAAGATACTAATCCAGGAAGCTAAATATGGAGAGAATAGGCCTTTCTACTTAGAGAATCATAATGGGTTTCGTGGAGGACCCCCACCGTGATATGAGCTAATGAGAGAAGAGCTAACCTGGAGGAAATTATTAACAAGTACCTTGTGGACACTTCCAAGAGGCAAAAGGAGCAAGAGGAATGGCTTAAAAATTTCCAAGATAATACAAACAAGGGCCTCTCTTCCCATGACTTAGCACTTAAAAACTTGGAAACTTTCATTGGAAAGCTTGGTGACGAGGTACAAAGAAGAAACAAAGAACAAACGAGAAAATCCACTATATGTAAGGGGTCAGATTCTCGATAACAACGGTAATTGATGAGTCCACATCGATGGCGTATACCGTATCATCACACCTCGAGTTACTACAGAACTCATATATTTCAAGCAAGGATACGGGCAACAAGGAAGACATCCCTAAAAGAAGAAATCATTGGTGTAAGGCTATCGCAATTGACGATGGAGAATGCCTACCATGGCCTCGTGTGATCCTCTAAAAACCCGCTGGTGGTGTTGATAAAGAAAGGATAAAAGATGACGATACAAGTGGACTACACTAAACCATCAAGAAAGGTTAGCCAAGTTCTCGATTAACGAAGCGGTAGGACCACCCATTAAGCACCACAGAAACCCTTACTCATCATAGAAGATGAAATTACTCAAGCCAACGTAAGTAATCCTTTGTGCATATTGCAATGGAGGAGGTAATGAGAAGAATGAAGTTCGATATGCCCACACGACCGGGAGGCACGACGCTGATTTTGGAAATCATTTAGTGATGGTATCAATAAGATTCTGGGACGCGATAATTAATTCAACTCGCTCGTAAATCCGAACTCAAATATGTAGAGACAATTCTTCTGGGAAAACCATTAAGCCCCTCATGATATATTCCTCCGAAGATGACGATGACGAAGGAGTTCAAATCATTGGTGCGCAAATTAAAACCAAAGAACGGAAAAGTTTGGGCTTCCCCGCAACCTTTGAGTACGAATCATGATGGAGGAAGCAAAGATTGAGAGAGTTTGGGAAGACGGATTCCTTTGTACTTCTACAAATGATTCCGAAAGAACGAACCTTGGCCAGATGATCTCGATTCAACGAGGGTCAAAATCAAATACTAAAAAATTGACGCTACTAACAAAAAGAAAATCCGGGGCGGTGTATGAGTAAAGATCAACCTAACAAACCATGTTCACCATAAAAAATCCTAAAAGACACCATAATGCCTTGTCTAAGTAGAATGAAGAATGCAAGCAAATACTCAACCAACTCAAGATACCATTCACAATGACAATTTCGATTATCTCGAAGTTACAAGACTAAGATGGTTTCATTGACCTGATGATGAAGTACACTATGTAGAGAAGATGCAAGCTTGGCATCCCATTTAAGAGGCCACCTATTATAGCCAAAATTGAGTTTACGCGATACCATTTGGGGCCTCAAGAAAAATTTGCAAGATCCGAAAAATTGAAACCAAAGAATATCTCCAAGACCGCCACAAATGTCGGATGGGTTAGGCTAAACTTAATGAAAGACATGGAAGAAGTCCGGGGATGTCTAAAGGCCCCCATAAGCCCCTGCAGCTCAGTCTAACTTAAAGACTCGTTAATAAAGAAAGTCCTCTTTCTGGAGACAACCCTAATTATCCCTTTCTTTTGTTTTATTTCTTTTCTCTGGGTTTTGTGTTTTCTAACCATTTTGCGTGAAACGAGGAACTAATTGTCACGCAGCTTGCCGATTCAAATGTAGTTACGACGTACTCATCTTGGTGATTACGCCAGAACCAACATTTTAGCAGAGAACTCGACGACCACCACGCCGTAATAATATCCTCGGTTACGCCAGAACTACCTCGCTTACGCTCATACTAGGTTTTAGCCATGAGCTACGACGCAACTTCTCTCCTCGCTTTAATTCTTTCATTTTAAAACACAGTAACCTTGTATTATTTTTTAAATGAACTTTGTGGTGTGTTCCCTGAAACCTCACGAGATTTCACTCGGCCCACTTGGGACACCAAGTGGTTTAAAAGGCTTGTTGCATTTTCTAAATGCAACCGTGATTCCTACGAAAGTGAGTTAGGTTTGTTTTTTGTTTTTTCATTTTTTTTCTTTTTAGAATTATGCTTGTCGGTATTGTGATTTCAGGGATTGAAGATTGTTCATGACGCTTTTAAATGAAGGAACTGCCTTTTCGTGGCCTTCTTCTTTTTGGAGCAATTCCAGGAAGTTCTCACCTAATTCTACCTTTCTTCACCTTTATTTTAATGCCTAGTACAAAAGGGACTTGTACAATTCAAGTGGGGACTAGAGTAGAATTATCTCTTTGAACTTTATTTCTTCTCATTTTTCTAGTTTATTTTGAAAAATTATACCATTTTTAAAATTTTGACTTGTTTTTCCTAACCTAACTAGATTAGACCTTAGCCGAGCACATACAACCCTGACATTACATGGTGAGATTAGCCTTATCCGCTTCCAATATTTTACCCCAAATCCACCAAATATCGAGTGTGCTCTGTGAGCTGTAAACTTTTAGAACTTGGCCTTGCATCATTTTGTCACACCCCCAATTTACTGCTTTTAAAATGAATGGAATTCCTGGGATGATCGGTCATAGCACCACATCACAGCTTATATTGAACGACCTAAAGTGTCGCTTTAAAACACATCGCTGGATATTTCATAAAAACATTCAGAGTACAACATCGGTCCCAAAAGGTTTACAAAGTTTGCGGAAATACAAATATGTTACAAATCCAAACGATGTTTAGAAATAAAGTGCCATAATGTACATAATGTAAGTCGACGGCGCGACTCAAAATGTAGGTCCCTAAACCATGTCATGATGATAATGCCTCGCTAATTGAAAATACATTGCTAAAAACGGTCAACAATAATGTTGGTGAGAAATCATAGGTTTATGTAAATGTTTTATACGACTACACAAGTATATATCATGCATGACCATCCAAGTCACGTGAAAAATAATGTTACAATTGCTCTAAGCCCATGACCCCGAAACTAGACTTTTCAATCATGTATGCCCCTCGCAGAGTGTTTGCCGCACAACTGTAATGTTATCAAATGAAATGCATCCGCTTACCTCGGTTGGGATTCACCAACCCGATGGAGGCACCCTCGATAGATCTATCCACTCATCCTCGCTTCAAAGATTAACGGTTCATGTTCAAGAAATTGGGACTTTCAAATTGGCAAATGCGGTAACTTAAGCAATGTAATGAATTTAACATACTTGGTATCGTATAAAGAAAAATGTAGTGCAATGTATTCTCCCCCGTGGGTTTGAAAATAATCGAAAGCATGTAAAACGGGCTATGAAAACTCACTTGGATAAACTGGAATAATGGCAAAAGTGAGTACCCCGAGGTTTAATGTGATGCCAACCGACCTATTATCAATGATATGATATGTCATGAGTTGCAATGTAATGTTATGCATGCACTTGATATGTTATTTATACCATTTATGAGTTTTGAAAAATATTACTCGACGTCAAAAATACTCTTTGACGCCTTGACCAAACAAAAATCACTTTACATGTTTTTACGCCAAAATGTCATCCTACAATGGTTTTATAATGATTTTTAGAGAAATTACCACTTTTCTTCGCAAAACAATGTCGCCGAAAAATCATGAAATTAACAAAATGGCCTTGGAAAAATAGTCGTAATGGTGTAACGCCGATCGTTAGAGAACGAACTCGACTGTTTTGGAAAGTTTGTATCGATATCTAAAAGTTTCAGTTCAGAGTTTTCGTCCAAAAGGTCTCGAACATAAAGATAATAAGGGTTAAAGATGGTGGTTTTTGGCTAATTGTGCGCAGAAAATTAGTTACGGCAAGTTTATGAAAAAGTGCATATCTTTGTCGCTTCAAACTGCTTACGCTTAATATGTCCTTAGCTTCATATCAAAGTAAACTAATATATTTTTGACAAGTCGAAATAATTTGTGAAGCTTAAGGCTCTTTTTGACCAACAAACTAAAAACATGTTGCTGAAATTTCTGAAAATAATATTTTCCGTCGTCAAACTTGTAAAATCCATAACTTCTTCGTTATAAGTCCGCTTTATTCCGCTCAAGCTGCCACGGATTCTTTTAAAGTATATTTTCTAAAATCAAGGCCAAAAGTCGTGCCTACTGTCGGATTTTCCAGAAAAATGAAACAAGGACAGAACACAATATATAGTTATCGAAAATAGTTTTTCTCGGACAAAACCTATTCTAATCCCTTCAAATCAACTCCAAAACTAATCTAATCCTACCATACACCTTCTTAGGGTGTCATGGGTTCCTAATCACCATCAAGACCAACCAATACCATGGGAATATTTATAGGATGACCAATATGTATATATATAACTTCTAAAATCATGAAATAAATGGTATAAATCACATATCATGCATATAAGCTCCAAAAATGAAAAGAAACATATGAAAATGAAAAGGAAACTTGAAAATGATAAGAATATGCTTACTAGTGAAGATGATGAGGTGAAAGTAACAAGGATTACACTTAAATATCCTTGGTTTTTATTTCAAAACCATATAAAGGATATAAACTAGGTTGTATAAACACTTGATCTTGATAAAAATTTGATCCCTTGATCTCTTGATGAGTGGCCGGTTTTAGGGTGAACCAAAAGAGAGAAATAAAATTTACTAACACTTGAAGAGATGAGAAATGAAGTGTGAAAATAAGTAATAGTTGACTTATATGTACAAGTTGAAAAACACAAAATTAATGAACCACTCCAATATTAATGCTACCCCCCCTAAGGACCGGTTTTAGGGGGGGAGTTGTCTTCCAAGATATATATATATTTTTTTTTTTAAACTATAACTTGTATAATTTTGTATAAACTTGTATTATTTGTAAAGGAAATGTAAGAAATTGTGACTTGTAAGGTAAAAGGTATAATTTTGGTACAAGTAAGTTTTTATTAGGTCAAAATAGAATGTAATGAGATAATAAAAATTTTAAAAATACTTTCCTTGTGAAAATTGAGTGATAAAAAATTATCGAAAGTAGTTTTAAAAACGACGAATAATTAAATTTTAACGATTAATATACCAAATAAATTTGAAACACTAGGAAAACTAAAAATATAGTTTTTATAAACTAAATGTAAGTTTAAAAATACATCGGGATCATTTTTGAAAGTAATGGATTAAATATTAATAATAATAACTCACGCGATAAAGATTATTAAACATATAAAAATTACGCCAGAAATATGAAATGAAATGTCGGGAATGAATTTATGAGATGCACATGATGTCAATGAAATGTAGACTAATCATAGTCCATATGAAATGTACGCGATGTCATGATCATGAATTCGCCGCTAAACCTCCAAGGTTACGCTGAATTTGAAACAAGTAAACCAAGTTTACTAAAATGTTGAAATAATGAGACATGAATCGTCGAGAAATGACTCAAAGTACGGATTGTCACATTCGCCCATCAAAAAGGAATTCAAGTCAATTCAATCGTTGTTAGGTCTAACTGTCGGGTGAAAAGATGAGGATACTAAGGCCGATCTGGTCTTCCCGCCCTGTAAACTCGGACCTCGCCGAGAATTCCAACGAACTTTCACATAGGAATACGACTGCTTCAACCGCTTGACCTCGCGGTCCATGATTTCTACAGTTCTTCCACAAAATTGAGTTTGTCGCCGTCAACTTCATCCAATGGAATAACGAGCGATTCGTCCGAAAGACACTTCTTCAAGTTTGAAACGTGAAACGGGTTGTGCACATGACTAAGTTCGCATGGAAGATCAAGTCGATAAGCTACCGACCAACTCGCCAAAATCTTGAATGGTCCAATGTATCTCGGTTTAACTTCCACGCTTCCAATCGCACTCACGCTCTTCCAAGGCGATACTTTCAACATAACTTTGTCACCTACTTGAAATTCCAAATCCTTGCGCCTAACATCCCGATAACTTTTCTCACGACTTCTGCGCTCCGAAGTCTATCACTTAATTTGAACAATCTTTTCCGTGGTTTCCGCACTACTCGACCAGAAGTTGTGCTGCCTCCTACCCCAACAAACAGGTGAACGCACTTACGCATACAGTGCCTCAAATGGTGCCATCTTGAATGTGTGATAACTATTGTTGTACGAGAATTCTATCAATGGCAAATGGTTAGCCCAACCATTTCCAAAATCAATGACACATGCCCTCAAGATATCTTCTAACGCTTGAATGGTCCTTTCACTTTGACCGCGGTTTGTGGGTGATATGTCGCGGCTCATCTCTAATCTGGTTCAATGAATCTTGCAATGAATTCCAAAGTTTGAAGTGAATCGACTATCTCGCTCGAAATGATAGAAATTGGTGCTCCGTTCCTCGAGACTATTTCCTTGACATAAAGTCTAGTGAGTTGCTCCATGGAATAAGTTTCTCTAATCGGTATGAAATGGGCTGACTTGGTAAGGCGATCAACAATTACCCAAATAGCGCCGTACTCCCCATGTCTTAGGAAGTTTCAGAACAAAGTCCATTGTAATGCTGCCCCATTTCCATTGAGGAATTTCCGGTTGTTGGAGTAAACCTGAAGGCTTCTGATATTCAACTTTTACCTTAGCGCAGGTAAGACATTTGCTACCGTACGTGGCAATCTCCGCTTTCATGTTCGGCCACCAATAAAGCTTTTAAGATCTTGATACATCTTATCCGATCCTCGATGAATAGAATACTTTGACTTATGCGACTCATGCATAATCAATTCTCGTATTCCGCCATACAATGGAACCCACATTCTATCCTTGACACATAGTACTCCATCCGCTTCTTTGACAAAACCATTTGGCGCCGCATACCATAAAGCTTTTCACTTGGTCGATTTTCCTCCTTAAGTGCTTCGACTTGTGCTTCGTGGATTTTCGATGGTAGAGGAGAAATAATCGTCATTCCCAATGATCGAACTCTTAAAGGTTTAGGCCTCTCGTTCCGACTAAGAGCATCAGCCACAACATTGGCTTTTCCCGTGATACTTGATTTCACAATCATAGTCGCTGAGTAACTCCAACCAACGACGTTGCCTCATATTAAGCTCCTTCTCATCAAGAATATATTGCAAACTCGTGGTCGGTAAACACGTGCACTTTGTACCGTAGAGGTAGTGTCTCCAAATCTTGAGCGAAAACTACTACGGCTCCTAACTCGAGATCATGAGTTGTGTAGTTCTTCTCATGAGTCTTAAGTTGTCGAGAAGCATACGCTATCACCTTCTCGCTTTGCATTAAAACAGCCCCAAGTCCTTTGCGCGTAAGCGCCAAATACAACAAAGTTCTCAATGCCTTCGGTAGTGCCAAAATTGCGCATCGCAAAGCTTTTGCTTCAACAACCTAAAAGCAACTTCTTGTTTCTTTCCCCACTGCATTCTTGTTTTTCTCAGGTCAACTTGGTCAAAGGTCTCGCTATCTTCAAAAACCTTCATGAACCTTCGGTAATACCCGCTAGTCCTAGAAATTGTCGAATTCTCAGAGGATTCGCTGGAGTAGCCCAATCTTTCACGGCTTCAATCTTTGTGGGATCAACTTGTAGTCCATGACTATCAATGACATGACCAAGAAATTGCACTTTGTGATTCCAAAAATCACACTTCAAAAATTTGGCATACAACTTCTCATTCTTGAGTAGCCTTAAAATCATCCTTAAATGCTCTTCGTGCTCTTCTTTGCTCTTGGAGTAGATCAAGATGTCGTCAATGAACACTATAACAAACTTGTCCAAATACGGCTTACAAACTCTATTCATGAGATCCATGAATACCGCCGTTGCATTAGTCAATCCAAACGGCATCACTTGAAACTCGAATGACCGTAACGGTTCTAAACGCTGCTTAATATCCTCTTCCAACTCGGCCGATGATAACCCGATCAAGATCAATCTTGGAATAAATACTAGAACCTTGCAACTGATCGAACAAGTCATCAATTCTGGGGAGTGGGTAACGATTCTTCACCGCTAACTTGTTCACTCTCGATAATCTATGCACATTCGAAGGATCCATCCTTCTTCTTCACAAACAAGACCGGTGTTCGGCAAGAGGAACTCGCCTAATGAATCCTTTGTCTAGAAGCTCTTGCAATTGATTAGACAACTCTTGCAGTTCGGATGGTGCTAGATACGGTGCTCGCTAATCTGCAGCCCGCACTAAGTCAATATGAAATTCTACTTGACGCCGGGTGAAGTCCCAGAAATCCTCTGAAATACTCTAAAATTCACGAACAATAGGAACATCTTCAAGTCGCTTCCTCCACTTTTCTCTACATGAGCTAAGAAAGCAAGACAACCTTTCTTAATGTACTTCTCCGCTTTGATGCACGATATGATACTAAGTCTGGTTCCACTTCGTTCCCCACGAATAATCAAAGTTTCGCCATGATAGGGAAGATGAACAACTTTCTCATCACAAATGATCTTCGTGACGATGCTTAGATAACCACCATGCCGATGACGACGCCAAACTACCAAGCTCTACGGGCATGAGGTCTATGTTGAAGGGATGATTAAGAAAATTGAATGTGCAACCGCGGACAATGGTGTTGGTGTTAACTACGCTACCATTAGCTAATTCGACAATGTATGATGTATCTAAGGTAGTTGGTTTAATGTTGAGCAAAGGTGCAAATGCATTGGACACAAAACTTTTATCTAAGACCAATCAAATAAAACTAGCATAACGATTATTGAGAAGGAACGCACTGTATGACATTCGGTCCTCCCTATCTCTCCGCCCCATGACGTAAACCCTTCCTCGTGCCAAACCTCCTTGATTCGGATTTGCTTGATTATTTCCTTTCTTACAATCCTTCTTGTAGTGTCCAGGTTCCCCGCAACCAAAACATGTAACTTGTGGCCACTTGCAATCCCTAGTACGGTGACCAACTTTCTTGTAATTTTCACACGGATCGGACATCGACCGGATTGTGTGACTCAAACACTTATTACACTTCTGGCAAAACTCCCGATATCCTTTTCCTTCCTTTTGACCCGCAGCATAAACCTTAGCAACCTCTTGCCTCTTGGGCGGTTGTTGAGTAGCATTCCTACCCCCAGTGTTGTCCCACTTATGCTTGTTATTGTTGTTGTAGTTGCCTTGTTATTGTTGAAACGGTTGTTGGGGTTGTTGTTGTTTCGGGTGGTGGTGTACTTACCTCGCTTCACCACTTGTGCCATCAACTTCTCGAAGTCACTCAATAGCTTCCTCGATTGTTTGTGGATCAAATGAAGTCACATCTCCTTGAACAACTTCTGAAGTCCCCATGAAAGCCTCTAGCAACTTTTCGTTATCCGGTACCATCGACGGGCATAACGCGGCCAATTCCTGGAATCTTCGAATGTAAGTGTCGATATCATAACCAATAGTGACCAATTCATAGAACTCCGTCTCCAACTTTTTGATTTCCGGTCGAGGACAAAACTTCTTAGTCACCAAGCCCTTGAATTCCTCCCAAGTAAGCTTAAAAGAATTCTCCATTCCAATCGTTGAGCTGTATGAATTCCACCATGACAACGCTCCATCGAGTAAAGTGCTCGTAGCAACTTTGACCTTACTGTCATCCCGATACATAAAGCAAAACACCGATTCCAATTTTTCAAACCATCGAACCATGGTCGTGGCACCCTCAAGACTTAAACTTAGTGGGTTCACCACTTTGAAATCCTTGTACTAACATTTCTTAACCCAGATCCTCCTAAGATACTACAAGAAGTAAGCTAGCCTAGCGGCTTCAAAGCAGCAGCCATCTGCTTCCCTTTCGACTCTTAGTGCATTAGCAATGCTATCATTCACCAACTTTTGAATTTCGCGGGTCATTTCCGTGTAACTTTCTTAGGCGCCATAATTCTTCAAAATCACAAGATGAAACAATCATGAGAACTCGTAAGTAGAAACAACCATCATACAAATATATCCACAACCACAACATGCATAAAGATAAATGGAATCACAACGGAACAATAACGAAATATCACAAATATAATCACAACACACGTGGATAATATACATGAAAATTTCAGCCTACATGGACCGACATATCATAGATAATAATAACCATTCCTACATAGTAGAGTCAATACTTGATACATTTGTTTGTACAACAACCAAAATACAACAAGTTCTTTAAACTACGCCACACACCTTGTGACTAGGATAATAATGGTCAAAACTATACAATGACAAAAGTCTACATAAGACACCTCATGGTGCTCACGCCTCGGCCTCAAGATCAACCTCAGTAACCAAACTATCCACCAAACTCCTCAACTCATCAACTCAACCGCAGCAACAATACTCTCCCTATCCTCCTCTATCCTGCCGCGTCAATACTTGATGAGATAAGTCAATACAAACCCCCTAATATCAAACCCTCGACCTCCCGCGAATGGGCTCAATCCTACCGACAACTCCTCCAACTGCCGTGTCAAACTATCAACTGATCTGCTGACTATCAATACGGGCTCCTAACTCCTCGGTAAGCTGGGCCGTCAATCACCGCTGCCCTAGAACTCTCACCTAACTCAAATCTAGCGGTGGCTCGCCAGATGGGGTGGTGTAGGGATATCAAAACGAGCACGCTTTTTGGGCGGCAAGTCCGTCGTAGGCAAAGGATCTCTAAGAAAATATGATGAAGATGGTGATGATGGTGGTGATGGTGCTAGCAGTGGTGCTGGTGGATCGTGAGCTGGGCTAACGTGAGTATTGGTGCAACCTCGCCTCCTCGGGCGGGTCTGTCTGTCGATCATGATAGGTGGAAAGACTGGAGTAGATCCAATGGAAGATACGATCTCAGTGGAATGTGATGCAGCATCATCCATGATGGAGTTATTGAACATCATCCGAGCTAGAGTCCGATGATATGGTGATGGGATGTGAATCTGAAGACATGTCTGTGACAACCGATGTGAAATAAAAGTAAATAATCTCAATAAAGTGTAAGTGAATCCGCATGGAAAATGAATATGTACTATGATGAAATGATGAGATGCTATGATAATGTAGCTATAGTCTAGGGTCAATGATGCTACCTAGTTCTCTATAATCGTAGCTCGTACCAACTCCACACCCCCAATTTACTGCTTTTAAATGGAATGGAATTCCCGGGGATTGACCGTCATAGCACCACATCACGCTTATATTGAACGACCTAAAGTGTCGCTTTAAAACACATCGTTGGATATTTCATAAAAACATTCAGAGTACAACATCGGTCCCAAAAGGTTTACAAAGTTTGTGGAAATACAAATATGTTACAAATCCAAACGATGTTTTGAAATAAAGTGCCATAATGTACATAATGTAAGTCGACGCCACGACTCAAAATGTAGGTCCCTAAACCATGTCATGATGATAATGCCTCAGCATTTAAAATACATTGCTAAAAACGGTCAACAATAATGTTGGTGAGAAATCATAGGTTTATGTAAATGTTTTATACGACTACACAAGTATCTATCATGCATGACCATCAAGTCACGTAAAAATAATGTTACAATTGCCTTAAGCCCATGACCCCTCAAACTAGACTGCTCAATCATGTATGCCCCTCGCAGAGTGTTTGCCGACAACCCGTAATGTTATCAAATGAAATGCATCCGTTTCCTGGGTTGGGATTCACCAACCCGGATGGAGGCGTCACCCTCGATAGATCTATCCACTCATCCTCGCCTCAAAGATTAACGGTTCATGTTCAAGAAATTGGGACTTTCAAATTGGCAAATGCGGTAACTTAAGCAATGTAATGAATTTAACATACTTGGTATCGCACAAAGAAAAATGTAGTGCAATGTATTCTCCCCCGTCGGTTTGAAAATAATCGAAAGCATGTAAAACGGGGCTATGAAAACTCACTTGGATAAACTGGAATAACGGCAAAAGTGAGTACACTGAGGTTTAATGTAATGCGCCAACCGGGACCTATTATCAATGATATGATATGTCATGAGTTGCAATGTAATGTTATGCATGCACTTGATATGTTATTTATACCATTTATGAGTTTTGAAAATATTACTCGTCGCCGAAAAATACTCTTTTGACGCCTTGACCAAACAAAAATCACTTTACATGTTTTTACGCCAAAATGTCATCCTACAATGGTTTTATAATGATTTTTAGAGAAATTACCACTCTTTGTCGCAAAACAATGTCGCCGAAAAATCATGAAATTAACAAAATGGCCTTGGAAAAATAGTCAAAATGGTGTACGCCGATCGTTAGAGAACGAACTCGACTGTTTTGGAAAGTTTGTATCGATATCTAAAAGTTTCAGGGTCAGTGAGTTTTCAAAAGGTCTCGAACATAAAGATAATAAGGGTTAAAGATGGTGGTTTTGGCTAATTGAGTGCAGAAAATTAGTTACGGCAAGTTTATGAAAAAGTGTATATCTTTGTCGCTTCAAACCGCTTCTACGCTTAATATGTCCTTAGCTTCGTGATCAAAGTAAACTAATATATTTTTGACAAGTCAAATAATTTGTGAAGCTTAAGGCTTTTTTTGACCCAACAAACTAAAACATGTTGCTGAAATTTCTGAAAATAATATTTTCTGTCGTCAAACTTGTAAAATCCATAACTTCGTCAATATAAGTCCGCTTTATCCGCTCAAGCCGCCACGGATTCGTTTTAAAGTATATTTTCTAAAAATCAAGGCCAAAAAGTCGTGCCTACTGTCGGATTTTCCAGAAAAATGAAACAAGGACAGAACACAATATATAGTTATCGAAAATAGTTTTTCTCGGACAAAACCTAATCTAATCCCTTCAAATCAACTCCAAAACTAATCTAATCCTACCATACACCTTCTTAGGGTGTCATGGGTTCCTAATCACCATCAAGACCAACCAATACCATGGGAATAATTATAGGATGACCAATATGTATATATAACTTCTAAAATCATGAAATAAATGGTATAAATCACATATCATGCATATAAGCTCCAAAAATGAAAAGAAACATATGAAAATGAAAAGGAAACTTGAAAATGATAAGAATATGCTTACTAGTGAAGATGATGAGGTGAAAGTAACAAGGATTACACTTAAATATCCTTGGTTTTTATTTCAAAACCATATAAAGGATATAAACTAGGTTGTATAAACACTTGATCTTGATAAAAATTTGATCCCTTGATCTCTTGATGAGTGGCCGGTTTTAGGGTGAACCAAAAGAGAGAAATAAAATTTACTAACACTTGAAGAGATGAGAAATGAAGTGAATGATGAAAAAGTAATATGTTAGACTTATATGTACAAGTTGAAAAACACAAAATTAATGAACCACTCCATCATTAATGCTACCCTCCCTAAGGACCGGTTTTAGGGGGGGAGTTGTCTTCCAAGATATATATATATTTTTTTTTTTAAACTATAACTTGTATAATTTTGTATAAACTTGTATTATTTGTAAAGGAAATGTAAGAAATTGTGACTTGTAAGGTAAAAGGTATAATTTTGGTACAAGTAAGTTTTTATTAGGTCAAAATAGAATGTAATGAGATAATAAAAATTTTAAAAATACTTTCCTTGTGAAATTCGAGTGATATAAAAATTATCGAGTAGTTTTTAAGAAAAACGACGTAATAATTAAATTTTAACGATTTATTTACCAAATAAATTTGAAACATTAGGAAAACTAAAAATATAGTTTTTATAGGCTAAATGTAAGTTTAAAAATACATCGGGATCATTTTTGAAAGTAACGGATTAAATGTAAAAATAAAAACTCACGCGATAAAGATTATTAAACATAAAAATTACGCTGTAAAATATGAAATGAAATGTCGTGAATGAATTTATGAGATGCACATGATGTCCATGGAATGTAGACTAATCATAGTCCATATGAAATGTACGTGATGTTATGATCATGAATTCGCCGCTAAACCTCCAAGGTTACGCGAATTTGAAACAAGTAAACCAAGTTTACTAAAAATGTTGAAATAATGAGACATGAATCGTGTCGAGAAATGACCTGAAAGTACGGATTGTCACACATTTCGAGACCATAGACAAGGTATGTTGAGTTAGCTTGATGTATTTGGACTTTCCAGTTTTAGAAGGCAATATTACAGGATTATCACCCAAACATCCTACCATTGTGAGTCTATCGATTAGTCACCTCAACTTTTCGAACCCCATGTTAAACCCTTTTGTTGCACCCACCTTTAGTGCAAGATACCCCTAGATACACCCTTCTGAGCCATTCCTTTCATTTTGTCAACCCAATATATTGTTTCGTTACACCTATACACCTTAGCCTACCCTATAGTCTTTATTTGTGATTGGGAAGTCATCATTTGCCTAAGTTCAAGGTTCGAGTGGAAAGGTTTGGAAATCATGCTTTCATCGATAACATTTATGAAGATCATTGAAGACCCCCCGAATTCCCATTGTTCATCTCAAGTGGGGATGTTATGTTATTATGTTATGGAAAAAAAAAATGATTCAAAAAAAAGTTGATTGAGAAGATATTGTAAAGTGCGTATGTTATAAGCACTATAGTATGAGCTTTATTGATTAGTATCGAGGAGGCCACCTCTACCACATTTGAAGATTGAGTTGGTAGTTATGCCATCAGTAAGAAGAAAAGGTAGTGTGCCCATCACGACGCCCCTCTAATGACACATATACCTTGCATTTTATGATCCGGTCTCTAGACTTCTAAGCTTGAACTTTGGGCTACGGTAAGGGTGATGACTTGATTATAGATTTAGACTACCCGCTTGTTTTTCATTTTACACCAATTATATATCCCATGTCTTATCCTACCCTTTAGTCATGAAGCATGTCTAGGTGATGCAGAGAGCAATCTTTGGTGTCTTGGCAATGGAATTGGTCATGTATCATTGATTTTGTCCACTTCGCCGTGACATGTTAGTAATGACGAGTCACCCCTAAACCTTTGTCGTTTCTACCCATATTGCCTCGAATTGTTTAGCCCATAACTCTAGTGGTGGAGATTTGTGTAACCGCCAAGCTTATGATAGAATACATGCTATGACTCATGGCGATTGAGTGATCATCCCAAATTGACACTTATAATAGTTGAGAGATTTGAGTGTTTTTTCCCTTCGCAGGTGTTCAGTGTTTGTTTTATTCTAGCATAAGGGATTTGTAAACTCATTTTCCGTGTTTTGGGAGATATCTTTTTAGGAATCTATCTAATAAGGTCTACTTGAGGGCAAGTAGAGTTTAAGTTGGGGGATATTTGATAACATCAAATAGTCCCTAATATTAAGTCAATTTTCCGATAATGCTCAAGTTATTTATATCATTTATATGGATTTACGCTTGTTTTCCATTGTTTTCCACTTTCAAGTAAATACTGAGCATTGGAGCTAAAGAGACGCTGAAATGGAAACATAACTAAAGATTCATCACAAGATGCCTATTTTGAGAAGTTACTACAAGAACTCCCTCTCTACATTATGCCGTAACTATTGCTTGACCCGTATACCAACTTATCAAGAGGTTACGCGTAATCCTTCCCAAAGGTTACGACGTAACTCCAATAGGTCAAAAGAGGTTCCACATCAAGCTGATACTACGCCGAATTCACCGGCAGCATTACGACGTAACCGAAGTTTATTGAAGACTACGGCGAAACTACTAATATGATTACCGTAATCCAGCAGATCTAGTGCATTTATGAAGAAATAGGTTACGGCGTAACTCCTATATTGGTTACCGCGAACCCGCACTGGCCTATAAATACCCTACCTAATTTGTCACAACTGCAACCCGCACTGGGATCACATGGCATCAAAGTTACAGTTATATCGAACGACCTAAAGTGTCGTTTTGAAAATATCGTTTGATTAAGTAAAATAATCAGAGTTTACAAAGAATAGGTCCTATAATATATGTGAAACGCGTCGACACCAAGGACTCTATGATAAGTCCACATGCATGCCATGAAGTGAATGCCTTAGATACCTGAGATAAAACATGCTAAATGTGTCAACACAATGGTTGAGTGAGTTCATAGAGTTTGGTTGAATTGTAAAGCCTTTAAAGAATGTTCATGCAACAAAGGCAAAGTTTTTGGTCATTTAGAATAGTCCACAAAAGCAAAGGCATTGAAATCCACTGCCCAAGTCCTACCATACAAAATTGCAACCTCAGGTGTTCACAACCCACCGCCAAAATATGTCTAGTTTATGTTCAAGCACACGGGTCAAATGAGTTCACAAAACAAAGGTATTAAATCCACTCGCCCAAGTTCCGCCCATACAAAACTTAAAACCCGGTGTTCACAACCCACCGCCAAAAGTAGTATGTCTAATAGTCAAGTGTATGATGTCATAATAGTTCACAATATAGCATCACGTATATAATAATGTATGCCGTGCAAAGCCTCAGAATAAAGAATATGCGCCCGTAACATAGTGACGGAGGTTGGCCGACCTCTACCGCTATCTATACTACATAGTGACAGAGACTAACAATGCTAATGTAGGAACATTACATCATACAACTATTATATACTAAGAATTCAACATGGAGAATTTAATCGCTCCGAATCAGGGAGACTTTAGATTGAATGCCCGGCCTCATGTGGGAGACATTCGTCCTGACCGGAGGCTTAAGGTTGTTCAACAAGGGAGACTATAGTGATGTTCCTAAACATGGGAGACTTTATAGTGATGTTCATCATGGGAGACTTTAGGTCAAGGTCATAACATGTACGGTTCAATAAGTTCAAACAAGTCATAAGTTCAGATAAGTTCAAGAGTTCCATTCAAAAGTTCGTGAATTAAGTTCAAGCTTTGTCGAGTTCAAAAGTTCAAAATAGTCAAAGAGCTCAAAACATATCAAAAGGTTCAAAATAGTTAAAGGGTTCAATATTATGTCAAACAAGTTCAAAATAGTCAAAGGGTTCATTATAAAGTCAAACAAGTTCAAAATGGTCAAAGGGTTCAATATTACGTAAAACATGTTCAAAATAGTCAAAGGTTCAATATTAAGTTAAAAGAGATTAATTATATGTCAAAATATTTTAAATCAAGTTAAAGTGTTCAAATCTATTCCAATATTTTCTTATCAAGTTAAAAGAGTTCAAATATATATGTCGAAGGGCTCAAAATCACGGAAAGTGGTTCAAATAATAGTGTTCATAACATAGTGATCAATTTAGTTGGGGCACAATCTACTTACTAGCATAAGTAGTGAAACAAAAGGGTAACAAGTTCATGATAGTTCAAACAATATAGTTTAATTTCGTATAAGTGTAAAGTAAAAGCATGAAGTTGAGCATGTATCTCCCCCGAAGAGTTTATAAAACAACGAGTAAAAGTGGGATACTCTAACTCACCAAGGTAAATTGTTATGATGACAAAGTGGATGCACAGTAAATGAGACGAACTCTAACCGGACCTATTATGAATGATATGATCTAATATAAGTCATGAAACAATGTCGTGTATGCAAACTCATATGATATCCATACCACTTGTGCATTTTTGAAAATAAAGTTTATCGTCGAAATATACGTTTATGACATTTCGTCATGTTGTAAAATACTTTACAAGTACTTACGTTGAAACGACCACCTACAATAGTTGCTTAGTGATTTATTAAGAAATTATAGTTTTTCGTCGCAAAACAATATAATTTGACAATCCAGGAAAGTGACTAAATGGCCTCGAAAATCTAGTCGTAAAATAGTGAACATCGAGTGTTAGGAAACAAACTCAACGGTTTTGGAAAGCTTTTAGCATTATCTCAAAGTCTTATCTTTTAAATTTTAATAATAGAGGTCTCGATCATGGAGAAAAACATAGGTGAAGTAGGGTACTTGTACCAAAAATATTGTTTAAAGGTAGTTTTCGACAAAGTTTGAGTGACCACATTTTATTCACATAACCCCGCTTGATGAACGGTTGAACATTTGGAAAATAGGCTAGGTGAACTTACTTTTACTAGAAGACATCGTTTTCTAAAAAGTATTCTATCGATGTTAAAAATGACTCTCAACATGGTCACTAGCGACAACTAGTTTTTGCTAATAGGAAATATATATAAGTGTTATACTTGTGAAAATAGTTACATCAACCTTATTTAAACGCGTGTAATTTAGTCGTTATAAGTCCGTTTTCTACGCTTTATATGTCCTTAGCTTCGTGTTAAAGTATACTAATATAATTTTGATAAATCGACTCATTTAGATAACGCTTAAGACTCATTTTTGACCCTTAAAAATCACACAGCATGTCGCTTTTCCGAAAATATAGTTTTCAAGCGATAAACTTGAAAATAGCATAAACTTCTCATTATAAACTGCTTAAATCGCTCCGCTTCTACCACGGCTCTTTTTAAAGTATATTTTCTGAATTTCTAGGCCAAAATATTTTACAAATAATTTTCCATTTCACAAAAATGATCGCATTCACTATTTATTGTTGTTTAAATTGATTTTTCTCGGTAATACTTATTCTAACCATTTCAAATCAACACCAAATCTATTCTAAACCTACCATACACCTTCTTAGGGTGTCATGGGTTCCTAAACATCATCAAAAATGATATGTTTTAAGGGATTAATTGTAGGATGATATATACTAATTATAAGTACTAAAAACATTAAAAGTGGTATAGAGATACACATGAAACTTGCATGATTTCTACGAGTATGATAAAATTAACTCATGAATATTATGAAAGAGTAAAAATGATCATGAAATGGTTACTTGAGTGATTATGAGATATTGGTGATGAAAAACTTAATTAAACTTCAAGGTTTTAATCCTAAACCTTAACTAGTACTCAAATGGATCTTGTAAACATTGTAGTTTGAAAATTAATGGTTCCTTCTTGTTTTCCTATCTTGGCCGAACCACCATGGTTGAGGAGGAGAGAATTATTTTTCTTTTCTTACACCATAAAATGTGTGTTTGTATGTGTTTATCAAATATAAGAAAGAATGTGGAAATATCTAGGAATACTTAGCTAATAAGTAAAAAGATATATGAGATACATATGGAAACATGTTGGACAATGGATTAGGATGAGAAGAAAAAAAAAATGATTTTGCTTTGTTTTGGATAATATTAGTATATAATCATTTAGATATTTAGCTAGTCATACTAGGATATTAAGTTATTATGTATAGTGTTAGCTAGAAATCGATTTCAACGGAACAAAATAAAATATATTGAAGTTAAAAATTATAAAATACATTTCTTACAAGAATTGAGTGATAATAATTATCGAAGTGAATTTTACTAAACCGTCCGTAATTATATGTACACATAACAATTTATATACAAAAATAAATTGAAACATCTGTAAACAAATAATATAATTTTTAAAGTCCTAAAATGAGTGTAACAATATATTAGGAAATTTTTTGGAAGTGTCGGATCAATTATCCAAAATAAATGATCGTACGATAGCGTTTATTTCATAGAAAAATATACGTTATTGAAATATGCGAACCCATGCATGAACTAATATGCAGATAATGAATAGTGTTTTGTGAATAGTAAAATTTTGAAATAACTTCTCAAAACATCAACTCGACTTCAAAAACGATGAATAGTAAAATGATGAATAGTAACCAGCGAATAGTAAATTCCCTTTAGATGAAGTAAATTTGAAAATGACCGAAATTGAGAATTGTGACATTCATCCTCACGAGGAATCACGCCCCTGATTCAATTGTTGATACTATAGTCCGAACCGCGACAATGGTTCTAAAAGTTCATGCTCGTACGAATAGTCTAAATGATTATGTCAATGTTCATGTATATGGGTTCCTCATCCAACTAGGTATGTTCTTGTGCTATCGTGACCATTTCCCATTCTAAAGACATGCTCTCTTATGATTAAGTTTGATGAGGCAAGCTTTCCCATTCTCGAGCAAAACCCTCAAAAGACTTTTAGGCAACCGATTTTTACTTAATCTCACAACTCATCAAACAAGAACTGTCATACGATTAGGCTAAATCGGTTTAGGTAACAACTTGTTTCTAGCTTGATCTTTGTAACTCATCAAACAAGAACTGTCACTGGATCAAACTGAAACAAGTGGTTTGAAGAAAATCTTTTGAAAATTTGGCTCGACACGGAATTACAAGTTTTACACATATAGACTACTATTTCCCTTCATTTGATGATTCTTCCTAAATTAGACATAGGTGACCGTGCTATGTATAATTTAGAGTAACTATGCAATGCTTGAACTAATCGACTCATATGATGTTGGGTGTTGAGTAATAATCCCGCACGTATAATGAGTATGCACTTATAATGATATGATGAGATGCTATTATGATGTAGTTATAGTCTAGGGTCAATGATGCAACCTAGTTCTCTATAACCGATGCTCTGATACCAATCTGTCACACTCCCAAATTATCTGTTTTGTAGCGGAATGGAATGCCTGGGGGATGACTGTCATAGCATCAAAGTTACAGTTATATCGAACGACCTAAAGTGTCGTTTTGAAAATATCGTTTGATTAAGTAAAATAATCAGAGTTTACAAAGAATAGGTCCTAAAAGATTTCCAATGTACCAAAATGAGTTTGTTACAATCAAACGATAGTTAAGTGCATATAATATATGTGAAACGCGTCGACACCGCGACTCTATGATAAGTCCACACGCATGCCATGAAGTGAATGCCTTAGATACCTGAGATAAAACATGCTAAAAGTATCAACACAATGGTTGAGTGAGTTCATAGAGTTTGGTTGAATTGTAAAGCCTTTAAAGAATGTTCATGCAACAAAGGCAAAGTTTTTGGTCATTTAGAATAGTCCACAAAGCAAAAGCATTGTAAATCCACCGCCCAAGTTCCGCCATACAAAACTTGCAAACTCGTGTGTTCACAAACCCACCGCCAAAATATGTCTAGTTTATGTTCAAGCACACGTGGTCAAATGAGTTCACAAAACAAAGGCATTGTAAATCCACTCAGTTCCAAGTTCCGCCCATACAAAACTTGCAACCTGTGTGTTCACAACCCACTGCCAAAAGTAGTATGTCTAATAGTCAAGTGTACGATGTCATAATAGTTCACAATATAGCACCACGTATATAATAATGTATGCCAGGCAAAGCCCCTAGAATAAAGAATATGCGTCCCGTAACATAGTGGATGAGAGGTTGGCCGACCTCTAATAGCGCTATCCATACTACTTAGTGATAGGAGACTAACAATGTAATGTAACAACAGTACATCCTACAACTATTATATACAATTAAGAACACTCCGAACATGGGAGAATTTGCATCGGCTCTCGAACAGGGAGACTTTAGATTGAAAATGCCCGCTCCCATAGGGAGACATTCTGCTCCGACCGGGAGGCTTAAGGTTGCTCCGAACAAGGGAGACTTTATAGTGATGTTCAACATGGAGACTTTATAGTGATGTCTGATCATGGGAGACTTTAGGTCAAGATCATAGCACGTACAGTTCAATAAGTTCAAACAAGTCATAAGTTCGTATTTGAGTTCAAGAGTTCCATTCAAAAGTTCATAATTAAGTTCAAGCGTTTAAGTCGAGTTCAAAAGTTCAAAACAGTCAAAGAGCTCAAAACATATCAAAAGGTTCAAAATAGTTAAAGGGTTCAATATTTTGTCAAACAAGTTCAAAATAGTCAAAGGGTTCATTATAAAGTCAAACAAGTTCAAAATGGTCAAAGGGTTCAATATTACGTCAAACATGTTCAAAATAGTCAAAGGTTCAATATTAAGTTAAAAGAGATTAATTATATGTCAAAAATGTTTTAAATCAAGTTAAAGTGTTCAAATCTATGCCAATATGTTCCTATCAAGTTAAAAGAGTTCAAATATATATGTCGAAGGGCTCAAAATCACGGAAAGTGGTTCAAATAATAGTGTTCATAACATAGTGATCAATTTAGTTCGGGCACAATCTACTTACTAGCATAAGTAGTGAAACAAAAGGGTAACAAGTTCATGATATGTGACAACTCGTATTTTCAGGACATTTCATATGGACTAAGTTTAGTCTACATTTCATTTACATCATTTGCATCACGTTAGTTCATTCATGACATTGCATTTCACTTGAATCGCGTGAGTTATTATTTTGTATATTTAATCCGTTACTTTCAAAAATGATCCCGACATATTTTTATACTTACATTTAGTTGTAAAAACTATATTTTGATTTTACATAGTGTTTTAAATTTATTTCGTACATAAATCGTTAAAGGTAAATTATTACGACGTTTTCTTAAAACTATACGATAATTATTTTATCACTCAATTTTCACAAGGAATGTATTTTACAATTTTTATTATCTCAATACATTCTATTTTGATCTATTGAAAACTTGCTTGCACCAAAAATTACCATTTACTCTACAAGTAATAATATTTACACAATTACTTACACTTTCTTACAACTTGTACAAGTAAATATTTACACAATTATTAAAAAAGAGATATTTTTGGTTGACAAAATCCTCAAAACCGCTAGGGGGATGCATTTAATAGTTGGTACAAATCTTTCAATTATATATATGTCTACACACTATCTTAACATCATTCATCTCATTTGGTCTCAATAATTTTCAAGTCAAGAAATCACTTTCTCTCTTTGTTTCTCTCCATCCAAAACCGGTTCTACATCAAGAGCTTCAAGGGATCACAAAATTTTTCAAGTCCAAGTTTTATACAATCTAGATAATACTCTTATTAAGGTTTTGAAATAAAAACCAAGAGTGTTTAGGCTAATCCTTGTTACTTTCACCTCATCATTTTCACTTGTAAGCATGTTTTTATCATTTTTCATGTTTTCTTATCATTTCATATGTATCTTTTCATGTTTGGAGCAAGTATGCATAATATGTGATTTATACCATTTTTTTCATGATTTTAGAATATATATATATATATTTGGTCATCCTATAATTATCCCCATGGTATTCTTGGTCTTGATGGTGATTAGGAACCCATGACACCCTAAGAAGGTGTATGGTAGGATTAGATTAGTTTTGGAGTTGATTTGAAGGGATTAGAATAGGTTTTGTCCTAGAAAAACTATTTTCTATAATGTATAAAATGTATACTGTTCTTGTTTCGATTTTCTGGAAAAACCGACAGTTGGTACGAAACTTGGCCTTGATATTTAGAAAATATACTTTAAAACGAATCCGTGGCCGCTTGAACGGATTAAAACGGAGTTATAACGAAGACGTGATGAATTTTTAAAGTTGACGATTTACGAAATATATTTGTTTTCAGAAAATTCAGCAACATGTTTTTACTCTATTCGGGTCAAAAACGAGCCTTAAGCTTCACAAATTATTTCGACTTGTCAAAAATATATTAGTATACTTTGATACGAAGCTAAGGACGTATTATACGTAGAAAACGGATTTGAAACGACAAATATATGCACGTTTTCATAAATTTGCCGTAACTATTATTTTCTGAAAAAAACTATATTATTTTTACGATACAAGTGTTACGGTAGCTGTAACGTCCATGTTGAGGGCTGGTTTTAACGAGGTTGTGAAACTTTTTGGAACGAATTGTCTTCTAATAAAATCAAGTTCACCGAGCATATTTTTCAAAACGACAAGCTGTTTGTAAAGCGGAGGTGTAGTAAATTATTTACGGATGTTCAAACTTGGCCGAAACTCATTTTTCTGCACAACAATTAGCCAAAACCACCATCTTTAACCTTTATTATCTTTATGTTCGAGACCTTTTGGACGAAAACTCCTGAACTGAAACTTTTAGATATCGATACAAACTTTCCAAAACCGTCGAGTTCGTTCTCTAACGATCGACGTACACCGTTTTACGGCTAGTTTTCCAAAGCCATTTTTGTTAATTTCGTGAAAATTCCGACGACATTGTTTTGCGACGAAAAGTGATAATTTCACTATAAATCATTATAAAACCATTGTAGGATGACATTTTGACGTAAATACTTGTAAAGTGATTTTTGATTGGTCAAGACATCAAACGAGTATTTTTCGACGATAAGTAATATTTTCAAAACTCGCAAATGGTATAAATAACATACGAAATGCATGCATAACATTACATTGCAACTCATTACATGTCATATCATTCAACATAGGTCAAGATTTGCGTATCACATTACATCTCGGTGTACTCACTTTTGTCTTCGCATCATTCCACCAAGTGAGTTCCATAGCCCCACTTTTCTTGTTTTAATGCTTTTATTAAACTCTTTGGGGGAGATACATGCTCATAAACAACTTTTATGACATTCATGATTATTTGCAATCTACATGTTTATCTAAACTGAATGTTTAGTCATGCGAAGTAACCTTATTGCCATACTTAGAACTTCTATATCATATATTCATTGAACTAATGGTCTTGGTATATTCATTGAACTAATGGTCTTGGTATATTCATTGGACTAATGGTCTTGGTATATTCATTGGACTAATGGTCTTGGTATATTCATTGAGCTAATGGTCTTGGTATATTCATTGAGCTAATGGTCTTGGTATATTCATGGACTAATGGTCTTGGAACGATTTGAACAACACTCATATTCATTTGAACATAAACTATATATACATTTCGGCAATGGGTTGTGAACACACAGGTTGCAAGTTTTGTATGGGCGGGACTTGGAACTGAGTGGATTTACAATGCCTTTGCTGCATAAACGATTTCGATACATTGAGCCATGCATTATTTTGTGAATTCATTTGACGATTCTGTTTGAACATAAACTATGCATATTCTCGGCAGTGGGTTGTGAACACACAGGTTGCAAGTTTTGTATGGGCGGGACTTTGAACTGAGTGGATTTACAATGCCTTTGCTACATAATCGATTTTGATAGTCTTTACATTTCAACGATTTACAATGCCTTTGCAGCATAAACGATTTTGAAAGGCTTTACATTTCAACTCAAACTCTATGAACTCACTCAACCTTTGTGTTGACACTTTTAGCATGTTTTATCTCCGGTATCTAAGGCATTCACTTCATGGCATGCATTTGGACACCTCATGGAGTCGTGGTGACGACGCTGTCTTACTTGGTTTTACGCGACTTTAAAACATCGTTTGACTTGTACAAACTTATTTCCGCACAAGTTGATTTTCATTTGGGACCTATACTTTGTAAACTCCGATTATTTTATTAAATCAAACGATGTATTTTCCAAACGACACTTTAGGTCGTTCAATATAACTGTGATGCTATGACAGTCAATCCCAGGAATTCCATTCACGCAAAACAGTAATTTGGGGTGTGACATGTGATTGGTATCAGAGCTTCGGTTATAGAGAACTAGGTTGCATCATTGACCCTAGACTATAACTACATTATCATAGCATCTCATCATTTCATCATAAGTGCATGTTCACTCTACATGCGGTTTATACGTACATTTTTCGAGTTATTTACTTTCATTTCATATCGACTGTCACATGGATGCCTTTAAATGCCCATTCCATTATTCTTTCTTCATACTCCAATGTGGTGAATGCCCTGTCATTCCCTATCAAAATTTTAACATCAGTTGACTCAACACCAAACAACATATGAGTCGATTAGTCCAAGCATTGCATAGTTACTCCTAAATTATACATAGCCTGATCACCTATGTCTAATTCAGGAAGAATCATGCAATGAAGGGAGTAGTAGGCTTATATGTGTAAGCAATTCCGTAATCGAGCCAAATTTTCAAAAGATTTTCTTCAAACCACTTGTTTCCAGTTTGATCCGCGTGACAGTTCTTGTTTGATGAGTTGCAAAGATCGAGCTAGAAACAAGTTGTTACCTAAACCGATTTAGCCTAATCTCATGACAGTTCTTGTTTGATGAGTTGTGAGATTAAGTAAAAATCGGTTACCAAAAAGTCTTTTGAGGGTTTTGCTCAAGAATGGGAAGGCTTGCCTCTTCAAACCCTAAACCCGATAGACTAACACGAACTGAATTCAGGGACTGAATTCCTTTTTGGTTGGGCGAATGTGACAACTCGTATTTTCAGGACATTTCATATGGACTAAGTTTAGTCTACATTTCATTTACATCATTTGCATCACGTTAGTTCATTCATGACATTGCATTTCACTTGAATCGCGTGAGTTATTATTTTGTATATTTAATCCGTTACTTTCAAAAATGATCCCGACATATTTTTATACTTACATTTAGATGTAAAAACTATATTTTGAGTTTACATAGTGTTTTAAATTTATTTCGTACATAAATCGTTAAAGGTAAATTATTACGACGTTTTTCTTAAAAACTATACGATAATTATTTTATCACTCAAATTTCACAAGGAATGTATTTTTACAATTTTTATTATCTCAATACATTCTATTTTGATCTATTGAAAACTTGCTTGCACCAAAAATTACCATTTACTCTACAAGTAATAATATTTACACAATTACTTACACTTTCTTACAACTTGTACAAGTAAATATTTACACAATTATTAAAAAAAAAAAAAAGATATTTTTGGTTGACAAAAATCCTCAAAAAAAAAACCGCTAGGGGGATGCATTTAATAGTTGGTACAAATCTTTCAATTATATATATGTCTACACACTATCTTAACATCATTCATCTCATTTGGTCTCAATAATTTTCAAGTCAAGAAATCACTTTCTCTCTTTGTTTCTCTCCATCCAAAACCGGTTCTACATCAAGAGCTTCAAGGGATCACAAAATTTTTCAAGTCCAAGTTTTATACAATCTAGATAATACTCTTATTAAGGTTTTGAAATAAAAACCAAGAGTGTTTAGGCTAATCCTTGTTACTTTCACCTCATCATTTTCACTTGTAAGCATGTTTTTATCATTTTTCATGTTTTCTTATCATTTCATATGTATCTTTTCATGTTTGGAGCAAGTATGCATAATATGTGATTTATACCATTTTTTTTCATGATTTTAGAATATATATATATATATTTGGTCATCCTATAATTATCCCCATGGTATTCTTGGTCTTGATGGTGATTAGGAACCCATGACACCCTAAGAAGGTGTATGGTAGGATTAGATTAGTTTTGGAGTTGATTTGAAGGGATTAGAATAGGTTTTGTCCGAGAAAAACTATTTTCTATACGTATAAAATGTATACTGTTCTTGTTTCGATTTTCTGGAAAAACCGACAGTTGGTACGAAACTTTGGCCTTGATATTTAGAAAATATACTTTAAAACGAATCCGTGGCCGCTTGAACGGATTAAAACGGAGTTATAACGAAGTCGTGGTGAATTTTTAAAGTTGACGACGAAATATATTTGTTTTCAGAAAATTCAGCAACATGTTTTTACTCTATTCGGGTCAAAAACGAGCCTTAAGCTTCACAAATTATTTCGACTTGTCAAAAATATATTAGTATACTTTGATACGAAGCTAAGGACGTATAATACGTAGAAAACGGATTTGAAACGACAAATATATGCACGTTTTCATAAATTGCCGTAACTATTATTTTCTCAAAACTATATTATTTCTACGATACAAGTGTTACGGTAGCTGTAACGTCCATGTTGAGGGCTGGTTTTAACGAGGTTGTGAAACTTTTTGGAACGAATTGTCTTCTAATAAAATCAAGTTCACCGAATATTTTTCAAACGACAAGCTGTTTGTAAAGCGGAGTTGTAGTAAATTATTTACGGATGTTCAAACTTGGCCGAAACTCATTTTTCTGCACAACAATTAGCCAAAACCACCATCTTTAACCCTTATTATCTTTATGTTCTAGACCTTTTGGACGAAAACTCCTGAACTGAAACTTTTAGATATCGATACAAACTTTCCAAAACCGTCGAGTTCGTTCTCTAACGATCGACGTACACCGTTTTACGGCTAGTTTTCCAAAGCCATTTTTGTTAATTTCGTGAAAATCCAACGACATTGTTTTGCGACTTAAAAGTGATAATTTCACTATAAATCATTATAAAACCATTGTAGGATGACATTTTGACGTAAATACTTGTAAAGTGATTTTTGATTGGTCAAGACATCAAACGAGTATTTTTCGACGATAAGTAATATTTTCAAAACTCGCAAATGGTATAAATAACATACGAAATGCATGCATAACATTACATTGCAACTCATTACATGTCATATCATTCAACATAGGTCAAGATTTGCGTATCACATTACATCTCGGTGTACTCACTTTTGTCTTCGCATCATTCCACCAAGTGAGTTCCATAGCCCCACTTTTCTTGTTTTAATGCTTTTATTAAACTCTTTGGGGGAGATACATGCTCATAAACAACTTTTATGACATTCATGATTATTTGCAATCTACATGTTTATCTAAACTGAATGTTTAGTCATGCGAAGTAACCTTATTGCCATACTTAGAACTTCTATATCATATATTCATTGAACTAATGGTCTTGGTATATTCATTGAACTAATGGTCTTGGTATATTCATTGGACTAATGGTCTTGGTATATTCATTGGACTAATGGTCTTGGTATATTCATTGAGCTAATGGTCTTGGTATATTCATTGAGCTAATGGTCTTGGTATATTCATGGACTAATGGTCTTGGAACGATTTGAACAACACTCATATTCATTTGAACATAAACTATATATACATTTCGGCAATGGGTTGTGAACACACAGGTTGCAAGTTTTGTATGGGCGGGACTTGGAACTGAGTGGATTTACAATGCCTTTGCTGCATAAACGATTTCGATACATTGAGCCATGCATTATTTTGTGAATTCATTTGACGATTTCTGTTTGAACATAAACTATGCATATTCTGGCAATGGGTTGTGAACACACAGGTTGCAAGTTTTGTATGGGCCGGACTTGGAACTGAGTGGATTTACAATGCCTTTGCTACATAATCGATTTTGATAGTCTTTACATTTCAACGATTTACAATGCCTTTGCTGCATAAACGATTTTGAAAGGCTTTACATTTCAACTCAAACTCTATGAACTCACTCAACCTTTGTGTTGACACTTTTAGCATGTTTTATCTCCGGTATCTAAGGCATTCACTTCATGGCATGCATTTGGACACATCATGGAGTCGTGGTGACGACGCGTCTTACTTGGGTTTTACGTACTTTAAAACATCGTTTGAATTGTACAAACTTATTTCCGTACAAGTTGATTTTCATTTGGGACCTATACTTTGTAAACTCCGATTATTTTATTAAATCAAACGATGTATTTTCCAAACGACACTTTAGGTCGTTCAATATAACTGTGATTGTGATGCTATGACAGTCAATCCCCAGGAATTCCATTCCGCTGCAAAACAGGTAATTTGGGGGTGTGACAGATTGGTATCAGAGCTTCGGTTATAGAGAACTAGGTTGCATCATTGACCCTAGACTATAACTACATTATCATAGCATCTCATCATTTCATCATAAGTGCATGTTCACTCTACATGCGGTTTATACGTACATTTTTTCGAGTTATTTACTTTCATTTCATATCGACTGTCACATGGATGCCTTTAAATGCCCATTCCATTATTCTTTCTTCATACTCCAATGTGGTGAATGCCCTGTCATTCCCTATCAAAATTTTAACATCAGTTGACTCAACACCAAACAACATATGAGTCGATTAGTCCAAGCATTGCATAGTTACTCCTAAATTATACATAGCCTGATCACCTATGTCTAATTCGGGAAGAATCATGCAATGAAGGGAGTAGTAGGCTTATATGTGTAAGCAATTCCGTAATCGAGCCAAATTTTCAAAAGATTTTCTTCAAACCACTTGATTCCAGTTTGATCCGCTGACATGTTTTGTTTGATGAGTTGCAAAGATCGAGCTAGAAACAAGTTGTTACCTAAACCGATTTAGCCTAATCTCATGACAGTTTTTGTTTGATGAGTTGTGAGATTAAGTAAAAATCGGTTACCAAAAAGTCTTTTGAGGGTTTTGCTCAAGAATGGGAAGGCTTGCCTCTTCAAACCCTAAACCCGATAGACTAACACGAACTGAATTCTGGGACTGAATTCCTTTTTGGTTGGGCGAATGTGACAACTCGTATTTTCAGGACATTTCATATGGACTAAGTTTAGTCTACATTTCATTTACATCATTTGCATCACGTTAGTTCATTCATGACATTGCATTTCACTTGAATCGCGTGAGTTATTATTTTGTATATTTAATCCGTTACTTTCAAAAATGATCCCGACATATTTTTATACTTACATTTAGTTGTAAAAACTATATTTTGAGTTTACATAGTGTTTTAAATTTATTTCGTACATAAATCGTTAAAGGTAAATTATTACGACGTTTTTCTTAAAAACTATACGATAATTATTTTATCACTCAAATTTCACAAGGAATGTATTTTTACAATTTTTATTATCTCAATACATTCTATTTTGATCTATTGAAAACTTGCTTGCACCAAAAATTACCATTTACTCTACAAGTAATAATATTTACACAATTACTTACACTTTCTTACAACTTGTACAAGTAAATATTTACACAATTATTAAAAAAAAAAAAAAAAGAGATATTTTTGGTTGACAAAAATCCTCAAAAACCGGTTAGGGGGGGGGATGCATTTAATAGTTGGTACAAATCTTTCAATTATATATATGTCTACACACTATCTTAACATCATTCATCTCATTTGGTCTCAATAATTTTCAAGTCAAGAAATCACTTTCTCTCTTTGTTTCTCTCCATCCAAAACCGGTTCTACATCAAGAGCTTCAAGGGATCACAAAATTTTTCAAGTCCAAGTTTTATACAATCTAGATAATACTCTTATTAAGGTTTTGAAATAAAAACCAAGAGTGTTTAGGCTAATCCTTGTTACTTTCACCTCATCATTTTCACTTGTAAGCATGTTTTTATCATTTTTCATGTTTTCTTATCATTTCATATGTATCTTTTCATGTTTGGAGCAAGTATGCATAATATGTGATTTATACCATTTTTTTCATGATTTTAGAATATATATATATATATTTGGTCATCCTATAATTATCCCCATGGTATTCTTGGTCTTGATGGTGATTAGGAACCCATGACACCCTAAGAAGGTGTATGGTAGGATTAGATTAGTTTTGGAGTTGATTTGAAGGGATTAGAATAGGTTTTGTCCGAGAAAAACTATTTTCTATACGTATAAAATGTATACTGTTCTTGTTTCGATTTTCTGGAAAAACCGACAGTTGGTACGAAACTTTGGCCTTGATATTTAGAAAATATACTTTAAAACGAATCCGTGGCCTTTTGAACGGATTAAAACGGAGTTATAACGAAGTCGTGGTGAATTTTTAAAGTTGACGACGAAATATATTTGTTTTCAGAAAATTCAGCAACATGTTTTACTCTATTCACAAAACGAGCCTTAAGCTTCACAAATTATTTCGACTTGTCAAAAATATATTAGTATACTTTGATACGAAGCTAAGGACGTATTATACGTAGAAAACGGATTTGAAACGACAAATATATGCACGTTTTCATAAATTTGCCGTAACTATTATTTTCTGAGAAACTATATTATTTCTACGATACAAGTGTTACGGTAGCTGTAACGTCCATGTTGAGGGCTGTTTTTAACGAGGTTGTGAAACTTTTTGGAACGAATTGTCTTCTAATAAAATCAAGTTCACCGGGCATATTTTTCAAAACGACAAGCTGTTTGTAAAGCGGAGGTGTAGTAAATTATTTACGGATGTTCAAACTTGGCCGAAACTCATTTTTCTGCACAACAATTAGCCAAAACCACCATCTTTAACCTTTATTATCTTTATGTTCGAGACCTTTTGGACGAAAACTCCTGAACTGAAACTTTTAGATATCGATACAAACTTTCCAAAACCGTCGAGTTCGTTCTCTAACGATCGACGTACACCGTTTTAAGACTAGTTTTCCGAAGCCATTTTTGTTAATTTCGTGAAAATTCGACGACATTGTTTTGCGACGAAAAGTGATAATTTCACTATAAATCATTATAAAACCATTGTAGGATGACATTTTGACGTAAATACTTGTAAAGTTATTTTTGATTGGTCAAGACGTCAAACGAGTATTTTTCGACGATAAGTAATATTTTCAAAACTCGCAAATGGTATAAATAACATACGAAATGCATGCATAACATTACATTGCAACTCATTACATGTCATATCATTCAACATAGGTCAATATTTGCGTATCACATTACATCTCGGTGTACTCACTTTTGTCTTCGCATCATTCCACCAAGTGAGTTCCATAGCCCCACTTTTCTTGTTTTAATGCTTTTATTAAACTCTTTGGGGGAGATACATGCTCATAAACAACTTTTATGACATTCATGATTATTTGCAATCTACATGTTTATCTAAACTGAATGTTTAGTCATGCGAAGTAACCTTATTGCTATACTTAGAACTTCTATATCATATATTCATTGAACTAATGGTCTTGGTATATTCATTGAACTAATGGTCTTGGTATATTCATTGGACTAATGGTCTTGGTATATTCATTGGACTAATGGTCTTGGTATATTCATTGAGCTAATGGTCTTGGTATATTCATTGAGCTAATGGTCTTGGTATATTCATGGACTAATGGTCTTGGAACGATTTGAACAACACTCATATTCATTTGAACATAAACTATATATACATTTCGGCAATGGGTTGTGAACACACAGGTTGCAAGTTTTGTATGGGCGGGACTTGGAACTGAGTGGATTTACAATGCCTTTGCTGCATAAACGATTTCGATACATTGAGCCATGCATTATTTTGTGAATTCATTTGACGATTTCTGTTTGAACATAAACTATGCATATTCTGGCAGTGGGTTGTGAACACACAGGTTGCAAGTTTTGTATGGGCGGGACTTGGAACTGAGTGGATTTACAATGCCTTTGCTACATAATCGATTTTGATAGTCTTTACATTTCAACGATTTACAATGCCTTTGCTGCATAAACGATTTTGAAAGGCTTTACATTTCAACTCAAACTCTATGAACTCACTCAACCTTTGTGTTGACACTTTTAGCATGTTTTATCTCCGGTATCTAAGGCATTCACTTCATGGCATGCATTTGGACACATCATGGAGTCGTGGTGACGACGCGTCTTACTTGGGTTTTACGCACTTTAAAACATCGTTTGAATTGTACAAACTTATTTCCGCACAAGTTGATTTTCATTTGGGACCTACTTTGTAAACTCTGATTATTTTATTAAATCAAACGATGTATTTTCCAAACGACACTTTAGGTCGTTCAATATAACTGTGATTGTGATGCTATGACAGTCAATCCCCAGGAATTCCATTCCGCTGCAAAACAGGTAATTTGGGGGTGTGACATGATAGTTCAAAGAATATAGTTTAAGTTCATATAAGTGTAAAGTAAAGCATGAAGTTGAGCATGTATGTCCCCGGAAGAGTTTATAAAACAATTAAACGAGTAAAAGTGGGGCTACGAACTCACCTGTTGCAATAGTAATGATGACAAAGTGGATGCACAGAAATGAGATGCAACTCTCTAACCGCGACCTATTATGAATGATATGATCTAATATAAGTCATGAAACAATGTCGTGCACGCAAACTCATATGATATCCATACCACTTGTGCATTTTTGAAAATAAAGTTTATCGTCGAAATATACGTTTATGACATCTCGTCATGTTGTAAAATACTTTACAAGTACTTACGTTGAAACGGCATCCTACAATAGTTGCTTAGTGATTTATTAAGAAATTATAGTTTTTCGTCGCAAAACAATATAATTTGACAATTCAGGAAAGTGACTAAATGGCCTCGAAAAGCTAGTCGTAAAATAGTGAACATCGAGTGTTAGGAAACAAACTCAACGGTTTTGGAAAGCTTTTAGCATTATCTCAAAGTCTTAGCTTTTAATTTTTTTAATAGAGGTCTCGATCATGGAGAAAAACATAGGTGAAGTAGGGTACTTGTACAAAAAATATTGTTTAAAGGTAGTTTTCGACAAAGTTTGAGTGACCGCATTTTATTCGTTACAACTCCGTTTGACGAACGGTTGAATATTTTGGAAAATAGGTTAGGTGAACTTACTTTTACTAGAAGACATCGTTTTCTAAAAAGTATTCTATCGATGTTAAAAATGACTCTCAACATGGTCACTAGCGACAACTAGTTTTTGCTAATAGGAAATATATATAAGTGTTATACTTGTGAAAATAGTTATGTCAACCTTATTTAAACGCGTGTAATTTAGTCGTTATAAGTCCGTTTTCTACGTTTTATATGTCCTTAGCTTCGTGTTAAAGTATACTGATTCACAGTTTCCAAAACACGTCAAGTTTACTCACACAAGCTAGCCACTTGTGAATGACTAACCGTAAGAAACTTAAAACGGTTCAAACACTGATTCTCTGATAATGAAGGCTTAAGGGTATGTGTGTACGGATAAAACCTTAATATCGATATCAAAAATAATCACGAAGATAGATTCAAAATTCCTTTAGGAAAAACAATATTAAACCAAATCCCGTGTGTGATCGTTGATACGGATTAGTCAACCCGAATCGTTTCCCAACGAGGCGTGAATTGCTAACGTCGTTCTTGGTTTGGAATTTAATGCTCGATGTTTTAATTTGTTTGATTTTGATTTTATTAAACTACGGGAATAGGGAAAGTAATTAAGGGAATCTATTATACGGGAAATCCTAAGTGCAAGATTACTAAAACGTAATTAACGAAACGTAAATAAAATGCAACTACGTCTAAATTATAACCTAAAAATGCCTAAAATTACTTTTACTCTAGAAATGTAATCTGAAAACTATTTTAGGATTAAAACTATTTTTTTTGGATTTTTCTGAATTTTATTAAAAAAAACTAATTTTTAACTATTAAATCTAAA
Organism: Chrysanthemum makinoi; assembly: GCA_910596185.1. NCBI lineage: Eukaryota > Viridiplantae > Streptophyta > Magnoliopsida > Asterales > Asteraceae > Chrysanthemum > Chrysanthemum makinoi. The sequence continues at coordinate 20,648,909 of OU343219.1, forward strand.
TTAAAATACTAAAAATTATGAAAATTAAGGAGAAAAATGTGAAACTATTTTTATAAAATCTAAAATACCATAAGAGACTTTTCAAAACTATTTTTGTAATTTTCTGATTATTTTCCTATTTTCTACTAATTTAAAACTATTTTAATCTAATTTAAATTGTGAAAAATACCAAATAAAAGGGGAAAAATAAGGAAAAATATTTTTTATGCTTTTTATATTTTTCTAAAACTGATAAAATTGAAAAATTATTTTTTGGAACTTTTTCTTAATTATTTGCAATAAAAGCTATTTAAAAATGATTAAAAACTATTTTAAATTGAGAAAAATAGCAAACAGTGACCAAAAATTATGAAAAACTCAGGAAAATTCTAAAATATTAATCTAAATCTATGAAAAATATAAAATCTATAGCTTATGTGTAAGATATAGAAGCTGTAGTGTTAACTGTCACCAAATAAGCTAAGGAAAATAAGCTAGAAAGAGAATTGCTACCAAAAGTGACTAAGGCTAGATTATGCTATAATAAGCTAATTGCAACTGATTACACCTAATCCTAACAAGCTATAAGCACTGCTTAATGAATTAAGCAAACTAACTAGTCTAGCCAAACAGTTTCTAACCCCTAGGTTTGAGCTTATGCATAGGCTTATTAGAAGATCTAATGTGAAAACCAAATAAGCAGTCCTTAAGACCACCTAGCAAGTTACAATTAAACCAATTAACAGACTCTAACTCTTTGAAATGAGTACAATGCAAAGGTTGTAATTTACTGCTTCACACTCAGACATACTGAGTGAACAGGGAAAATAAGCAGTTTTGAACATCTGATTTAAAGATTTAAAGGTCTTGATAAGATTTGACAAAAAGCAGTTTTCAATACTAGACCAGTTGAATATTGAATATCCAAAATTTCAATCACTTAAACTTTAAAATGAATCAATGAGAGAGCCTCAAAGTTTGGTGCAAAACTGATTTTTCAATTGTTGACTTTTTGAAAACAGAAATGATTATTTGACTATTGTGAGATTTGAGATCAAATGTTGGATTGATTAAGATGAAATATGATGAAATGACACTTTAGAAAGCTAGTTTATCAAATTCTTAACCCATATGAAATGATTTTAGTAACTGATTCCAACAGTTTTAAGCTTAATGACAGTAGAGATCAAACTTTGACTTTCAGACCAATGTTATGCAAATAAACTACTAGAATAAGTGTAACTACACTACCAGAGATTGCTGCAACAGATTTTAACTAGTGACTAACATTCTAACTAAGTTTTAACAAGCAATCCAAACACTCCTTAATAAAACTGTTATGCAATTGTTAGAGCTAAAACACAAACATAGGTCTACTCTATCATTAAAAACAGATCCAAAATACTGAAACACAGCTAATATGACAGTAACAAGCAATATTATGACAGATCTAATGGAAATAAAAACTGCTACTTTATTTAAGCTAGAAATGAGATTTAGAAGCACACTTACAAAAGGTCCAGCCACTATGGCTTGCAAACCAGCTAAAGAACCACTAAACCTAACCCATATAACATCAACTCAACCCAGATCCATCATCACAATCAAACCATAACCATTTCTGAACCAATTTGACACCACAGTTGACTATCGTTGACCAAGTATTTTTGTGAGTGTAAGTGAATAAAGGGGACAGTGATGGTGCAATTTAAGCTCACTAAAGCTATAATAAGCTGAAATAAGCCTATTCCATTATTCAAATTAGCTTATTGATTACTTTAAATAAGAAATGCAAAATTGAACTTAAAAACTTGGAACTTTGATTAATATTGAAAAAGGATTACAAGAAATTTGAGAATACAATAAAAGCTTAAGAAAACATTATAAAACTACTGAATTATAAGAAAAATAAGCTAAAATAAAAACTAGGGAGTTGCACGACTTCCATTGTGAGCTCAAGGGTCCTTTTATAGCCATCAAGAGGTCTTGGGATCCCTTTCAGAAGAGCCTAGAAGTCCAATCACAGCCACAAATTCATTCCATGTCACCATAGCCAATCAAAGAGCACCAATTCACCATATGAGGTGTTACGGCCAATGAGATTGCTCCATTTGTCCACGTGGGCAACCTTATCTGACAAGTCAGAGGTTCTAGAAGATAGATAGATTCTTAGTACGATGTTAAGGTGGGTAATTGGTGGTAAAAATGGTGAATGGGCGCGTTTGGGAGGAAGGAGCACTGTGGGGCGCGTTTGGTTTATTTATAATATTTCAAATGGTTTTGGTTCGGGTTAAATGTGAAAACGGGTGAGGGATATATTAAACCGGGTATTGGTGTTGGGCGGGTATTTTTGTTATTGGACCGGGTAAAGTTATATTGGGCCGTGGTTTATGTTTTTTGGATTGGATAGAATTGTGATTCATTTAATATCATAAGGACTAATGATGCAAATGCTGAAAATCCAAGGACCAATCATGTAATTCTGAAATATCTTCAAGGACCATTCTTGACAATCTTCAAATAGACCAAGGGCTAATTTGCAACTTTTGAAACTTGGAGGATCACTTCTGCCAAAAACTCAAAGTTGAGGGGCCAGTTTTGACATTTCTTCAAACTTGGTTGTAACTTCTAAAAATCATCCTCGGAGAATAAAATCTTCATAAATGCTCAATTTTGATCTTCCAGCTCAGCTTAAGCTCTCTTAATCTCTCGTGCTCGGATTTACGTCTGATTTGGCTCCTTTTTGAGTGTTTTTGCATATCCGTACCTGCACAAGCACAAACTCAAGAAAACCACAAATATTAGCAATAAACGGCTCTTTCTTGGTTGTTTTGGGTCAGTTTTGATATAGAAAAGGTATGTGTTTTAGCACATACCAAAATACCCCAGACGAAACCATTGTCGTGTCCTCACACAATGCAATCAACTCACGCTTCTAAAACCAAGGATTTCAATCTCTTTCTACTAAACCTATGAAGAAGTAGCAAAGATTCCTCAAAAGAGATTAAGAAAGCCTTAATTCTAAAAACGCCCCGTTTACCTTTTAATTCACAAGTAGATATTAAGATTAAGCACATTCTGATTATGAGTGACGGTTTGTTGAACTTTCATGTCGATCAATAACTCCAACATTTTTCAAACGACATGTTAGGATCACGGCGTAGAAAACACAACACAGCGTAAAGTGACCATACGGATAGAATACATCGTCCCTGATTTTTCACAAGTCCCAAACTAAGCGTAAAATCGAAATCATTGTTAAATACGACTCTAGATGCTAACACTACCCATGGAAGTTACTTGTGTAAATACCTTTTGCTCCCATTTTCCTATTTTCCTCTAGATTTTTTTTATTTTTGCGAGACATGAATTTCTTCATAATTCTCGTTTCGATAACTTTTATTCTGATAAAGATACAAAGCTAAGTCGATAATTAGTTATCCGCCTTCTCTCAAGAACCATTGTCCCAAAAATGAGGTCCACATCAAGGAATTTTTATTCACTTATATTTTATTTTTCATTTTCATTTTTCAACATTTTTTTTTTTTTTTTTTTTATAGAACTTAGACTTTCACGTGTATGAGCTATGAACTACGGAGCTTCACGGGGTAATTCCAAGACTATAGGCTTCATGAAATGAGGATCCCGGCTGGCTAGGCTAAGACCTCACTCAATCCCGGCTAAAGATCCAAGGGTCCGATCTCGACACCGCAGCTCACAACTTTACTTATTACTTTATCACTTATCACTGATTACTCATTTATTTATTACGGATCCTTGATGTGTACCCAATTTTTAAAACAAATATTCTTTTAAGAAGATAAAGAACTAACTATCGCCAAAAACTCGACATCTCTAATTATTCATTAGACAGATATGGGGTGAAACAATTTTGTGGGAACAAAAAGCCATAAGTACCTTCGATGGGCTCTAAAGAGAACCAACTACTCCACGTTTAGCATCTAAACTCATAAGTAACTCTATCATTTCTCGATCTCTGCAAATTTAAAATCCCAAATAATGAGATCCGCGGATGCTTAGCCGATAATTTAGATTACCTATGGTTAAGGGAACAAGCTAGAGCTCAACACGCCCGGTCAAGTCAGAATTCTATTCCTACTCTCACCAGCGGAAAGTCAACAAGGTGTCAAAACATATATTAACTTAGCAAATGTTTCGTCTAATGAAATCAAGTTATGCATATTTAAAGTCACTCAGGGAAACTTGCAAAATCTTGGCCTTGTGAGCTAGAATTCGCATTTTATAGCTTCTTATCTAAGAGACTAGCAAACTTTTCAATCAAAAAGACTCAACAAAAGCTTACAAAATTTTTTAAAATTTTCTCATTTTTGCACAATTTTTTATTTTCTAAGGAAAAATGGGGTTACGAGAGAAACACGACAGAAAATAAGCAAGTGCGGTCAAATCAAATCGAAGATTACCCTACCCCAGACTAGAACGAAACATTGTCCTCAATGTTTAAAGCAAGGGTATCAACGAAAATCTAAAAGCCGTTTATTAAGTATGCTAGAAGATAAACGTTAGTCGATAAGATTTCGGATATCGGATTTCCATCAGCATCGATCATGAAACTCGAGTAGAGAAAATGACAAACTTCGAGCACGAGAGTCTTCATATCGGGAAAATCCTGAACACAACATCACAAACAACCAAACACGAGAAATCGAAGAGGCAGACCCCTTCGCGTCACTTATTAGAAACTAGAAAGAAAATAGATGGATAAGCATGGGGTGCCTCCCACGAAGCGCTACTGTTTTTCTTTACCGAGTCGCTAGCCTGACTTATAACAACCCGTAAAATTTCGGATTATTATAATAATATTTATTACATTAGAAAATTCAAATCGGTTATTTTATGACAGTTGCCAATATTTAGATTTAAAAATGAGAGGTGATCTCGTTTCTTTAAAAATAAGACATCGCACACATGATGCCTGTCCACTAAGTATCTGTATAATAAATGTGAAATTTATTATTGTCCAAGTTAAACTTTAAGCATACATAAGCTTAAACCATTAGTTATACCGCATACTGCAGCGCAGTAGCATACAAAACTAAAAATAAATACTAAGATAAGAGAAAATTACACTTTTTATCAATCATTAATAATTTACGAAAGAAAACGAGAAGTTATCTCGTGAGTTTAGAAAGTCACGGCATCGCACGCATACCGACACCAAATTAATGACGGCAAACATTTATAATCAAAACCCAACGTAATAAACATACCATATTATTACGTTTAAGAAATCGTTTCCAAATATATAATTTCTATATCTTTCGGATACCGGGAAGGTACGTTTACTCGAGGATTCAACAAAACACGGGGTACAGTTATACAGTATTAACAGTAAAGACCAAAAATAAATAATACTATCTCACTTATATCCTTAGCCGCCCATTTGTATTACTGTTCTTCTTCTCCTTCCTTTTTTTAGCTTCTTCCAAAACTAAGAATCCAAAAAGAAGCTTACTCCCTTTCCTCTTCAGTCACCATGATCCCTCACCACATATTGCAGCCACATAATCTACCCTAGGCTACCACAAGGAGACACTAGCGCGGCTGAGATAGGACAAGAGCAAGAAAAGGGTATCTCCCTAAGCACTAGGCCAAGAAAGCTAGGAGACTCCCTTTCCTCTCTTTCATCTATACAAGGGTCAAGTTTCTCAAGAGTTTTCATTCACTTTCTATCAAATCCGAAAATTAGGGTTCCATCATATCAAAGGGGTTTTCAAAATTGATAAAGGGGTTTTGTATTTGAGGGCATAAGGAAGCTACTCCAGAAGTTAATTGTTCTAATTCACCCCGAGCCTCCCCCAATCGGAGATATTGATGTTCGGTGGTCATCTCATCCTACCCATTGATTCACCTTTGTAAGGTTAACACTTGTCCATTTCGAATTTTGATTTAATTTGTAAAATTTTGAATTTTATTTCGAATGAATTATGAAATGGTTAAAAGTTTTAAGTTGTTATAATATGGTTGTTGTTGTTGTATTGTGGCTGTCAAAAGGGAAACACCAAAAACCAAAACTTAAAACATGTTAAAAAAAAGGTTCAGGCATAAATCGGCTTATGATTATCGTCGGCTTATTTTGTGTTTTTCGGCTTAATAAATTTCTTAATTGTTTTCGTTATACTTTTGTTTATCATCTCGGGTCAGCGATGATCCCATAGGGTCTTGAGCTTGTTAATTCGCTTAGTTCAGGAACTCACCCACATAGGGTGGGTTACGTGAAGTTGTAACTTGGCGTAGTTTTTCCGTTTAGTCTCGGTTTAAAAATATTATTATAATAGATTCTGGTGGAAAAGGATGAATTAAAATGTGATTATAATTATTAGTGAGGTGTAAATAGACTTAAAACTGTTTTTCGTGTGGTGAACTCATATAGAACCATGTTTATTGATAGTTTTGTTCTCGAGTCTCAAATCTCAGTTTGTGTCTTAGATTTGTTATAAGATCGCACCATAGGTTGTTAATGTTGGCTCGAGTCGTGGGTCGAAACCCACTGTGGCGGAACCACAGTGGTGTATGTTTGTTGGTCGACAAAGTGATAATGATTCCATCCTTTTTAGTACTCTGCTACCAAGACTCACAACCCAACAGTGAGCATCCTTCCCTTGATAATCAGGTCTACATGTTCTTTTTTACACTCGCATGGCAAACAAAATGCCTAGTTACTCTTTGTGGCCAAAATTACTTTCCTTTATTTTGTTTAGGATGATAAAGATTGACTGCAAAAATCTTGCATCCCCTTTTCTCTTTGCTGCCACGCACAAGCAGAAACATTTTAATGTTGGGCTAGTGAGTGTATGGGTGATACCAAGGTCCAACAAGCCCAAGGGGAGGGTTACCTTCTTTGGACCGGCCCATAAGCTTTGGAGTCCGTTTGGTTTCGAAAAATCCACACCGGGCATGCGTAAATATACGCCGTCTCAAGTCTTCTCAATTTGAATCCGTCTCATCCGACTATCATGTCCGCGACATAATTCCCTTCTTGACTCATTCAAGTCAACGCAATTAGTACTATAAAATATTTTAGCGCGACACCTCAAAAATTATACTCCATATCGTCAACACTACAAGAATGCAAGTCACAAATCAATATAAACATTAAGCAAAGATTGGAAACATGATCGGTTAAATAAAAGAGTATTTTGTAATATTTATAAACAAAAACTAAATGTTTTCATACTCCTAAACCAAATATTTGGAAAATATAAACTTTTATTCAATTACTTTGAACACTAAATTTGATTATTTAAACTTGATAAAAATTCACCTTTATAAAACCTTAACACTAGTCACCTCGGACAAAAAGATTATACACCCGAGTTACGCCAAAAATTTGCTACAAATATACTATATATTTTTCACAACAATTTGAATAAATTATATTGACACTTACAATACAAACATGATTATTTCTTTGGCGTGACCGTTCTTTTAAAAATGTATACATTTATATCAATGCATTTTAGAAACTTACAAAAGTATACAAGTTGAATTGTACTTAAAACTTTTCTTTATACAATTACTAGTAACGACATAAACATATATATATGCTTTATATATACACGGTATATATATACTACCTTCGCCTATGATGCCCACTTAGTCCGATAATGTCCAAATAAATGTACAAACTTTTCGTACAACATCATTCATTTACCATCAAACCAAAGTCTTGTTCATTCTTGATATCTTTTCGCGCACCCTTCCAAGTATTCTCATTTGGTCACCATTAAACCAAAGTCGTAATTCCTTCTTCAAGACTTCCATCCATGTCATCCCTCCTAAGCCGAAATCCACCCAAATCTTTGTAAATTGTTTTAAGATAACCACTGTCACATAAACAACAACAACAACAACAACAACAACAACGAGTCAAACATTTAAAAACTTAAAAAGTTGGTTAAACTTTATCGGGTCTTAAACATAAAGACTAAATTGCCGTATTAATTAGGTTACGTGTCGGAGCCGTGCACTATCACTCCTTGATTAAATTCCCTTTAGACTTCATATTGCACATTGCCAAGGTGAGTTTCATAGCCCCTACTTTTAACTATTTTATACTTGTTTTGGGGGAAGATACAAGCTCATTTTTTCTTAAAACATTTTACTTGTGCATCCCATGCATACTATGCTTTTACATATTCAAGGTTTTCATCATACATAGATGTTTTATAGAGCTTACCAAAACCTTTGACCTAGTATATTACGCTGCTTAGCCTAAGACTTTAGATCCTAAATTGCCCTCTTCATGAACCGTCAATTCCTGCTGGGAAGCGCGAATGTTATAAATAGATCTATTGAGGGTGACACCTCTGTTCGGTTGACCCCGCTTGGGTCAAGGCGAAACATATAACATGTCGGGACCGAGTGTATCGGGATAAACACTCGCCATGGGCTCACTAATTGTATGACTTCCTTGTGCATACAGAAACTGTCGTAGCTTCGGTTGCATGAACTTAGTGCTAGCGTAATAGATTCAATATATGACATTATATTCGTTGTAATGTACATATACCCTACTTATGGTCCAATAAGGAAATCTCTTTTATGAAATTCTTTTATGAATTGAAACCATAAACTTTATGACATTATGCAAGACATAACGATCATCAACAACCAAATTTGAAACAAAGATACTGAAATCCCTTTTTAATAAACCTATGAACTCACCAGCAGATGACCCCCCTTTTAGCATGTATCTTCGGTTTTGAAGCTTTATAGCTTATTGGAGGCGCAAGGCAAAGGCATGGCATGGTCATAGACGACTCTGATTTATGTATTGGGACCACTTATTTATAATGGGCCATTTTCCGCACTATTCAATAATGTAAACATTGTTTTCAAGAAATGAATAAAAGTTCTTCATGAAAAACCAATTGTTCTATGCTTATGTTGTGATACCAATTTAGTAGCACCCCAACGCTTGTATGCTTCCGCCGAGTCATTTTTGGGGGTGTTACAGATTGGCATCAGAGCCTAGGTTATAGAGAACTGGTATATTTTTAAAACCTAGACTATAACCACTTTTACAAAAACTAAACCCTATGACCGACACGCACACGAGAATGATGCCTCACTTATGATCATTTTGAGATCATACTTGATAAGATACATGTTTTATCACTGCTCACCGAATTTCATTATAAGTTACAATTACTTTCCCTATACGTATACTTATGTATCACTGCACTACACATTTCCCTCACATAAAGAGAATAATTGTTCTAATCCTTCAAGACAACCTTTAAAAGTATTGTGACATATTACTAGCGTAACTAAGCTAAGTATTTCAAAATTCATTGAACCTCGGGTGAATATAGACTGATCACCTATATTCAACCAGGGACAGTGGGACATAGCCTGATCACCTATGTCCGACTCAGAGGTGAATTTTGCAGTACTTAGGATAGTTATAATAGCTTTATGTCCAGAGAGAAGATGATAATATTTTGATAAACATGTAACATTTCAATAAACCACACATTGACGGTTACCCTGAAGCCACACACTGGCGACACACTATCCTTTAAACACAAGCCACTCATCGGCATATCCTAATCACAAGCCACTCACAGGCATACCTTAATCACAAGTCACTCACTGACATTCCTTAATCACAAGCCACTCATCGGCATATCCTAATCACAAGCCACTCACAGGCATACCTTAATCACAAGTCACTCACTGACATTCCTTAATCACAAGTCACTCACTGACATTCCTTAATCACAAGCCACTCACTAGCATTCCCTAATCGCAAACCACTCACCGGCATTCCTTAATCACAAACCACTCACTGGCCTCACCCTATCATAAGCCACTCATCAAGGCCACAATATTCCTTAATAATAAGCTACTCACTGGCGTCATACTACTTCTTAATCATAAACTTTATAATTCCATATCACAATCGGGTTATGTTATAGTCATTCCTACCCCACACCTTACACTCCATGGACAATCAAACCATTCTAGGAACAACCTTTCAATAGCACCTATGAGAAAATACAATAAACATTTGGCAAGATCTAGAAGAGCACGATAGAGGACCTATAATCCCACTGAAACTTGAAAACTTTACGCCTTACCTTGAGAATTTAAAAACCTAGAAGCTCCACATACCTTTTAAGAATAACCGTGCCTACCTTGTCACTCTCCTACAAAAGAGTTGTCATACAAACTATTTCCGATTATCCCTCAAACTATTATAACCAAAATACTTCATGAATCACTTCATGAATCAATCTACAAACCAAATTACCACCCTACCATTTCACCATAAAGTAAACTACAATTCTACCCATACCTTACAAAAAAATAGATGTTCCTTAATACTTTAAAAAGTATTCCAGAACCACTCTATTGGTTACTTACTCCCTCAAAAAGCGTTTTTAAAGTTAATACCTCATAAACAGAAATGACCAATATTTTCCTTGGTAACTAAGCCTAACCTAGGAACGTATTCCACACCGCCGCCTAAAACCATAGATAACCATGAGGGTCATCAACTATTAAATCCATAACCTTACCAACTTAGACAACTAAACCCTACCCGTGGCTATGGGTAAATTATATCCTGCTACGTATCCTTGCTACAATATGTTTTCCAAATCCGAGGATTCCTCTTTAGAATCCAATAATAATACTTTCCAAAATCCCTCGTTAAAATGAGACAAAATGCTGAAACACTAAAAGTTTCGCAAAATTTCCCTGTACACCTCATAATTTAGAACCGGTTTTACAATCTTTTAAAATGTGTCATTTTTTTTTACATGTTATCGATTTTGAAATCTGGTCTTAGTAAAACTTGTATAAACATTTACTCAAAAAAAAAAAAAAAAAAAAAAAAAATCGAAAACAAATATTTCTTCACCCTTTAAAGAAGAAAGCACACAAACCCATAGCAAACCTTAAGAAACAACCCATATACTTTAGAACCCTTAAACACCAGAAAAGGGTACATTTTGATAAAACCATGAGAAGTTAGAGGTGTCCACACTAACAAAATAGTGAAACCTCATAACATCAAAATTTGAACTTTCACCTAATGAACCTACCCCAGACAAGCATGGTTCCTCGATAGAGGATGCTGCTTGCATAACACCTAGGTACCCATACCCAAAGAGGAAACCCTAGGACAACCGAGGAAAAACTCAAAACTTGTTCCAAATACCATCACCTCGTTCCCGACACCCTATCGTAAGTGAAACGAGATCCGGCGGATCTCCGTAAGGTGGGTAGACTATAACAACCCGTAAAATTTCGGATTATTATAATAATATTTATTACATTAGAAAATTCAAATCGGTTATTTTATGACAGTTGCCAATATTTAGATTTAAAAATTAGAGGTGATCTCGCTTTAAAAAATAATACATCGCACACATGATGCCTATCCACTAAGTATCTGTATAATAAATGTGAAATTTATTATTGTCCAAGTTAAACTTTAAGCATACATAAGCTTAAACGATTAGTTATACCGCATCTTGCAAGAAGAGCATACAAAACTAAAAATAAATACTAAGATAAGAGAAAATTACACTTTTTATCAATCATTAATAATTTACGAAAGAAAACGAGAAGTTATCTCGTGAGTTTAGAAAGTCACGGCATCGCACGCATACCGACACCAAATTAATGACGACAAACATTTATAATCAAAACCCAACGTAATAAACATACCATATTATTACGTTTAAGAAATCGTTTCCAAATATATAATTTCTATATCTTTCGGATACCGGGAAGGTACGTTTACTCGAGGATTCAACAAAACACGGGGTACAGTTATACAGTATTAAAAGTAAAGACCAAAAATAAATAATACTATCTCACTTATATCCTTAGCCGCCCATTTGTATTACTGTTCTTCTTCTCCTTCCTTTTTTTAGCTTCTTCCAAAACTAAGAATCCAAAAAGAAGCTTACTCCCTTCCTCTTCATCACCATGATCCCTCACCACATATTGTAGCCACATAATCTACCCTAGGCTACCACAAGGAGACACTAGCGTGGCTGAGATAGGACAAGAGCAAGAAAAGGGTATCTCCCTAAGCACTAGGCCAAGAAAGCTAGGAGACTCCCTTTCCTCTCTTTCATCTATACAAGGGTCAAGTTTCTCAAGAGTTTTCATTCACTTTCTATCAAATCCGAAAATTAGGGTTCCATCATATCAAAGGGGTTTTCAAAATTGATAAAGGGGTTTTGTATTTGAGGGCATAAGGAAGCTACTCCTGTTAATTGTTCTAATTCACCCCGAGCCTCCCCAATCTGGAGATATTGATGTTCGGTGGTCATCTCATCCTACCCATTGATTCACCTTTGTAAGGTTAACACTTGTCCATTTCGAATTTTGATTTAATTTGTAAAATTTTGAATTTTATTTCGAATGAATTATGAAATGGTTAAAAGTTTTAAGTTGTTATAATATGGTTGTTGTTGTATTGTCTGCCAAAAGGGAAACACCAAAAACCAAAACTTAAAACATGTTAAAAAAAAAGGTTCAGGCATAAATCGGCTTATGATTATCGTCGGCTTATTTTGTGTTTTTCGGCTTAATAAATTTCTTAATTGTTTTCGTTATACTTTTGTTTATCATCTCGGGTCAGCGATGATCCCATAGGGTCTTGAGCTTGTTAATTCGCTTAGTTCAGGAACTCACCCACATAGGGTGGGTTACGTGAAGTTGTAACTTGGCGTAGTTTTTCCGTTTAGTCTCGGTTTAAAAATATTATTATAATAGATTCTGGTGGAAAAGGATGAATTAAAATGTGATTATAATTATTAGTGAGGTGTAAATAGACTTAAAACTGTTTTTCGTGTGGTGAACTCGTATAGAACCATGTTTATTGATAGTTTTGTTCTCGAGTCTCAAATCTCAGTTTGTGTCTTAGAGTTGTTATAAGATCGCACCATAGGTTGTTAATGTTGGCTCGAGTCGTGGGTCGAAACCCACTGTGGCGGAACCACAGTGGTGTATGTTTGTTGGTCGACAAAGTGATAATGATTCCATCCTTTTTAGTACTCTGCTACCAAGACTCACAACCCAACAGTGAGCATCCTTCCCTTGATAATCAGGTCTACATGTTCTTTTTACACTCGCATGGCAAACAAAATGCCTAGTTACTCTTTGTGGCCAAAATTACTTTCCTTTATTTTGTTTAGGATGATAAAGATTGACTGCAAAAATCTTGCATCCCCTTTTCTCTTTGCTGCCACGCACAAGCGTAAACATTTTAATGTTGGGCTAGTGAGTGTATGGGTGATACCAAGGTCCAACAAGCCCAAGGGGAGGGTTACCTTCTTTGGACCGAAGCTCCATAAGCTTTGGAGTCCGTTTGGTTTCGAAAAATCCCACTGGGGCATGTAAATATACGCCGTCTCAAGTCTTCTCAATTTGAATCCGTCTCATCCGACTATCATGTCCGCGAGATAATTCCCTTCTTGACTCATTCAAGTCAACGCAATTAGTACTATAAAAGATTTTAGCGCGACACCTCAAAAATTATACTCCATATCGTCAACACTACAAGAATGCAAGTCACAAATCAATATAAACATTAAGCAAAGATTGGAAACATGATCGGTTAAATAAAAGAGTATTTTGTAATATTTATAAACAAAAACTAAATGTTTTCATACTCCTAAACCAAATATTTGGAAAATATAAACTTTTATTCAATTACTTTGAACACTAAATTTGATTATTTAAACTTGATAAAAATTCACCTTTATAAAACCTTAACACTAGTCACCTCGGACAAAAAGATTATACACCCGAGTTACGCCAAAAATTTGCTACAAATATACTATATATTTTTCACAACAATTTGAATAAATTATATTGACACTTACAATACAAACATGATTATTTCTTTGGCGTGACCGTTCTTTTAAAAATGTATACATTTATATCAATGCATTTTAGAAACTTACAAAAGTATACAAGTTGAATTGTACTTAAAACTTTTCTTTATACAATTACTAGTAACGACATAAACATATATATATGCTTTATATATACACGGGTACATATATACTTCCTTCGCCTATGATGCCCACTTAGTCCGATAATGTCCAAATAAATGTACAAACTTTTCGTACAACATCATTCATTTACCATCAAACCAAAGTCTTGTTCATTCTTGATATCTTTTCTGCGTGCACCCTTCCAAGTATTCTCATTTGGTCACCATTAAACCAAAGTCGTAATTCCTTCTTCAAGACTTCCATCCATGTCATCCCTCCTAAGCCGAAATCCACCCAAATCTTTGTAAATTGTTTTAAGATAACCACTGTCACATAAACAACAACAACAACAACAACAACAACAACAACAACAACAACAACAACGAGTCAAACATTTAAAAACTTAAAAAGTTGGTTAAACTTTATCGGGTCTTAAACATAAAGACTAAATTGCCGTATTAATTAGGTTACGTGTCGGAGCCGTGCACTATCACTCCTTGATTAAATTCCCTTTAGACTTCATATTGCACATTGCCAAGGTGAGTTTCATAGCCCCTACTTTTAACTATTTTATACTTGTTTTGGGGGAAGATACAAGCTCATTTTTTCTTAAAACATTTTACTTGTGCATCCCATGCATACTATGCTTTTACATATTCAAGGTTTTCATCATACATAGATGTTTTATAGAGCTTACCAAAACCTTTGACCTAGTATATTACGCTGCTTAGCCTAAGACTTTAGATCCTAAATTGCCCTCTTCATGAACCGTCAATTCCTGCTGGGAAGCGCGAATGTTATAAATAGATCTATTGAGGGTGACACCTCGCTTGGTTGACCCCGCTTGGGTCAAGGCGAAACATATAACATGTCGGGACCGAGTGTATCGGGATAAACACTCGCCATGGGCTCACTAATTGTATGACTTCCTTGTGCATACAGAAACTGTCGTAGCTTCGGTTGCATGAACTTAGTGCTAGCGTAATAGATTCAATATATGACATTATATTCGTTGTAATGTACATATACCCTACTTATGGTCCAATAAGGAAATCTCTTTTATGAAATTCTTTTATGAATTGAAACCATAAACTTTATGACATTATGCAAGACATAACGATCATCAACAACCAAATTTGAAACAAAGATACTGAAATCCCTTTTTAATAAACCTATGAACTCACCAAAAAGCGACCCCTTTTAGCATGTATCTTCAGGTTTTGAAGCGATAGCTTATCTTTGGAGGCGCAAGGCAAAGGCATGGCATGGTCATAGACGACTCTGATTTATGTATTGGGACCACTTATTTATAATGGGCCATTTTCCGCACTATTCAATAATGTAAACATTGTTTTCAAGAAATGAATAAAAGTTCTTCATGAAAAACCAATTGTTCTATGCTTATGTTGTGATACCAATTTAGTAGCACCCCAACGCTTGTATGCTTCCGCTGAGTCATTTTTGGGGGTGTTACAGATTGGCATCAGAGCCTAGGTTATAGAGAACTGGTATATTTTTAAAACCTAGACTATAACCACTTTTACAAAAACTAAACCCTATGACCGACATGCCCTCAGCCGAAATGATGCCTCACTTATGATCATTTTGAGATCATACTTGATAAGATACATGTTTTATCACCCGCTTCACCTAATTTCATTATAAGTTACAATTACTTTCCCTATAATTATACTTATGTATCACCGCACTACACCTTTCACATAAAGAGAATAATTGTTCTAATCCTTCAAGACAACCTTTAAAAGTATTGTGACATATTACTAGCGTAACTAAGCTAAGTATTTCAAAAATTCATTGAACCGGGTGAATATAGACTGATCACCTATATTCAACCAGGGACAGTGGGACATAGCCCGATCACCTATGTCCGACTCAGAGGTGAATTTTGCGGCAAGACTTAGGATAGTTATAATAGCTTTATGTCCAGAGAGAAGATGATAATATTTTGATAAACATGTAACATTTCAATAAAACACACATTGACGGTTTCCATCGAAGCCACACAATGGCGACACACTATCCCAAACACAAGCCACTCATCGGCATATCCTAATCACAAGCCACTCACAGGCATACCTTAATCACAAGTCACTCAACGACATTCCTTAATCACAAGCCACCATCGGCATATCCTAATCACAAGCCACTACAGTGCATACCTTAATCACAAGTCACTCACCGACATTCCTTAATCACAAGTCACTCACTGACATTCCTTAATCACAAGCCACTCACCGCATTCCCTAATCGCAAACCACTCACCCAAGCATTCCTTAATCACAAACCACTCATCGCCTCACCCTATCATAAGCCACTCATCAAGGCCACAATATTCCTTAATAATAAGCTACTTCATCAAGGCCATACTACTTCTTAATCATAAACTTTATAATTCCATATCACAATCGGGTTATGTTATAGTCATTCCTACCCCACACCTTACACTCCATGGACAATCAAACCATTCTAGGAACAACCTTTCAATAGAACCTATGAGAAAATACAATAAACATTTGGCAAGATCTAGAAGAGCACGATAGAGGACCTATAATCCCACTGAAACTTGAAAACTTTACGCCTTACCTTGAGAATTTAAAAACCTAGAAGCTCCACATACCTTTTAAGAATAACCGTGCCTACCTTGTCACTCTCCTACAAAAGAGTTGTCATACAAACTATTTCCGATTATCCCTCAAACTATTATAACCAAAATACTTCATGAATCACTTCATGAATCAATCTACAAACCAAATTACCACCCTACCATTTCACCATAAAGTAAACTACAATTCTACCCATACCTTACAAAAAATAGATGTTCCTTAATACTTTAAAAGTATTCGTAAACTCTATTGGTTACTTACTCCCTCAAAAGCGCTTTTAAAGTTAATACCTCATAAACAGTAATGTATGACCAATATTTTCCTTGGTAACTAAGCCTAACCTAGGAACGATTCCACACCGCTTAAAACCATAGATAACCATGAGGGTCATCAACTATTAAATTCATAACCTTACCAACTTAGACAACTAAACCCTACCCGTGGCTATGGGTAAATTATATCCTGCTACGTATCCTTGCTACAATATGTTTTCCAAATCTGAGGATTCCTCTTTAGAATCCAATAATAATACTTTCCAAAATCCCTCGTTAAAATGAGACAAAATGCTGAAACACTAAAAGTTTCGCAAAATTTCCCTGTACACCTCATAATTTAGAACCGGTTTTACAATCTTTTAAAATGTGTCATTTTTTTTTACATGTTATCGATTTTGAAATCTGGTCTTAGTAAAACTTGTATAAACATTTACTCAAAAAAAAAAAAAAAAAAAAAAAAAAAAAAATCGAAAACAAATATTTCTTCACCCTTTAAAGAAGAAAGCACACAAACCCATAGCAAACCTTAAGAAACAACCCATATACTTTAGAACCCTTAAACACCAGAAAAGGGTACATTTTGATAAAACCATGAGAAGTTAGAGGTGTCCACACTAACAAAATAGTGAAACCTCATAACATCAAAATTTGAACTTCCACCTAATGAACCTACCCTGCACAAGCATGGTTCCTCGTGATAGAGGATGTGCTGCTTGCATAACACCTAGGTACCCATACCCAAAGAGGAAACCCTAGGACAACCGAGGAAAAACTCAAAACTTGTTCCAAATACCATCACTGTTCCCACACCCTATCGGTAATCGTAATGAGATCCGGACGGATCTCCTATAAGGTGGGTAGACTATAACAACCCGTGAAAATTTCGATTATTATAATAATATTTATTACATTAGAAAATTCAAATCGGTTATTTTATGACAGTTGCCAATATTTAGATTTAAAAATGAGAGGTGATCTCGTTTCTTTAAAAATAAGACATCGCACACATGATACCTATCCACTAAGTATCCGTATAATAAATGTGAAATTTATTATTGTCCAAGTTAAACTTTAAGCATACATAAGCTTAAACCATTAGTTATACCCATAACAGCAGAAAGAGCATACAAAACTAAAAATAAATACTAAGATAAGAGAAAATTACACTTTTTATCAATCATTAATAATTTACTAAAGAAAACGATAGTTATCTCGTGAGTTTAGAAAGTCACGGCATCGCACGCATACCGACACCAAATTAATAACGACAAACATTTATAATCAAAACCCAACGTAATAAACATATCATATTATTACGCTTAAGAAATCGCTTCCAAATATATAATTTCTATATCTTTCGGATACGGAAGGTACGCTTACTCGAGGATTCAACAAAACACGGGTACAGCTTATACGATTAAAAGTAAAGACCAAAAATAAATAATACTATCTCACTTATATCCTTAGCCCATTTGTATATTGTTCTTCTTCTCCTTCCTTTTTTAGCTTCTTCCAAACTAAGAATCCAAAAGAAGCTTACTCCCTTCCTCTCAGTCACCATGATCCTCACCACATATTGCCCACATAATCTACCCTAGGCTACCACAAGGAGACACTGGTGAGATAGGACAAGAGCAAGAAAAGGGTATCTCCCTAAGCACTAGGCCAAGAAAGCTAGGAGACTCCCTTTCCTCTCTTTCATCTATACAAGGGTCAAGTTTCTCAAGAGTTTTCATTCACTTTCTATCAAATCCGAAAATTAGGGTTCCATCATATCAAAGGGGTTTTCAAAATTGATAAAGGGGTTTTGTATTTGAGGGCATGAAGCTACTGTTAATTGTTCTAATTCACCCCGAGCCTCCCCCAATCGGAGATATTGATGTTCGGTGGTCATCTCATCCTACCCATTGATTCACCTTTGTAAGGTTAACACTTGTCCATTTCGAATTTTGATTTAATTTGTAAAATTTTGAATTTTATTTCGAATGAATTATGAAATGGTTAAAAGTTTTAAGTTGTTATAATATGGTTGTTGTTGTTGTATTGTGGCTGTCAAAAGGGAAACACCAAAAACCAAAACTTAAAACATGTTAAAAAAAGGTTCTGTGCATAAATCGCTTATGATTATCGTCGGCTTATTTTGTGTTTTTCGGCTTAATAAATTTCTTAATTGTTTTCGTTATACTTTTGTTTATCATCTCGGGTCAGCGATGATCCCATAGGGTCTTGAGCTTGTTAATTCGCTAGTTCAGAACTCACCCACATAGGGTGGGTTACGTGAAGTTGTAACTTGGCGAAGTTTTCCGCTTAGTCTCGGTTTAAAAAATATTATTATAATAGATTCTGGTGGAAAAGGATGAATTAAAATGTGATTATAATTATTAGTGAGGTGTAAATAGACTTAAAACTGCTTTCGTGTGGTGAACTCGTATAGAACCATGTTTATTGATAGTTTTGTTCTCGAGTCTCAAATCTCGCTTTGTGTCTTAGAGTTGTTATAAGATCGCACCATAGGTTGTTAATGTTGGCTCGAGTCGTGGGTCGAAACCCATCAGTGGCGGAACCACAGGGTGTATGTTTGTTGGTCGACAAAGTGATAATGATTCCATCCTTTTTAGTACTCTGCTACCAACACTCACAACCCAACAAAGGAGCATCCTTCCCTTGATAATCAGGTCTACATGTTCTTTTTACACTCGCATGGCAAACAAAATGCCTAGTTATTCTTTGTGGCCAAAATTACTTTCCTTTATTTTGTTTAGGATGATAAAGATTGACTGCAAAAATCTTGCATCCCTTTTCTTTCTGCCACGCACAAGCTGTAAACATTTTAATGTTGGGCTAGTGAGTGTATGGGTGATACCAAGGTCCAACAAGCCCAAGGGGAGGGTTACCTTCTTTTGGACCGAAGCCCATAAGCTTTGGAGTCCGTTTGGTTTCTAAAATCCCACAGTGGCATGCGTAAATATACGCCGCCTCAAGTCTTCTCAATTTGAACGTCCTCATCCGACTATCATGTCCGCATAGATAATTCCCTTCTTGACTCATTCAAGTCAACGCAATTAGTACTATAAAAGATTTTAGCGCGACACCTCAAAAATTATACTCCATATCGTCAACACTACAAGAATGCAAGTCACAAATCAATATAAACATTAAGCAAAGATTGGAAACATGATCGGTTAAATAAAAGAGTATTTTGTAATATTTATAAACAAAAACTAAATGTTTTCATACTCCTAAACCAAATATTTGGAAAATATAAACTTTTATTCAATTACTTTGAACACTAAATTTGATTATTTAAACTTGATAAAAATTCACCTTTATAAAACCTTAACACTAGTCACCTCGGACAAAAAGATTATACACCCGAAGTTACGCTAAAAATTTGCTACAAATATACTATATATTTTTCACAACAATTTGAATAAATTATATTGACACTTACAATACAAACATGATTATTTCTTTGGTGACTGTTCTTTTTAAAATGTATACATTTATATCAATGCATTTTAGAAACTTACAAAAGTATACAAGTTGAATTGTACTTAAAACTTTTCTTTATACAATTACTAGTAACGACATAAACATATATACATGCTTTATATATACACGGGTACATATATACTTCCTTCACCATGATGCCCACTTAGTCCGATAATGTCCAAATAAATGTACAAACTTTTCGCACAACATCATTCATTTACCATCAAACCAAAGTCTTGTTCATTCTTGATATCTTTTCTGCGTGCACCCTTCCAAGTATTCTCATTTGGTCACCATTAAACCAAAGTCGTAATTCCTTCTTCAAGACTTCCATCCATGTCATCCCTCCTAAGCCGAAATCCACCCAAATCTTTGTAAATTGTTTTAAGATAACCACTGTCACATAAACAACAACAACAACAACAACAACAACAACAACAACGAGTCAAACATTTAAAAACTTAAAAAGTTGGTTAAACTTTATCGGGTCTTAAACATAAAGACTAAATTGCCGTATTAATTAGGTTACGTGTCGGAGCCGTGCACTATCACTCCTTGATTAAATTCCCTTTAGACTTCATATTGCACATTGCCAAGGTGAGTTTCATAGCCCCTACTTTTAACTATTTTATACTTGTTTTGGGGGAAGATACAAGCTCATTTTTCTTAAAACATTTTACTTGTGCATCCCATGCATACTATGCTTTTACATATTCAAGGTTTTCATCATACATAGATGTTTTATAGAGCTTACCAAAACCTTTGACCTAGTATATTATCTGCTTAGCCTAAGACTTAGATCCCAAATTGCCCTCTTCATGAACCGCCAATTCTGTGGGAAGCTTAATGTTATAAATAGATCTATCAAGGGTGACACCTTCGTTTGCTCGTTGACGCTTGGGTCAAGGCTAAACATATAATATGTCGGACCGAGTGTCGGGATAAACACCGCCATGGGCTCACTAATTGTATGACTTCCTTGTGCATACAGAAACCGTCGAGTAACTTCGGGTTGCATGAACTTAGTGCTAGCGTAATAGATTCAATATATGACATTATATTCGTTGTAATGTACATATACCCTACTTATGGTCCAATAAGGAAATCTCTTTTATGAAATTCTTTTATGAATTGAAACCATAAACTTTATGACATTATGCAAGACATAACGATCATCAACAACCAAATTTGAAACAGTATACTGAAATCCCTTTTTAATAAACCTATGAACTCACCAGCGTAGTCGACCCTTTTAGCATGTATCTTCGGTTTTGGATGCTTATAGCTTATCTTTGGGCGCCGAGGCAAAGGCATGGCATGGTCATAGGCGATTTGATTTATGTATTGGGACCACTTATTTATAATGGGCCATTTTCCGCACTATTCAATAATGTAAACATTGTTTTCAAGAAATGAATAAAAGTTCTTCATGAAAAACCAATTGTTCTATGCTTATATTGTGATACCAATTTAGTAGCACCCCAACGCTTGTATGCTTCCGCTGAGTCATTTTTGGGGGTGTTACATGACTCGTCCCCGAATTCATTTGTCCTTGGGGAAGAAAATGGTAGAAATACCAGGGTCAAAAACGGTGTCCTCATTCCCGAAAGAATGAGACTGGGTGGGTTGGGTGGGAAAGAAAATGTCGGGCTTCAGCACATATGGGATAACTTCTCCCAAACTCACATAAGGTTTTTCAAGAAAGAGTGATCCATCATCCGGTGGTTTTGCGGGCGGACGAAAGGATGAAGGATCGATAAAAGAATACTCCAAAGAAGTCGAGGAGTCATGGTATAGAAAGGTGTTACTCAAAGGCTCATCAACGAAGGCATCCAGGAGAGGATCCTTATCTCAATGTCATTTTAGCATAAAACTCATCAATGTGTATCCCGGGGTTGAAAATCTTGTCCTTGGAGAGGAAGGAGATCAAAGTGTCATCTATGTGAAAATCCTCACGAGGAGAGGATTCACTCTCGGCTAACAAATAATATTGGACCCTCGGGATCAATAAGTTCATCTGTCGACAACTTCACTTCCTTATCTTTCTTTGGAAAAAACGGATCATTGTATTCTTCTTCTTTATCTCGAGAGAAAATCGAGTTTCGTAGGAGCAAGTTCATCGGTGAACTCCTCACTTTCTTCACAAAGAGTTGATTTTCAAAATTTTGGTATATTCGTAATCAAATTCAAACAAGGGATTGGTGAATGTCTTAAAAGATTCTGGATTGAAAGATGTCTCAAAAGAAGGTTCCATGATTTCAGTAAAAGGAGTGGGATTGCCACTCAAAGGAAGGTTGATTTTCTTAGAAATCGGAGGTGGGACAAGTGGCGTGCTCTTAGAGCTAGCAGCTTCACGCCCACTGCTGAAGACTCCTTTCTAATTTCATTTTCCGCTCACCGTATTGTCGACATATTCTTGATCGTAAACCTTGAAAGATCAATTCGAGACGTTTTAGGCTCAACTTTCTTCAACTTATCAACATCATCCGGATCGTCCGAGGGGGGTAAAGATGGCTCGTTATATAACAATTTTCAGAAAAATAATGTCCCTCCCAGGGTCAAAAGTAGCATCATCAATCTCAACGGGAACCGAATCATCATTAAGAAAGGCCTCGATCTCTTCCCAAATAGGGTCACTTCGTGAGTGAGAGACGGGAAAGAGTCGGTCATAATCGGATTAGACGGTAAAGTGGGATTGCCACTTTCTTCAGAGAAATCAATCACATCGATGCTATGAATCGAATGATCATCGGGTGGAGGTTTTGACATTTTTCAGGATAGAACACTATTTTTCATTTCTTTCTCGATCGTCAACGCGTTCCTTGGTAATGATCCACAAGGAATTTCGCGGTTCTCAAGAATGGTCTTCCTAAAGTGAGAGGACTCGCATCGACCTCTATATCAACTACGTAATCCACGGAAAATGGAATTTATCCACATTGCCATAACATCGTTGATTACACCAACCGTGTGAGCAATTGTTCGATTAGCTAATTCGATAGTCATACGAGCCGGTATAAGAGTCTTCAATCCAAGCTCATGATATATCGCAAGAGGCATGAGACTTATGCTTGCACCTGAATCGGTTAGGGCATTACATTCCTTAATATCATTTAAGGTGCAAGGAAGGAGAAATTTCCCGGGATCACCAAGCTTCGGGAGCTTGGTTCGAGGAAGAATTAAACGGTGTAGGCTCAGGTGAAATCTTTGAAATTTGTTCCAATTTATCTTCATAAATCATTTCAGCAGCTTTAATCATATCGGTCGTGAAGTTTGAACTTGGTTCCGGAAACAACTTTCATTTTGTCGAACCGTGATTGAACAGATTTGCACTGTGTAAGGTTAGAACTCGGCATATGACAGACAGATAGAAGGAACTTGGGCAACCAGAGGTTGGACGTAGTTGGCTTTTCCATTATCAAGAGGAATTGCCGGGTCCTTTGTCACTCGGTCTCGTGCTACATTCCTCACCAGAGAGGAAGTAGTCATCGAGGGCCCATCATCTCGAATGGTAACGGATTTCATTTCTCCTTCGGGTTTGGAATGGTGTTACTTGGGAGAGAACCGGAACGAGGGTTGACTCACTTGGCACAAAACAAAGATTCAACATACTTTCAAGTTTATTCTGCGAAGCATCCAATTTGTTGTTCTGAAGTCGAATTTCGTTCCTAAACTCATTGCTTTGTCTAGTTAATGAAGATTGAAACTCGTTTCTCAAACTTGAAATCTGGGTTCTCATGGTTTGGATAGTAGCATTATTGTTCGAGCGTAATTCGAGAATTCATTAGAGGGCAAAGGCGGAGCTTGATAGCTTGAAGCTTGATATCCTTGATTGTAATTGACTCCTTGATTCGGGTATTGATTTTGTGGAGCTTTGAATTGGTTTTGAACATTTGGTCCACGAACTTGATTCTGATTAAAACGAGTCTGATTATTTGATTGAGAAAATCCGGAGGTACCATTTGATTACTAACACGAGGGTTTGGTTCAACTTGAGAACGGTATTGTTACCTCCGTTACGGCATGCTAGCATCGAAAGGATGTCCATCGGTGGCGGTACAATTGTAGTAGGCATGCGGGCCACCACAAGTAGTACAAGTCGTTTCCACCGCTTTGACTTGAGCGGGTGGAGAAGAATTAACCTCGGCCGTCTTAATCTTAACCAAAGCCTGTATCATATCCGTAAGCTTATCAATCTTAGCATCGGTGCTAGACGTATTTCCGTGAGGCGAGGACGATGGTGTATCATTCACTCGGCGAACCGATTTGCTACATGATGTACCGAACTTTAGATTTGTTCTCAATAATGGACAAGGCATCTCTCGTTGATCGGGTCAACAAATTACCACCAGCGGCGGCATTGAGAGAGTCTTGATCAGTCTCATTCAAACCGTTATAAAGCGTATCAAGTTGGTGCAACTCGAAAAACCATGATGGGGACATTGCCTAAGCAAATCTTTGAATCGGTCCCATGCCTCACTAAATGATTCATCAAATCTTTGTGTGAATTTTGTTATTTCATTTTTAAGGCTTGTTGTTTTGGATGGTGGGAAGAATTCGCTCACAATTTTGATACTAAATTCTCCCATGGTTATCGATCGAGGGGTAGTTTTTCGAGCCAAATCCGCGCCCCTCGAGTGAAAATGGGAAGAGGAGTAGCTTGATAGCCTCTTCCGGAACGTTACGGTACTTGATCGTAGACGTGAGCTTGTTGAATCGTCGGATATGAGAGTGAGGATCGCCTCTCTCGAATCCGTAAAATTGGCTTGACGAAACCAAATTTATCAATCCGTGTTTAAGCTCGAAGTTATAAACGACGCTGCCGATCGCCGGGGCGACGATGGCTTCTCCATAACCCTCGGTGGGTGCTTGGAGTTGCTCTAGCATAGATCGGTTGTCCTCCGCCATTTCGATGATGGGCGGGGTTTGATTATTTCGAATCTCGGGTTCGGACTCAAGGGAGCACGTCTATTTCGGCCTTCGCGGAATTGTAGCGGCTTCATGACGGGTCAGTAGTTATTAGAACGAAATGCACTTTCAAAACCAAGGCAATTAAAACGAACGGTATTCGAAAACAGTGGGAACTTAACCAATAATCCCAAGTGAATAAATCACCTCTATAAGACAAAACGTTGAAGCGGCGGAGAAGCTTTTTAGGTCCGCCAAGCTTATTAAAACCCGCTTTTTACGCCGCAATTTAATGTCAGCCGTCCTTATACCCACACAGTTTGTTTATCCGATAGAAATAAATAAATCCACAAGCGACACAAAGGCAAGTTTTTGATCTTTAGTTCGGGAACTTATTAATGATAACACCTCCGTTGAGAATGTTATATGATTGGTGTCTTCTATTTATTAGCAAAAACACAAGAGAAAATCCTTTTGTATTTTTAATATGATATATATATACAAAAGAAAAAGGAAAATATTTTTTACTTTTTATTTTATAGAAAAATAGTAACTTCACGAATGAAGGATCTCGAGTCACTAATCGTCAAACCTCAAGCGATATTGTCGCGGACACAACCTCCCCGGCGCCAAAATTTGATTCACAGCTTCCAAAACACGTCAAGTTTACTCCACAAGCTAGCCACTTGTGAATGACTAACCGTAAGAAACTTAAAACGGTTCAAACACTGATTCTCTGATAATGAAGGCTTAAGGGTATGTGTGTACGGATAAAACCTCAATATCGATATAAAAAATAATCACGAAGATAGATTCAAAATTCCTTTAGGAAAAAGAATATTAAATCAAACCCCGTGTGTGATCGTTGATACGGATTAGTCAACCCGATCGTTTCAACGATGAATTGCTAACGTCGTTCTTGGTTTGGAATTTAATGCTCGATGTTTTAATTTGTTTGATTTTGATTTTATTAAACTACGGGAATAGGGAAAGTAATTAAGGGAATCTATTATACGGGAAATCCTAAGTGCAAAATTACTAAAACGTAATTAATTAAACGTTAAATAAAATGCAACTACGTCTAAATTATAACCTAAAAATGCCTAAAATTACTTTTACTCTAGAAATGTAATCTGAAAACTATTTTAGGATTAAAACTATTTTTTTTGGATTTTTCTGAATTTTATTAAAAAAACTAATTTTTAACTATTAAATCTAAATTAAAATACTAAAAATTATGAAAATTAAGGAGAAAAATGTGAAACTATTTTTATAAAATCTAAAATACCATAAGAGACTTTTCAAAACTATTTTTGTAATTTTCTGATTATTTTCCTATTTTCTACTAATTTAAAACTATTTTAATCTAATTTAAATTGTGAAAAATACCAAATAAAAGGGAAAAATAAGGAAAAATATTTTTTATGCTTTTTATATTTTTCTAAAACTGAGAAAATTGAAAAATTATTTTTGGAACTTTTTCTTAATTATTTGCAATAAAAGCTATTTAAAAATGATTAAAAACTATTTTAAATTGAGAAAAATAGCAAACAATGACCAAAAATTATGAAAAACTCAGGAAAATTCTAAAATATTAATCTAAATCTATGAAAAATATAAAATCTATAGCTTATGTGTAAGATATAGAAGCGTAGTGTTAACGGTCACCAAATAAGCTTAGGAAAATAAGCTAGACAGTGAATTAAGCTATCAAACAGCAACCGAAGCTAAGTTATGCAAAAATAAGCTAATTCTAACTGATTACACCTAATCCTAACAAGCTATAAGCACTGCTTAATGAATTAAGCAAACAAACTAGTCTAGCCAGCTTCTAACCCTAGGTTTGAGCTTATGCACGTGCTTATTAGAAGATCTAATGTGAAAACCAAATAAGCATCCCTAAGACCACCTAGCAAGCTACAATTAAACCAATTAACAGACTCTAACTCTTTGAAATGAGTACAATGCAAAGGTTGCAATTTACCTGTTTCACACTCAGACATACCGATGAACAGGGAAAATAAGCAGATTTTGAACATCGATTTAAAGATTTAAAGGTCTTGATAAGATTTGACAAAAAGCAGTTTTCAATACTAGACCAGTTGAATATTGAATATCCAAAATTTCAATCACTTAAACTTTAAAATGAATCAATGAGAGAGCCTCAAAGTTTGGTGCAAAACTGATTTTTCAATTGTTGACTTTTTGAAAACAGAAATGATTATTTGACTATTGTGAGATTTGAGATCAAATGTTGGATTGATTAAGATGAAATATGATGAAATGACACTTTAGCAAGCTAGTTTATCAAATTCTTAACCCATATGAAATGATTTTAGTAACTGATTCCAATAGTTTTAAGCTTAATGACAGTAGAGATCAAACTTGACTTTCGACCAATGTTATGCAAATAAACTACTAGAATAAGTGTAACTACACTACCAGAGATTGTCGCAAATGATTTTAACTAGTGACTAACATTCTAACTAAGTTTTAACAAGCAATCCAAACACTCCTTAATAAAACTGTTATGCAATTGTTAGAGCTAAAACACAAACATAGGTCTACTCTATCATTAAAAAATGATCCAAAATACTCAAACAGAGCTAATATACAAGAATAAGCAATATTATGACAGATCTAATGGAAATAAAAACTGCTACTTTATTTAAGCTAGAAATGAGATTTAGAAGCACACTTACAAAAGGTCCGACCACTATGGCTTGCAAACCAAATAAAGAACCACTAAACCTAACCCATATAACATCACATCAACCCAGATCCATCATCACAATCAACCATTAACCATTTCTGCACCAATTAGTCACCACAGTTGACTTTCGTTGACCAAGTGTTTATGTGAGTGTAAGTGAATAAAGGGGACAGTGATGGTGCAATTTAAGCTTACTAAAGCTATAATAAGTTTGAAATAAGCCTATTCCATTATTCAAATTAGCTTATTGATTACTTTAAATAAGAAATGCAAAATTGAACTTAAAAACTTGGAACTTTGATTAATATTGAAAAAGGATTACAAGAAATTTGAGAATACAATAAAAGCTTAAGAAAACATTCTAAAACTACTGAATTATAAGAAAAATAAGCTAAAATAAAAACTAGGGAATTGCACGACTTCCATTGTGAACTCAAGGGTCCTTTTATAGCCATCAAGAGGTCTTGGGATCCCTTTCAGAAGAGCCTAGAAGTCCAATCACAGCCACAAATTCATTCCATGTCACCATAGCCAATCAAAGAGCACCAATTCACCATATGAGGTGTCACGGCCAATGAGATTGCTCCATTTGTCCACGTGGGCAACCTTATCTGACAAGTCAGAGGTTCTAGAAGCTCTTGATAGATTCTTAGTACGATGTTAAGGTGGGTAATTGGTGGTAAAAATGGTGAATGGGCGCGTTTGGGAGGAAGGAGCACTGTGGGGCGCGTTTGGTTTATTTATAATATTTCAAATGGTTTTGGTTCGGGTTAAATGGGAAAACGGGTGAGGGATATATTAAACCGGGTATTGGTGTTGGGCGGGTATTTTTGTTATTGGACCGGGTAAAGTTATATTGGGCCGTGGTTTATGTTTTTTGGATTGGATAGAATTGTGATTCATTTAATATCATAAGGACTAATGATGCAAATGCTGAAAATCCAAGGACCAATCATGTAATTCTGAAATATCTTCAAGGACCATTCTTGACAATCTTCAAATAGACCAAGGGCTAATTTGCAACTTTTGAAACTTGGAGGATCACTTCTGCCAAAAACTCAAAGTTGAGGGGGCTTTGACATTTCTTCAAACTTGGTTGTAACTTCTAAAAATCATCCTCGGAGAATAAAATCTTCATAAATGCTCAATTTTGATCTTCCACAAATTTAAGCTCTCTTTAATCTCTCGTGCTCGGATTTACGCCCTGATTTGGCTCCTTGAGTGTTTTTGCATATCCGTCGCCAAGCACAAACTCAAGAAAACCACAAATATTAGCAATAAACGGCTCTTTCTTGGTTATTTTGGGTAAGTTTTGATAAAGAAAAGGTATGTGTTTTAGCACATACCATATACTAATATATTTTCGATAAATCGACTCATTTAGATAACGCTTAAGACTCATTTTTGACGCTTAAAAATCTGGACAGCATGCTGTTTTTCCGGAAAATATAGTTTTCGTCGTTAAACTTGAAAATAGCATAACTTCTTCGTTATAAATCCGTTTTAACCCGTTCAAGCGACCACGGTTTCGTTTTAAAGTATATTTTCTGAATTTCTAGCCCAAAATATTTTATAAACAGTCTAATTTTCCAGATTTCACAAAAATGATCAGACCACTATTTATTGTTGTCGAAATTGATTTTTCTCGCGCAATACTTATTCTAACCACTTCAAATCAACACCAAATCTATTCTAAACCTACCATACACCTTCTTAGGGTGTCATGGGTTCCTAAACATCATCAAAAATGATATGTTTTAAGGGATTAATTGTAGGATGATATATACTAATTATAAGTACTAAAAACATTAAAAGTGGTATAGAGATACACATGAAACTTGCATGATTTCTACGAGTATGATAAAATTAACTCATGAATATTATGAAAGAGTAAAAATGATCATGAAATGGTTACTTGAGTGATTATGAGATATTGGTGATGAAAAACTTAATTAAACTTCAAGGTTTTAATCCTAAACCTTAACTAGTACTCAAATGGATCTTGTAAACACTTGTAGCTTGAAAAATTAATGGTTCCTTCTTGTTTTCCTATCTTGGCCGAACCACCATGGTTGAGGAGGAGAGAATTATTTTTCTTTTCTTACACCATAAAATGTGTGTTTGTATGTGTTTATCAAATATAAGAAAGAATGTGGAAATATCTAGGAATACTTAGCTAATAAGTAAAAAGATATATGAGATACATATGGAAATATGTTGGACGTTGGATTAGGATGAGAAGAAAACAAAAATGATTTTGCTTTGTTTTGGATAATATTAGTATATAATCATTTAGATATTTAGCTAGTCATACTAGGATATTAAGTTATTATATATAGTGTTAGCTAGAAATCGATTTCAACGGAACAAAATAAAATATATTGAAGTCATAAAAATTATAAAAATATATTTCTTACAAGAATTGAGTGAAATAATAATTATCGAGTTGAATTTACGGAAACCGTCGTAATTATATGTACATAACAATTTATATACAAAATAAATTGAAAACATCGGGTAAACGAATAATATAATTTTTAAAGTCCTTAAATGAGTGTAACAATATATTAGGAAAATTTTTGGAAGTGTCGGATCAATTATCCAAAATAAATGATCGTACGATAGCGTTTATTTCATAGAAAAATATACGTTATTGAAATATGCGAACCCATGCATGAACTAATATGTAGATAATGGTCATAAATATAAATTTTTCTCCGAGAATGAATAGTGTTTTGTGAATAGTAAAATTTTGAAATAACTTCTCAAAACATCAACTCGACTTCAAAAACAATGAATAGTAAAATGATGAATAGTAACTGATGAATAGCAAATTCCCGAGATGAATAGTAAATTTGAAAAATGACCGGAAATTGAGAATTGTGACAGAATTCCAACATTTCTAATCATCCCATTCCACACACAACACTCTGAGAACATGGGAAAAAGCTCAAGGCAGGTCTAGGGGAGCATACGGAGCTTTTTCCAAGGGAGAAGTCACTCTATTACGATAAGCTTTAGCGTTTTATATTTCTTTCAATTCATGTATTTCGTACATTTGAATATTGAATTGATTTGCATGATTAATATGAGCGGCTAAGCACCCTTTGGTGCTAGCCTAGTTATGATTCCTTAAGGGTTTTGTTTGCGTTTACCTTTACTTCCGTACAATTATTTCTAAGTGTATGCATGCATAGTTCTTTGGTAGTCACCCTTGGTTCGATAGTTTTGAATGGCGATAGAGGCCAATTGCCTAGGAGATATGACCAATTGACCCTAGGTGAGCGGACTGAGACGGGAAGGGTAAGATATGACCAACTGACGACCCTTTCTACTTGTGCGATTTGAACAACTGATCACCTATCGTTTGGATGAACTTAAGAACTAGGGGGTGTAGTGTCTGTTCCCTAACGGCCGGGAACTCACTATTTTGAATCTAGCATGTAGCGGTACTTAATGACTTGGTTTAGGGGACCAGGAACAACAGGACTTATGACGGTGCGCCTGATTTCTCTTGTGGTGGCATCTTTGCTGATAGGTTAGGGCGAATTGACCAAATGCTGTCCTCTCGAATTTGACCCCACCTATAGTAATTGGAAGTAGGTAGACGTAGACATAACTAGCTAGGAAGATTAACTAGGTTAGCACCACTATTCCTCTATTGATTTCCCTTTATCCATTTATCTTCTTTTATTTTATACTGCATTAGTATTTTAATTAATTAAATCCCTATCGAAACCATTATTATTCTGTGACAATTAGACTTAGTAATAATCCAACACACATAGCTCTTGGGACGACCTCGGCTTTACCATTTACTACACTACACGCGACCGGGTACACTGCCCGTTAGTGCACTAGGGTAGACCATAGGTATAGCGAGACACTATAAATATTAAGACATGGTCAGTAAAACCTGCATCAGTCGGTTTTGGACCGACGCTCAGCCCTACTTTTTATTAACAATAACAAAATAATTTGTAGAAGAAGAAGCTATGTTATTACCACTGCTTGCTTCAGCAGTGTGACAACTCGTAATTTCAAGTCATTTTACAAACTTTGAAAATTTCACTATTCATCTCGGGAATTTACTATTCATCATTTTACTATTCATCGTTTTTGAAGTCGATTTGATATTCCGAGAACGTATTTCAAAATTTTACTATTCACGAAATACTATTCATTCCCGGAGAAAATCACTATTCATGATTCACTATTCATCATTTTTCGTAAACTGGGTTTACGAGCATCAAATTCAGAACCGTATGGTTTAGCTGCGAATTCATGAACAATCATTGAGGACATTTCATATAGACTAGATTTAGTCTACATATCATTAGTAACGTCATCGTCATATTATTTCATGCATGGTTTTGCATTTTTCATTAAACGTATAATTTCCTATTAAATAAACGCTATCGCGTAATCATTTATTTTGAGCAATTGATCCGATACTTCCAAAAATAATCCTAATATATTTTTATACTCATTTTAAGACTATAAAAATTATATTATTAGTTTACCCGATGTTTTCAATTTATTTTGTATATAAATAGTTATATATATATATATTTACGACGATTTTCGTAAATTCAATTCGATAAATATTTATTCACTCAATTCTTGTAAGAAATGTATTTTTATTATTTTTATGACTTCGATATATTTTATTTTGTTCTGTAAAAATCGATTTCTAGCTAACGCTACCCTAAATACCTAATTAAACCTACAAATTATATAATATACATACACTTTAACACATTTACTTAATAAAATATCATCACCCTTTTCTTTTTCTTATCATTGTCGATCAAACAATGACACAATAAGTGGTAAAATTTGCTTTTGCTACTAACATATACACATGTACATTTTATGTAAGATATTTGTTGAATGATAGTGTTCCAAAAAGGCAAAACACATAGAAAACATATTTATAAAGGTGTAAAAGCTAGCATTTTTTTTCCTCTTATGGTGGCCTGCCAACCCAAGGATACAAGAAGAACCATATTTTTTTTTCAAGATCCAAGTATCTTACAAGTCTTAGAAGTAATCTATGTTAAGGTTTTAAAATAAAAACCTATAGATTAATAAGGTTTTCATCATCTTTTTCACATAATCATACAAGTAAGCATTTCATGATTTTCATAACTCTTTCATATTCATATTTATGTTATTTCATCATTTTTGCAAGAAAACATGCAAGTTATATGATTATCTATACCACTTTATTTGTTTTTAAGTACTTATAATGAATATATAACATCCTATAATTATCCCTTGAAACATATCATTTTTGATGATGTCTAGGAACCCATGAGACCCTTAGAAGGTGTATGGTAGGTTTAGAATAGGTTTGGCGTTGATTTGAAGTGGTTAGAATAAGTATTACGCGAGAAAAACCCATTTTGACAACTATAAATAAGGGTCTGATCAATTTTGCTAAATTTGGAAATTTCGACAGTTTGTAAAATATTTTGGGCTAGATATTCAGAAAATATACTTTAAAACGAAAACGTAGCCACTTGAACGGGTTAAAACGGAGTTATAACGAAGAAGTTATGCTATTTTCAAGTTTAACGACGAAAACTATTTTTTCCGGAAAAATCAGCATGCTGTCCAGATTTTTAAGGGTTAAAAATGAGTCTTAAGCGTTATCTAAATGAGTCGATTTATCAAAAATATATTAGTATACTTTAACACGAAGCTAAGGACATATAAAACGTAGAAAACGGACTTATAACGATTAAATTACACGTGTTTAAATAAGGTTGACGTAACTATTTTCACACGTATAACACATATTTTTCCTATTAGACAAAAACAAGTTGTCGCAAGAGACCATGTTGAGGGTCGTTTTTAACATCGATGGAATACTTTTTAGAAAACGATGTCTTCTAGTAAAAGTAAGTTCACCTAGCCTATTTTCCAAAATGTTTAACCGTTCGTCAAACGGAGTTGTAACGAATAAAATACGGTCACTCAAACTTTGCTGAAAACTACCCTTAAACAATATTTTGGGTACAAGTACCCTACTTTACCCATGTTTTTCTCCATGATCGAGACCTCTATGATGAAAATTTAAAAGCTAAGACTTTTAGATAATGCTACAAGCTTTCCAAAACCATTGAGTTTGTTTCCTAACACTCGATATTCACTATTTTACAACCAGCTTTTCGAGGTCATTTAGTCACTTTCACAAATTATCAAAGTATATTATTTTGCGACGAAAAGCTATAAATTCTTGATTAATCACTAAACGACTATCGTAGGAGGTTGTTTCAACGTAAATACTTGTAAAGTATTTTATAATATGACGAGATGTCATAAACATATATTTCGACGATAAACATTATTTTCAAATGTACAAGTGGTATGGATATCATATGAGTTTGCATGCACGACATTGTTTCATGATTTACATTAGAACATATCATTCATAATAGGTCTCGGTTAGAGGTTGTGCCTCATTTCAGTATTGCCATTATATCATCATAAACATTGCACCAGGTGAGTTTTCATAGCCCCGTTTTATTCAAGTTTATACATTATTTCAAACCTACGGGGGAGAATACATTGCACATCATTTTTTTAATGCGGGCCCAAGTATATTCAAATTCATTTACATTGCTTAAGTTACCTCATTGCCAATTGAATGTCCCCATTTCATAATCATGAATCGTTAATTTCGGAAGAAGCGAGGGTGAGTGGATAGATCTATTGAGGGTGAGTCCTCCATCCGTGTTGGTGGTCCCAACTGGTCAACGGATGCATTTCATTTTATCATCATTGAGTTGTTTGGCAAAACACTCTGTTGAGGTGAACATCGAATAGCTAGCTTCGGTGGTCATGTGCTTAAGCAATTGTACCATTTTTTTTTGTGACATATTTGTCATACATAACTTATACTTTGCGTTGGTCGATAAAACATTTTCATAAACTCTATGAACTCACTCAACCATTGTGTTGACACTTTTAGCAATGTATTTTCAGGTATCTAAGGCATTTACTTCATGGCATGCATGTGGACATATCATAGAGTCGCGGTGACGACTCGTCTCACTTGGGTTTTATGCACTTTAAAACATCGTTTGGATTGTAACAAACTTAATTCCGCACATGTCTAATTTCATTTGGAACCTATCTTTTGTAAAGTCTGAATTTTTTATTATATCAAACGATGTTCTTTTCAAACGACACTTTAGGTCGTTCAATATATCTGTAACTGTGATGCTATGACAGTCAATCCACAGGAATTTCATTCCGCTACAAAACAAGTAATTTCGGGGTGTGAAAGATTGGCATAAGAGCTTCGGTTATAGAGAACTATGTTGTATCATTGACCCTAGACTATTACTACATCATCATAGCATCTCATCATTTCATCATAAGTGCATAGTTACTATACATGCGGTTTCATACGCACATTTTGTGAGTTATTTACTTTCATTTCAAAATCGATTGTCACATATATGCCTTCAAATGCCCATCCCATCATACTCACATCTGACTCCAACGTGGAGAATGCCATGTCATTCCCTATCACAATTTTTACATCAGTTGACTTAACACCGATAACATCGGATGATGAGACTGAACCCTTTGAGGAGGGCGAAGTTGCACCTACACCATCACGATCATTATTGATTCACCATAGGATCAGGATAGTTTAATCATTCTGTCGAGACAAATTATACCATTTGGTAGAACTTATAGGCTTAGTCCTAATGGACCTATTAGGATGCTTATTACAAGGAAGAGAGTACATTCTCTTACCCTCATTATTAGATCACCTGCTACTCATGTAATAGAACCACTATCAGTTACTCAAACCACTATTAGTCGTCCAATAGTGCATACCCTAACTTTACCTCTAAAACGTTGCGAGATAACATGAAAGAGGGTAGTATTTCATTTACCATTATCACCATCATTTCCTAACTCACCACTAGGATTTCCATCATCATCATAGTCATCATTTTCATCACCATCATTTAGAGCACCATCCATGCCATCACATTCCATAGATACTACTCATACATCCGACTTGCAGCTTGGGAAACGTGCATGATTTGACACATCACAACCATCCAACAAATCTTATTTCATGTTATTTTGTTATCACTTTATAAAATTATTTCACATAATTTTATTTCAAGCTATTTTACTACTATCTTAGGAAAATGGTTTCACAAAGTTCTAAAACAAGTTGTTTTGTTACCACCCTATAAATTGATTTTGAGTCATTTTAACAACTATTTACTACCATTATGCGAAACGATTTCCATGTTACTCTGAAAAATTGTTTGAGCCATTATTTTACAAAATAAAACGTTGAATACCATCTAAAACTTCGGAGAGATATTATACCATTTCAACAAAACCAATCATCGCATCATTTGTCGTCGATTATACATAGCCTGATCACCTATGTATAATTCAGGAAGAATTATGTCATGAAAGAAACAAGCACCTTTTCGAACTCCTAAAACAATCTTCACTCAAAAGCAAAGCTTTGTAATTAGATAAATGGTTCATAAACATCTCTTTTGTTAACACTCTATAGATACCTACGCCATTCAT
Organism: Chrysanthemum makinoi; assembly: GCA_910596185.1. Taxonomy (NCBI): domain Eukaryota; kingdom Viridiplantae; phylum Streptophyta; class Magnoliopsida; order Asterales; family Asteraceae; genus Chrysanthemum; species Chrysanthemum makinoi. Next base: position 20,685,489 of record OU343219.1, read on the forward strand.
CACTCACTCAACCGATAAGCTGAAATTTTACCGGTGGCCTTTTTAAGAAAGATTTTCTATACCATCTATGAGGAGGATTCCTCGATACAAGAAAACAATGAAAGGATTTTAGAACTACCCACAAGGACTACAAGTATGTGGAAAGATGTTCCAAAACTCAATAGAAGTCTTAAGATATCACGAGACAATCCGAACCACTATCTTTGGATTAGAAGCCAGATTCTATCATTTCAAGTGTACTAGCTAGACCGAGTTACGAGATTTAGTACGAAGCGAATACCCACTAAGTAACACTATAGAGATAAACCAAGTCTTCTAACTGAGACTGCAGAACATTCCATTAAACATGGCCTCAACAATATGTGAACTTCCCTACAATGAGTTTCCCTTAAAGGAAAATTTGGTTAAATTAAGGTTATCGATATAAACTTCCCCTAAGGTATTGTGTTCTCTAGAGATTCCAGATAACCTCACTTCCATATCAAGAGATGCAATAGGTCTGAACATATTGGACAATCAATGACTCTCCATCTACAAGTGAAATTAGAACAAACATTCTTCGACATAGTATGAGCTGATATCTATTTTCTTGCTAGCATGGTAACAATATAAGTGATGAAATAATTTAGAAGCACTCAATATCGGGACAAATCTTGAAAACCAATCACAACACTACATCACTTAAATATTTAAGGTTTTGTGACTTGGCAACATAGAGCATGGAAATATTCTGATAAGGGAAATTAAGAGAGACACCATCGAAACAATAAACATTGTAGCAATGGAGACTAAGAACCTTAGGCAAGTAAGACTCAAGTAATGACATTCGCTAGAACTAGAAACGCGAGGAATCACAACTGTTACCTATAATATATTCTTTTCAATAAGGACCTTTTTCGACAGACTTAACATTTTGAAATTTGGCATGAGACACGTGGTATTAATTTCAGTTGTACCTATTATAAGCTATTCGATTCACCTTAGACTTCTGACAATCATTTCAAGATTCCCATGGAACCTACTAGGACATGAGTACCACCTATTATCCTCAGCTCAATGGTCAGAGCGAGAGAACAATTCAAACATTAGAAGATATACTCAAGGCATGTGTGATTTTCTAGAAATGATTAGGCAAATCATTTATCGTCGAACAAGTTCCCATACAACAATAGTTATTACATGAATATATTGACTGCACCAATTGAGGCACTCTATGGTTGAGGTGTCAATCACTTATTTACGGGCCAAAATCAGAAAAGTCCAACTCACTAGTCCATGACTTATTCATGAAACAACAAAGAAGCCGTATAGATCAATAATCAGTTACAAGCAACAACACATAGATAGAAAAGCTACGTCGATATACGACGCAAAATATTGGAAATATGTTCCATAAGTCGCAAACCGTTATAATTTCAAGTTGGCAACATATTTATGTTCAAAGTCTCGCCTTGGAAAGGCGTGGTACGATTCAGAAAAACACGGGAAGACCCGATGCGACTCAAATATCCTCACCTTTTCACCGATAACACCGTAGAACCCAACATGGACTGAATTCAGGGATTGAATTCCTTTTTGGGTGGGCGAATGTGACAACTCATAATTTCAGGTCATTTTACAAACTTTGAAAATTTCACTATTCATCTCGGGAATTTACTATTCATCGGTTACTATTCATCATTTTTGAAGTCGATTTGATATTCCGAGAACGTATTTCAAAATTTTACTATTCACAAAACACTATTCATTCCCGGAGAAAATCACTATTCATGATTCACTATTCATCATTATTCGTAAACTAGGTTTACGAGCATAAAATTCGCGTAACCGTATGGTTTGGCTGCGAATTCATGAACAATCATTGAGGACATTTCATATAGACTAGATTTAGTCTACATATCATTAGTAACGTCATCGTCATATTAGTTCATGCATTGTTTTGCATATTTCATTAAACGTATAATTTCCTATTAAATAAACGCTATCGCGTAATCATTTATTTTGAGCAATTGATCCGATACTTCCAAAAATAATCCTAATATATTTTTATACTCATTTTAAGACTATAAAAATTATATTATTAGTTTACCTGATGTTTTCAATTTATTTTGTATATAAATTGTTATATATATATATTTACGACGATTTTCGTAAATTCAATTCGATAAATATTTATTAACTCAATTCTTGTAAGAAATGTATTTTTATTATTTTTATGACTTCGATATATTTTATTTTGTTCCGTAAAAATCGATTTCTAGCTAACGCTACCCTAAATACCTAATTAAACCTACAAATTATATAATATACATACACTTTAACACATTTACTTAATAAAATATCATCACCCTTTTCTTTTTCTTATCATTGTCGACCAAACAATGACACAATAAGTGGTAAAATTTGCTTTTGCTACTAACATATACACATGTACATTTTATGTAAGATATTTGTTGAATGATAGTGTTCCAAAAAGGCAAAACACATAGAAAACATATTTATAAAGGTGTAAAAGTTAGCATTTTTTTTCCCTCTTATGGTGGCCGGCCAACCCAAGGATACAAGAAGAACCATATTTTTTTTTCAAGATCCAAGTATTTTACAAGTCTTAGAAGTAATCTATGTTAAGGTTTTAAAATAAAAACCTATAGATTAATAAGGTTTTCATCATCTTTTTCACATAATCATACAAGTAAGAATTTCATGATTTTCATAACTCTTTCATATTCATATTTATGTTATTTCATCATTTTTGCAAGAAAACATGCAAGTTATATGATTATCTATACCACTTTATTTGTTTTTAAGTACTTATAATAAATATATAACATCCTATAATTATCCCTTGAAAAATATCATTTTTTATGATGTCTAGGAACCCATGACACCCTAAGAAGGTGTATGGTAGGTTTAGAATGTTGGTGTGTAACTCCCAGAACAGGGTAAGATAATCAATTCAGCAGAAACAAACAACAAGTCAGCAGAAACAAATACCACTAGGTGGTTACCGAATATCACTTGGAATCGTGTGATCACTTTCCAAAGTAAACTATTCGACCCTAATGCCTGGGTACACGAATATCTACTTGGGATAAGACCAAATGTAGTTATCGAATTAGGCACAATTTAATAACCCTTGCGCTTATAAGTGTTAATAGTTTTCTGTATCTTTATCATGCATAATCAGATCTCCTATTTATAGGAGTTTACTCTAAGCTAATCAAATGGAATTATGAGTATTAATCGGCCCATTAATAGCCTCATAGTTATCTCCATTATATCCGTTAGTTGTTACATGACCAATTAAACGTGGTCATTAAGCAGTTGAAACTGCCACTTGAATAGGTCAAAACCGTTACAAGCAGTACTATCATCAGTACTTTCATAGTGCTATCGCTGGATACACTGCCTGAAATACACAAGCTTCGGTGGAAACACAAGCTTCAGTGGAAACACTGCTATCGCTGAAACCACAAGCATACTTTCTACTAGCACTACCAATACAAACCACTACAAGAGTCAGGGTGTTCATGGACCTTATGGGTGTACACTCCGTACCTCCTAACCCATTACAAGGTGTGAACTAATCCCACAAGTGCACTAAATTTTCCAACATAGAATAGCTTTGGCATTGATTTGAAGTGGTTAGAATAAGTATTACGCGAGAAAATCCCATTTTGACAACTATAAATAAGGGTCTGATCAATTTTGCTAAATCTGGAAATTTCGACAGTTTGTAAAATATTTTGGGCTAGATATTCAGAAACTATACTTTAAAACGAAAAGGTGGCCGCTTGAACGGGTTAAAACGGAGTTATAACGAAGAAGTTATGCTATTTTCAAGTTTAACGACGAAAATTATTTTTTCCGGAAAAATCAGCATGATGTCCAGATTTTTAAGGGTTAAAAATGAGTCTTAAGCGTTATCTAAATGAGTCGATTTATCAAAAATATATTAGTATACTTTAACACGAAGCTAAGGACATATAAAACGTAGAAAACAGACTTATAACGATTAAATTACACGTGTTTAAATAAGGTTGACGTAACTATTTTCACAAGTATAACACATATATTTTTCCTATTAGACAAAAACAAGTTGTCGCAAGAGACCATGTTGAGGCCATCGATGGAATTGTTTTTAGAAAACGATGTCTTCTAGTAAAAGTAAGTTCACCTAGCCTATTTTCCAAAATGTTCAACCGTTCGTCAAACGGAGTTGTAACGAATAAAATACGGTCACTCAAACTTTGCCGAAAACTACCCTTAAAAAATATTTTGGGTACAAGTACCCTACTTTACCCATGTTTTTCTCTATGATTGAGACCTCTATGATGAAAATTTAAAAGCTAAGACTTTTAGATAATGCTACAAGCTTTCCAAAACCATTGAGTTTGTTTCCTAACACTCGATATTCACTATTTTACGACCAGCTTTTCGAGGTCATTTAGTCACTTTCACAAATTAACAAAGTATATTATTTTTACCGAAAAGCTATAAATTCTTGATCAATCACTAAACGACTATCGTAGGAGGTTGTTTCAACGTAAATACTTGTAAAGTATTTTATAATATGACGAGATGTCATAAACATATATTTCAACGATAAACATTATTTTCAAATGTACAAGTGGTATGGATATCATATGAGTTTGCATGCACGACATTGTTTCATGATTTACATTAGAACATATCATTCATAATAGGTCACGGTTAGAGGTTGCGCCTCATTTCAGTATTGCCATTATATCATCATAAACATTGCACTAGGTGAGTTTTCATAGCCCCGTTTTATTCAAGTTTATACATTATTTCAAACCTACTGGGGAGAATACATTGCACATCATTTTTTTAAATCGGGCCCAAGTATATTCAAATTCATTTACATTGCTTAAGTTACCTCATTGCCAATTGAATGTCCCCATTTCATAATCATGAACCGTTAATTTCGGAAGAAGCGAGGGTGAGTGGATAGATCTATTGAGGGTGACTCCTCCATCCGTGTTGGTGGTCCCAACTGGTCAAACGGATGCATTTCATTTTTATCATCATTGAGTTGTTTGGCAAAACACTCTGTTGGGGTGAACATCAGGAACAGTCTACCTTCGGTGTCATGTGCTTAAGCAATTGTACCATTTTTGTGACATATTTGTCTTACATAACTTATACTAGTTGGCTGGTCGTATAAAACATTTTCATAAACTCTATGAACTCACTCAACCATTGTGTTGACACTTTTAGCAATGTATTTTCAGGTATCTAAGGCATTTACTTCATGGAATGCATGTGGACATATCATAGAGTCGCGGTGACGACGCGTCTCACTTGGGTATTATGCACTTTAAGACATCGTTTGGATTGTAACAAACTTAATTCCGCACATGTCTAATTTCATTTGGGACCTATCTTTTGTAAACTGTGAATGTTTTATTATATCAAATGATGTTCTTTTCAAACGACACTTTAGGTCGTTCAATATATCTGTAACTGTGATGCTATGACAGTCAATCCCCAGGAATTCCATTCCGCTGCAAAACAAGTAATTTGGGGGTGTGACAAGAAGACCCACGGATCCCTGACTGTACACTAGCCGATTCCCTTTTTGTGGGATCCGTGGGATCCGCCACAACAAAGGGCTTGTTTTTTTAGTGCCTTAACGAATTGTGTTTCTTTGTTTTCGCTAGTTGATGCATTAGTTTCCTGAAAACCTAGACCTTTTTGGTTGTTTCCTGTTTTAACACTATCCAATATCATATCTAAAGTATTAGTGTTCATTCTAGCAATCTTAGAATCTAGATGATCAACTAGTGTTTGAAGTTGAACGCAAAGTTCACATTCACTACTTGCCATTTTTGCCTTTTCTAGACGTTTTAATTTTGCTTTTAACTTTATTACTTCCTTTTCTAAACGTTGGTTTAAATTTTTCAAAAACTTGTTTTTGTTGATTACTTTCAAACTAATTTTGCAAAGTTTATCGTATTCATTATGCAATGAGTCATCATCTAATGATGAGCTACTATAGTATTCGCGACGTACCTCGTCATTTGCCATGAGACAAATTTCTTCGTCCTCATGCTCGCTCATTCCCCATGAACCACTCACGAATGCCTTTTGATCATCGCGTTTGGGACACTTACTAATAAAGTGGTTTGGGTCCCCACATTTAAAGCAAGCGTGATCATCCCTTGGCTTCTCGTCCTCTTTGGTTTTCCGGAATCCTTTCTTGTCGTCATACGATTGTTTGACGTATCTTCCCTTCCTTCTAAAGAACTTTTTGAAGTCCCTTACCGCCATGGCATACTCCTCGTCATCACTATCCGAAGAGGAGTCCTCTTCATCGCTAGAGACCTTCTTGGCTTTAAGGGAAAGAGATTTGTGCTTCTCTTTCACCTTTGAGGATTCAGAATCTTTAGCAAGGACAAGCTCATAGACCTTTAAGTTGCCTATGAGTTCATCAAGGGTGAGGATTGTCAAATATTTTGACTCTTCGATTGCAGTCACCTTAGATCTCCACTTGGATGGAAGTGCCCTTAGATATTTCCTAACATGGTTACGGCTTGAGAAAGATTCATTAAGTTCTTGTAAAGATGTAATTATAGTATTGAAGTTAGCAAAATAATGATCTATAGTTTCCTCATCCGATATTGAAAATTGTTCATATTGTTGAACAAATAAATCTATTTTATTGTTTTTCACTTGTTGATTACCTTGATGAGTTACAACTAAAGAATTCCAAATTTATTTAGAGGTTTTAAGCATGGAGATTCTTTCGAATTCCTTTTTGGGTAATGCATTATACAAAACCATTTTAGCTTCACTATTTTTGGAAAGCTTTTTCTTAAGTTCACCGGTGAGTTTATCATGAGGTATGTTAACTAAAATTCCATTTTCATCTTTTGCAGTGGCTTCAAAATCGCCTTCAATAATGATGTACCAAAGATCAATATCTTTAGACTTCACATACGTTTCGAATATATTTTTCCAATACATAAACCATTAGTTTCAAGTAGTGGAGGTCGTTGCATGGATTGCCCTTCCTTGTAATTTTCAGAACCCATATTGATCGAAAAGTTTTTAAAATACGGTTTACTTTAAAACTTTTATAACCTTAGCTCTTGATGCCAATTGTGGGAAACTAGAGGGGGGGGGGTTGAATAGTTTTGCCGATTTTAAGTTAGTTTCTAAAAACTTTAGATTCGATGTTATGTGAAATCGTATGGATGAAGATAAAGTATAGATATAAGAGTAATGCAAGTAAAGAAAGTAAAGTAAGGGATAGAACTGACACAACCGATTTATAGTGGTTCGGCTACAAGGACACCTTCCTTGCCGTACTCCACTCCCCGAATCACCTACTCGAGAGTTCAAGCACTATGTCAACAAACTCCTTCAACTTGGCGGAGAAGCCTTCACAACGTTGCTTACATCTTTTTCCGGTACAAAGCTAAATACCGAGTCCGTAACACGGAGGACCAAACCAAGACGACTATTACACAACAACTATGCGAAATATCAAGTAAAATATCTTTGCTACAGAAATCTTGTGAAGGAACAAATCAATCAAGGACCCCTTGCTTGGATGACTTGTAGAGAGCTCGTGATCTCGCCTTAGAGAAGGACCTATATGAGAATCACAATAGAAAGAAGAACAACTCTCTAGATTAAGTGATCCTTTGTTAGAAGAGTGTAAGAATGTATGAGAGAGTTAGTAAGAAGAGGGGTAAGGAGAAATGAAGAAATGGCTCTCTATTTATAGGCAAAAACTTGCCACTGTAGCACGGATCCCACGGATCCCTCGCTTAAGGGATCCGTCTAGTGTAACACTAGGGATCCGTGGAACGCTCCTCTTTGCCCATGGGTTTTTTGGTTATGGGACATGGGTGATGATGTACCCTCCGAACAGCTCGAAGGACACCCCTTCGAGACATGTCGAAGCCCTTCTGCACGAAGGCTCAAGTTAGATCTCCTAAATGTTCGTAGGCGTCAAACCATTCGTACACATGAAGGTTACCTGTGGGGAATTCGCCATTCAAAGCCCTAAGCCCTTCGGGGTATGCTTGACGAAGGAGCAACGGATAGGATAACCTCCTGACTTGGTCAAACCCACGATCTCCTTCTCTTTCCTGGCTTTCCCGCCAAGTTTAAGAACGTGGGTCACTAAGCCCTAGCGGTTACCCACAAGCATGGGGCGCCCCCATGTTCTATGATATTTATGCAGAGGTTCCCCTAACCCTATTTCTTCCACTATAAATAGGTTGGACGGGCAGAGAATTATGGTAAGCTCATTCAACACTCATCTCTTTACTTACACACACTTATACAACCATAACTCATACTTACTCTCACGCCTGAGGTGGTTCGCAGGTCAACCCTGCGTAATCACTTAACCTAGTGTCTTCGTATTTCTTATCCTCAGGTGCAGACAATCTTGGCTGGAACATACACCCCTCATACCTTTGATCATCATCGAAGCTTGGTAGTGCAATTTATTCTACAATCAGTGGCGCCATCTGTGGGACCCGGTACTATTAGTCCCGTAATCACCAAGTGTTGAAACCCTAACCGATTACGCTACTTTTCTATCATGGAACCAGGAAGAGAAGATACACCTCCACCAGGTTTCTTTACCCTGGTGCCTCTCAACACAACTAACATCGATAATCTTGCCCCCATAACTGCCTTCACCTTCACTACTCGGTCTCGTTTGGAAACCACTCCCATACATCACGCCTCAACTTTCGCTAACCCTATTCCAGAAATTAGCCCTGCCTTCGTTGAGGCAAACTTCAAAGCCTTAGAGTCCTTGCTGAGGGCTCACAAGAGGCAAGTTCGCAACACCGAGATGCGAAGGGAACTAGAATATTCCAGTGAGGAATATGACGAAGAGATCGAGGTAGATGAAAGGCCTCGACCAATTAACAGGGGGCGTTCGGCCCTACGAAATGGTTCTCCTTCCATAAGGAGGCCTAATGGAAGGACTGTTGGTTTTGAAGAAGGTCCCGGAGGAGATTCGGGAAGAAGGGAGAGAGTACAAGGTGAAAGAAGGAGTGAGAACTCCAACGGAGGAAGCAACCCAGTAGGAAACGGAGGGGTAAACCTACCACCTCTCCTAGCTGACCACTTAGGAAGAGAAGGGATTGGCGCTCCGATACCTCCATCATACATCTCGAGTGTTGGAGGACCTCCTCCATACTCTGGGATGAACCAGCTACCCCCTCAGGGAATAAATCCCTACCTACCTGCTCAAACTTATAATACCTACCCTCCAAATGGGTCTCTCCACAACAAAAGTTACCAGCAAGTACCCTACGGACACCTTCCTCTACACCCTACACAGTCGATGGGTGGAAATCCTTCGTACCAACCTCCCACAGCTTACGCTGCATTCTCACAACCACTTCCTACCTGTTTATCCGCCTCCATATAACCCTTACTATGCCGAAGCCTCTGGAGCTTGCACACCTTTTGTAAAGTGGATCGAAGACTACCCTCTACCTGACGGTGTGAATATGCCCACTCACATAGGCACCTACGACGGGAAAGACGATCCTAACAACTTCTAACATTTGTTCAAAGGCGCTATCAAGATGCAGAAGTGGGTCATGCCCGTAGCATGGCACATGTTCACATACACGCTCCGAGACTCCGCAAAAATATGGTGGAATGGGCAAAAGGTGGGGAGCATTGTAAGTCTAGACGATCTTAAGGCTAAGTTCCGATCACACTTTAGCTAATAGAAGAAGTACACCAAGACCCATCTAGCCGTGCATACCATCAAACAAAGGGACAACGAAAACACAAGGGACTTCGTCACAAGGTACACCGATGAAACTTTGCAAATCCTGGGGTTGCACGATGAGCAAAGGATTTCTGGCTTCGTACATGGCTTACGAACTCGAAGCTTGGTAGAATTCCTATCCACCAACCTTCCTACCACTTACAAGGCACTTGATACGCGTACAACGCACGTTCGGGGTCAAAGGAACTTCCTTTTCGTCGAGCAAGTTTTTCAACACCCTAGGCAGTGAACCTAGTCGTTGTAGTGTAGTATTCGGGTAAGCCTCAGGAATTGATATCGTTCTCTAGGGGAATAGGAATGCTAGTGAGAAATTACTACGCTAAGGTTGGGGTTGAGGGAGATTGTTTTTTATCTTTTTTATGTTTTTTGGAAAATGGAAAGGTACGAATCTCGGGGTATTGAATTTGGGGGGTTGGTATTTCTACTGATTACTCTAGTAATCTAATTATCTAATTAACTAAGCTAAGGTGAGTGTAGTCTATGTCTATTGTTGTGTGCTCTTATGATGATTACAAATGTGTTTACTTAGATGTTATTAATCCCTAGTTATCTCCTATTGATGGTTGAACTGTCACATCCATATTCTTAACGCGTGGTGTTTCTAAGGTCGTATGGTATGCGTTTATCCCTAGCTCTTTGAAGCTACCTAAGGTTAATGACTACGAAATCTCTAGGATTCATAAACTTAACACTAAGGTTATCTTTGGATATTTAGCCTACAATTCCACTAGTAACTATATGCTAAGGTTCAACAAAGACTAATCAAGCATTAATAACACAACGAATGACCTATCGCAATACTAGGTCAATCACAATTAAGATAAGAGACAACCAATCAATATTCAATAACTAGGTTTTATATTATCTAAGCAAACACACAAGTAAATTAGCCGGACATGGAGAACATGCAAGCATACACACAAACAATTGAAGACATGATTGAATCAAGGAAGTAAAACACTTATCTTGTTGTAAAATAGGGTATGGAACCCTAAGATACTGCCCAAGACAGCCGTTGTTCGGTTTTAGGTTTTACTCCCCAAAACTACCTCCCTAAACTGAAAATTCGGATTCTATATATAGTGTTACAAACTACGACGGCGTCACTCTTTAATTGTGCGCCGTCGGTCGCCATCATTAGGGTTTCGTCTTGGCCATGTCAACTATGTGACGGCGTCACCTTATGCTCGTGACGCCGTCGGCTTCAACCTCTAGCCGCGGATCCAAATCAGGCGATGAGTGGCGATGCCCTACTCTTTTAAACCTGATGCCGTCACTTGTAAATTAGCAATTTGGCTACTGAGTCGTCTCAAGATGTGTCACGACGGCGTCGCATTTAAGCAGTGACGTCGTCCCCTTTCAATTCCAGCAGCTTGAGTGTCTCGATTATTGACTTTGGCCATTTTCTTCATATATTCGCGCCTTTTCGTCCGAATAAGTGTCATTCCAGCAATTAGCCTTCAAGAGACCTAAAAAGTGAAAAGGAACGAAATTAAGTATTAACGGATACAAAAGTGATCAATTAAGGGCTTAAATGACCCCTCAAAAGTGTACCTTTTAAATTTCTTATCAGCACTGATGGAGAAGACTTACACTTAGATTGAGTCCAAGGAAGTAGCAGCAAATGGAGCTCTGACTGAGCAAAGAGAAGCCTCCGAAAAATTCTCCAGAGGGTCCTCCAGGGAAGGATCCAAGAATAGGAAGAAGAACAAAGACCGCTTCACTCCCTAGAACAAAGGCTCGAATCATGGACTCTTAGCAAACCTGGTCAAATCTCCCAGGGAGATCCTTGCTACCGAGAAAGCCGCAAAGTCCTTCGACCCGCCTCCTCGGATGTGAGTATGAAGCAAATCCAGGGACATGTCAAAGTACTGCCACTTTCATGAAGACCATGGGCACGACACCAACAACTACAGGGAGCTGAAAAGGCAGATTGAAGAGGCAGTACGCTCTGGAAAATTGGCGCATTTGGTTAAAGGCATCAAAAAGGGAAAGGACAAGTTCTCCTACACTCAGCTGGGAGAATGGAAAGGGAACAAAAAGGAAGCTACTCCTACGGAAACTCCGATACTGATGGTGCACAGGCATGATCCAACCTTAAAGCGGAAGGAAGCAGATGGAGAGCTGGGAAGTGTAGGGGAGATAACATTCCCGTCCATTCTGGGGCAGACACCTTCGACTGACCCCGTGGTCATCAAGGTACGGGTCTCCAACAGGGAAGTAAACCGAGCCTACATGGATTGTGGAAGCTCCTGCGAGATCATCTATGAGCATTGCTTCCTAAAGCTCAAATCGTCCATACGCTCTCAAAGGGTAGACTCAAAAACACCTCTGGTAGGGTTCTCCGGCGAACACTCATGGCCCCTGGGAGAGGTACCTTTGGAAATCACTATTGGCGAAGGGCCCTTATCCCGCACGGAAATGCTCACCTTTGTCATAGTCAGGTCAGATTCTCCTTATAATTTGCTAATAGGGAGAACAACCATGCAAAAGATGGGCATTGTTGTTTCCACCATACATTCTGCCATTAAGTCCAAACTCCCTTCGGAGTGGGAACTGTTCATTCTAATTATGGGGCGGATAAGGGAGTATATGGTGTCAAGAGGGTCAAGGAAGAATCGGAGGAGCCTCCGATAACGATTCTAAGCTGTACGGATGCAGAAGAGCGAGTCGTAGTGAACCCTAGCTACCCCGAACAGACGGTGGTGATAGGAAAGCAACTCCCGGCGAATTTCAAGGCGAAGCTCACAGAACTGTTACGGACTAACCTTGATATTTTTGCTTGGAAATGTTCTGACATGACAGGAGTCCTAAGAACGTTGCTAATAGACGGACAGCCCTTCGGCACGGAGCATAAACTCAATGAATACAAACATATTGAGCCCATGAAACAGAAAAGAAGGAGCCTAGCCCCTGAAAGAAACGCTGCAGCCTGCAAAGAAGTTGATGAGCTGGCACAAGCAGGAATTCTAAGGGAAGTCAAATACCAAACCTGGGTCGCCAACCCAGTAATGGTAAAAAAGAGCAACGGAGGGTGGCGCATGTGTGTTGACTTTACTGACATCAACAAAGCATGCCCGAAGGACTGCTACCCCTTACCAAAAATCGACTAGAAGGTAGAATCCTTAGCAGGCTTCCGACTGAAGTGTTTCCTAGATGCCTATAAAGGGTATCATCAGATCCAGATGGAAAAGAAGGACGAGGAAAAGACAGACTTCTACACAAGCAAAGGTGTCTACTGTTATAGAAAGATGCCCTTCGGATTGAAGAACGCAGGGGCAACATACCAACGGCTCGTAGATAAAGCCTTCAACAAACAGATAGGCAAAAATCTTGAGGCATACGTTGACAACATGGTCATTAAGATCAAGACGGAGGAGGACCTACTCCTTGACGTTCAAGAAACCTTTGACCAACTTCGGGCGATCAACATGAAGCTGAACCCTAAGAAATGCTCTTTTGGCGTCGAAGAGGGGCAATTTCTAGGGCATCTGATCATAAAGCAAGGGATAAAGGCTAACCCTTCTAAGGTCAAGGCAATTACAGATCTCCAAGCTCCTAAGTGCTTAAAAGATGTACAAAGCTTGAATGGGAAACTAGCCGCGTTAAGTCGATTCTTGTCGAAAGGGGCTGACAGATCCCTACCGTTATTCAAAACACTTAAAGGATGCGTCGACAAGAAGACTTTTCAGCGGAGCCAGGATACATAAGCTGCTTTTTAGAAGATGAAGGAGTTCATTGAAATCCTTCCGACACTTACAGCCCCAATCAAAGGCGAGGTGTTATTCATGTACTTAGCATCGTCAATGGAAAGCATTAGCGCAGTCTTCATGGCAGAACGGGACAAGAGGCAAATCCCCATTTAATTTTTCAGCAGGGTCTTGCAGGGAGTAGAGGTTAACTACCCAACATTGGAGAAGCTAATACATAGCTCTAATCTCGCAGCACAACAAGGCTCCGGCGATATTCTGGGCCCATCCAATCATAGTCTTAACCGAAAAGCCACTCAAACAGATCTTGTCGAAGCCTGAAAAGTCTGGAAAGGTGGCCAAATGGGTTATCGAGCTTGGGGAACATCAAATAGATTTCAAGGGTCGAAACTCTATTAAAGGGCAAATTCTCGCAGACTTCTTGGCAGAAACACCTTTCGAATCGGACACAGAAAAGGAAGAGCCTAAAGCTAAACTCACCGAAGTGCAAGACGATTAGAAGCTTTATACAGACGGAGCATCAAACTCCGATGGTTCTAGAGCAGGTCTAATGCTGGTCAGCCCTGAAGGGAAGGAGCATACATATGCTCTTTGTTTTGAGTTTGAAGCCACCAACAATGAAGCGGAGTATGAAGCCCTATTAGCAGGCCTTCGATTAGCTAAAGATATGGAGGTCAAAGCTCTTGCCATTTTCGTAGATTCTTAATTGGTAGCAAACCAAGTGACAGGCTCCTATGAAGCAAGGCAGCCCGTCATCCAGCAGTACTTGGAAAAAACAAAGGAGATGCTGGATAGTTTCGATTCCTACACCATCCAACACGTTTGCAGGAATCAGAAAAAGAAGGCAAATGCATTGAGCAAGCTAGCCTCTATGGCCTTTGCTCATCTCACTAAAGAAGTACTAGTTGAAGTCCTACCTGAAAGGTCAATTATTCGTAAGGAGGTTACGGACGTGGTTCATGAAGAAGGAGAGACATAGATGACTCCCATCAGGGAGTACTTGATAAGTGGTCTTCTCCCTGAAGATCCCAAACTAGCAAGAAAGATACGGGTTAAGTCCCCACAATACCGGATAATGGGGGAAACCCTATACAAAAGGTAATTTCTATCACATTGGTTAAGATGTGTCGGACCCAAGCAGGTTGCGAGCATCATCATAGAAGTCCACGAAGGATCCTGCGGCCTCCATACAGGGCCCCGCTCTGTTGTCTCGAAGATAATGAAGTTAGGCTATTACTAGCCTTCGATGCATAGGGATGCAGCAGAAATCATTCTCAAATGTAAAGCTTGTCAGATACACTCAAACGTTCCCAAGCTGCAGAAGCAGGACATGACAAGTGTGACATCCGCATGGCCCTTCTCCCAATGGGGAATTGATATCGTAGGACCTATGCATGGCTCTGGTGGGGTCAAATTCTTGTTGGTGGCAATCGATTACTTTACAAAGTGGGTGGAGGCTAAACCCTTAGCCTCCGTTACGGGGAGACAGATCAAGAAGTTTGTGTGGGAGCACGTTGTGTGCAGATTCGGAGTGCCCCACATCATTATATCTGACAATGGTAAGCAGTTTGCTGAAGGAGTCTTCTATGACTTCTGTCAAGGGCTCAACATAAAGCAGTCTTGGACATCCGTCTACCATCCACAAGGTAACGGACAAGTTGAGGTTACTAATAGAGACATTGTCAAAGGGATTGAGAAAAGGCTGGGACGAATTCATCACGTGTGGGTGGAAAAGCTCCCTCAAGTCGATGTAGGCTCATAGGACGCGCCCCAAGTCAAGAAATGGTGAAACCCTCTTCAGCCTAACATACGGAACATAAGCGGTCATCCCTTCGGAACTGAGTGTACACACGGAGCGTGTGGCAACATATGATGCTTCCTAAAATGATGAAAAGATCAGGGAGAACCTTGATCTATTAGAAGAAAGGAGAGAGATAGCCTTCATCCGAGAAGCCATGCACAAGCATAAGATCGAAGGCTACTACAACAAAAGGGTCAAACCTTCCACCTTCAAGCCTAGGGAATACGTGCTACGCCTCAACAGTGCAAGCAAAGCAGAATACCAAGGGAAGCTAGGACCTACTTGGGAAGGACCCTACGTGATAGCTGAGGCCTACGGCAATGGAGCCTACAAGCTGGCCACTCTTCTCGGAGAACCCATCGACAGAACATGGAATGGTACGAACCTCCAAAAGTTCTATGTTTAAGAAGTATTTTTACTTTTCATTCTTGTAATTAAAAGCTTCTCATGGGAAAGCAAACATTATTCGTAGTTGTTTTAGTTTTCATTTCAAGAATGATATAATCCTCTCTACCAATTCAATGATGAATAATACATTTTCCACAAATCTCTTGCTTCATTTCTTAAACACAAAGATTTGTTCAGCCAAGTCATTTATGAGTTTCAATGTTGAATGGTAAGGCATACGGTGTAACAAATGCCTCATTACTTAAGCCTTTCAATACATTCACATTAACTCTCCTAATAGTTTATGACACTTATGAAAGTAAAATCAAAGCTATATTACTTAAAGGATTTTAAGATAGAGTGGGTCGCGACCCTCTATCAATGAAATTTACACACAATGAGGTTGTTTAACTTTAGGTTGTAAAGATTAAGTGTTGGAAAAATGGCGTAAGAGAAGTTTGCAAGACAAAAATAATTAAGTGTGTAGAGATATTTCCCTACACCTTGTCATTCAAAAGAAGGGCTAACGCCCTTATACCTGCATATGAGGCCGGAGCCACATTCAAATTGTCTTTGGCCTAGGCCATACCTCACAAATAGTAAATTGTTTAAGGAACAAGACAAACACCATAAAGAAACATTGAAATTGTCTTAAAAGGGTACATGCTACCCTTGGAACCAAGTCTTGCCAGCATGGCGGCAGCCTTCATTCAGCTTAGGAGGAGATGGAGTTGGAGATGGATGAGTTGAGGTAGGCTTAGTGGAGACCGTCTTCTTGGTAGGGGTCGCAGGCTTGATCTTGCATGGCTTCTTTGAGAGGAGGTCTTCAAGAGGTGCCATGGGGTCTTTGGTAGCTTCAACCAGGAAGGGGTACTCTGCGGTTGCAAACGCATTTCCCGCATCTTCATATTCCGCCTTCGATGAAGGACGGTAGCACTCAACTTTGGAGAGGTCTACGGGATTACCTGTTTTAGCAGCCTCCTCCAAAGCCAAGCACCGTCCATGAAAGATAGTTGCCTTGATGACTTTCCACATCGCAGCTCCCACCTCATCACTATGATAGAGTTCCATGGCTATGTACGGCACCACCTTTGACATGACCTCAACGCGGTCCTTTTGAAGCATTCTATACCTCATCCGCAAGCCGTCAACCTCATCCTTCAGCTTCACTTCCAACTCCCCAAGCCTAACCCTCTCACCTTCCAAACCGGCACACTTTGCCTCTAGCACAACATTTTGGCTAGTGAGGCTTACCACCTTAGCCTCCTCCAACTTGAGCTTGCCACATTCAGTTGTCAACTCTGCTATCTTCTCTCGGAGGTCTTGGACAAGTGGATTCTTCTCGACATCCCTCTCAATCTCATCACACTTAGCCTCCAGCTTGGCATACTCCTGATCTCTGTGCTTCTCCCTCTCCAGCATGACATCCATCTCTGGCCTTGCCTTTGTAACTGCCTGAAGTAACTCCCTGGTTCGACCATTCAAGTTATTGTCTAACACGACCTGCCTTGCCACACTCTTGTCGTGCTGATCGCACACTCCTTCGATGGATATATTATCCAGCATTCCTTTCCACTGGGGAGGGGTGATATGATCCACAATTCAATGGTAGGCCAAGGCATTTGGAAGCTCCTTCGTATCAGGAAGGCCTGCGACCAAGACAATAAAAAAGGGAAAAAAGTTAGTCATTACAATTAGCATTCTATATAATTTAAAAGGGGATAAATGTTTACCATGCATCTCCACAGTCTCATCCGGCAGCTCAAAGGCAGATTTAACAAACTTCTTGCCTTCCATATAATTTAAAAGGGGATAAACCCTGGATCCGAAGGCTGGGAGGGGAGTCTTCCTCTTGTTCGTAGACTTGATGGCTTTACCAGCTATTCCCTTCCTACTCTTCAATCTGTCAGCTATACTGTTGGGAATTATGTGAAGTATGAATCATGCTGATATTACTACTGATGGATTCTGCTGAAGTGTAGCTGGATTCTGCTGAAGACATGATTATGCTGAAGTCTATATTAGTCAATGTAGTTGTTTTACTGCGGAAATAGTATTCCTTATATTCTAGAATTAGTTAGATATACATGAGCTTTATTAGGAAGTGATTGTGTATATCTTATTTAGTTTCATAGTTATACGTTTCTTAGAAAAGAAGTTAGGGTTCCTTGTCTATAAAAGGAACACAATAGAATGTATTATGGATGTGTGCTTAAACAATTTATTAATATAATGATCCATAGAGGATCAAAGAGTTCTTAGTTATCTGTGTTTTATACTTGTGTTTATATTCCGCTAAAGAATACAAGTTGTAGAGATTTTCTTTTAGTTTGTTTGTGATTACACAAGCGATACTAACGATCTACGAAGCTCAAGATCTATCAAGGTCTATTAGTTTTCTTCAAGTGGTATCAGAGCCTCGTGAGAGTCTCTACGATACTAAGGACAATTTCTTCTAAACACCCATACAACCAAAACAAAACTCACCATGCCTGGTTTAGACGTTGATGTTGAAATCACCAACAGCCAAAACTCCACCCATGTGCAACAACTAAGTCTCTCTAATAGCAATGCTAAGTTTCCTTACTTGAAAAGGGAAGAGTATGATCTTTGGGCGATGAAGATGCAAAACTGGATCTCCAACATTGATTGGAATCTATGGGAGATAGTATTGAAGGGAAACAGTTTGATAAAAACTACTGTAGATCTTCTTTGAACGATGACTTATGTCCCTCCCAAAGCTGGCGAAGAGTTCTTGGCGGTTGAGAGAGAAACCAAGGTTAAAACCATTCTTCTTCAAGCTATTCCCGAGGATCACTTGAGTGATTTTCACTTCATGCAAGATGCCAAGGACATATGGTTAGCAATTAAGGCTAAGTTCGGTGGGAATGAGGAGTCTAGGAGAATGAGAAAGTCCATGCTGCAACAACAGTTTCAAGACTTTCAAATCTCCGAAGAGGAAGGAATTCATAAGGGCTATGACAAGTTTCACAAGATTTTAAGTCAGTTAAATCAGTTGCAAGCAAAGCAGGATAATGATGATTGTAATTCTAAGTTCTTGAGGTCTTTACCTTCATCCTGGCTACAAGTGAGCATTGCTTTAAAAGCAAAAGGTGGTTTGGATATGCTTACTTTTGATGAGATGTACAACAAACTTAAAGCTCTTGAACATGATGTGAGAATTCCTTATAGATCATCATCTACTGCAAGTCACACAGCATTCGTTGGAGCTTCTACCCCTAAGATGAGTCATGGTCCTAGTCCAACTTACTCATCATCATCTTACACTACCACTCCTTCAAGTTCAATCTGGAGGTATAATGGAAGATGTGCTTGGATCCTTCTTTGCTAATTATGATCCTTAGCAGGAGGCGGCCTATGAGGATTTAGATCAGGTGGATCCACGGAGATGGAAGAGATGAAGGCTGAAGTGGCGGTGGCTATCTTTGTCCATGGATATCAAAATTTTGAGCGCAAAGTGGCGGAAGGTTTGGCTTCCAGGAAGAATACAGTGAGGTTTGACAAAAGGAAGGTCAAGTGCTTCACATGTCACGAGATTGGTCACTTCTCCAGAGAGTGCAAAGATAGGAAAGCTGGTGATGAGACGAGATACTATTCTTATCAGCAGAATCGAGAGGAGTCGGAACTTCAAAGGGATCAGCGGCTTTAGTCACTCTTGACGACAATGTGGTTGGAAGCACCATGAGCGAGGATAATGATGGTCTGATAATGTTGGTTTGATTGCAAGTTGTACTTGAGGATAGGCATGATCAGATTGCCTTGATGGGCATCTCTCAGGTACAAAACTGTTTGTTTGGTTGTAGTGGGCGTTATAATGAACTCAAAGAAGCTTATGATATTTTGAAACCTAAATATAATGAATGCTTTGTAGAAGTTGAAGCTTATAAACAGGCTTTAAAATCACTAGAAAGACAAAAGGTTTGGTTTTGAAGAAGTCAAATAGCTTATGATGAGAAAATAAGTGTGTTAGAAAGGGATCTTGAATGTGCTAAGAATGAGTTAAAATATTACGAGAAGTTAAGATCGGATGTAGTGTCGAGAAAATCTAGAATTTGAAGGTGAAACTAGATGAGGAAATTGCTAGGCATAACGAATGGTTATTAAATGAAAAAAAGTTAGCTAGTCATCTATATGGTAGTCAAGCTCCTAATTCTGGGATAGGTTTAGGCTTTAAGAAATATGTAGGATTAGAAGCTAGAGATGACACACGTAAATCCACACCAGCAGGCTTAGCTAATTATGTAAAAGAAGGTGACCTACATCTTTGTAGTGGATCTATTAGAGGTATACCTATGCCTGTTGACCTTTCCTTTACTGATGACTTTGATGGATCACACCATTTATATGGCAAAAAGTCAAATGACTTGCGGACCCTGAAACTTCTTCTAATGACTTTGTCTCTTGTGTTACAATGACAAGTCCTCCGAACAGGGTCTCTGAGTGTGATTCAAATGACAAGTCTGACTCTTCCCAAGTCTTCACCCACCTGCACCCAAGACTACCAATAAGCATGTCGAGTTCTTTGCCAAGGAATCCTCTTCCAAGACAGTTGCCTCTGAAGACTTGCTTTTTCATTCTTTGCATAATAATACTGTTAAAAACAATTCTTTTCATGGTTTTGGTTTGAATACTTCTGCTTGTAATAGAACATCTTTTGGGTTGAATAAATCTTCTAAACAGAAGACATGTTTTGTGTGTAGAAGTAAATTTCATTTAATTAAGGATTGTGATTTTCATGAGCAAAGGATGGGTAGGTGTGGTGATTCTAGGACAGCTAGACCAATGTGGACCAATGTTAATGATATACCACCTTATGTTCCACAAGCAACTTATACTAATTCTCCTTTTCCTTGGAGAAGACCAGTTGCAAGACCATATGTACAACCAACAAGTTCATATTTTAAAAATGGTTATTGGCCTGGATATGTTGACTCAATGACTGATGGGAAGAGGCTGGGATACTTTGTCAAGTCCTCAGAGGTTGTTCTTGGAATAAAGGGACCTAAATTTCAATGGAAACCCAAGAACAATAGTGGATCCTATACATCTGCATGGCATAATTCATATGATCCACAAGGCAGGTTCAAGTCAGCAATGACTTGAGCCTCCATAGTGTACTAATATTTTGTATATTTTGTTGTTGTAGAATCATCCTCTTAAGCATAAAGATGTTGGCATTGTTGATAGTGGTTGTTCAAGAAGTATGTCAGAAAACAGGGATATGATGCATAACTTTGTATCAATTGAAGGAGGAGGCAATGTAACCTTTGGAGGAAGTGATGGAAGGATTACTGGGAAAGGGACCATCAAAACACCTCAACCGGACTTTGAGAATGTATACTATGTCAAGGAACTCCAACACTTCAATTTGTTCTCAGTCTCACAAATCTGTGACACCAAGAACAAAGTACTCTTCCAAGAGGATGAATGTCTTGTGCTATCTAAAGACTTCAAACTCCGAGAAGAAACTTCAATTCTGCTGAAAGTTCCTCGGAATCACAATCTTTATACATTCAACTTAGCTTGATGTTAAACTAGAAGGTGATTTAACTTGTTTGGTGGCTAAAGCATCCTTGGATGAGTCTACCAAATGGCATAGGAGGATGGCCCATGTCAACTTCAAGACCATTAACAAGCTCTCTAAACTGGGTCTTGTTGAAGGTCTTCCTTCCAAAGTCTTCACAAATGATCATAAGCTGTGTTGCACGCAACAAAGGAAAGCAACCTGAGAGCCTCATACAAAGTTGTGACTGCTGTGAGCATTATTTCTGAACCTCTTCAGTTGCTTCATATGGATCTGTTTGGTCCAACTCAAGTGAGAAGCATTGATCAAAAGTATTTTTGTTTGGTTATCACTGATGGTTATAGCTGATTTTGTTGGGTATTTTTTCTAAGGACCAAAGATGAAACATCTCCAGTATTGAAAGACTTTATTACCCTTATTGAAAATCAGTTGAACAAAAAGGTTAAAGGCATTCGGTGTGATAATGGGACAGAGTTCAAGAATGCTATACTTATAGAACTCTGTCGGTCAAAAGGGATCAAAAGGGACTATAGCACTCCAAGAACCCCACAACAAAATGGGGTGGCGGAAAGAAAAAATAGGACCTTAATAGAAGCTGCAAGATCAATCTTTGCAGACTCTAAGCTACCCACCATGTTTTGGACTTGAAGTGTTGGCAACTTGTTATGTCTTGAATAGAGTGTCCATTACTAGACCACACTTCAAAACACCATATGAACTTCTCTATAGGAAAGTTCCTACTATTCATTACCTTAAACCTTTTGGCTGTCAAGTGACCATTCTGAATATAAGTGATCCATTGGGCAAATTTGATGAGAAAGCTGATGATGGTTACATTGTGGGATATTCTGCTCATAGTAAGGCGTCTGGGGTTTACAATTTATCTGCTAAGAAGATTGAGGAGACATTGAACTTGAGGTTTCTAGAAGACAAACCTAATGTTCAAGGACAGGGTCATGTTTGGTCTTTTGACCTTGATTACTTAGCGATTATTTGGGTTATTCTAGACATATGGCTTACCAACATGCAAGTACTCCGTCTCCAACTGCCCAGTGCATATACTATGGATCTTGATTCGAGGTGAGTTTAAAGATGATGAACAACCCATTGTAGTGCCTTCTTTCTCCCCTAACAATTTTACAGGTGACACTTCCAAATTTACTTGATGAGAGTGAAGATGAGTCCAATTATGCAGAGGACCTTGCTAGGCTTAAGAAGCAAGAGTATGCAGCTAATCTAGAAGGCTGAAAGGAATCTGAGGAGAGTGCCGGTGAACCAATCCGTGGAAACATCAATTCTGCTGAAAGTGATTCTGTTTCTCCTATCATCACCAATTCTGCTGAAGGCTATCTTTGTTTCTACTCCCATTTCTACTAGAGTGTCCACCAACTTTGGAGATCCTTATACTCGTTTTCCAAGACCCTCAGATCTTGGTAATCATCAACCCAAAGCTGGAGTCTTCACCTCACCTTCTTATGACACCGATTTTGAACCTACTATGACTAATCTTGATTCTTCCATTGAAGTCAACACCACTGCTACAAAAGGATTCACAATACTCATCCACAGTCAAATATTATTGGTGATCCTAATGCACTGTTAGAACAAGAGGGTACGTGGCAAGTTCTAAATATGGTCAAGTGGCTTTTATCTCTTATGTCTCAAATCAACAAAGAGACAATCACACAAACTATGAACATTGTCTGTTTGCTTGTTTTCTTTCTCAAGTGGAACCAACGAGTGTTACTCAGGCTCTTGAAGATTCAAGTTGGCTTGAGGCAATGGAGGAAGAGATGCAACAATTTCAAAATCAGCAAGTTTGGATATTGGTACCACTACCTGATGGCAAGTATGCAATTGGGACTAAATGGATTATGAAGAATAAGAGAGATGCAAGAGGTGTTGTCATTAAAAACAAAGCAAGATTGGTTGCTCGGGGTTATAGACAAGAGGAGGGGATTGATTATGATGAAGTGTTTGCACCTATGGCAAGAGTTGAGGCCATACGGATTTTCTTGGCTTATGCATCCTATATGGGTTTTATGGTATATCAGATGGATGTTAAAGGAGCCTTTCTGTATGGTGAAATAGAAGAGGAGGTTTATGTCACTCAACCTAAAGGATTTGAAGACCCCGATCATCCTACTCATGTTTACAAGGTTGTCAAAGCTCTCTATGGACTACATCAGGCACCACGAGCTTGGTATGCTAGGCTTTCATCATTTCTGCCGAAGCATGGATATCGAAGAGGTGCTATTGATAAAACACTTTTCCTGAAGAAGAATTCCACATATATTATTCTTGTGCAAGTGTATGTGGATGACATTATTTTTGGATCCACAAAGGAAGCTTGGTGCGGGGAGTTTGAGGAGCTTATGAAGGGAGAGTTTCAGATGAGTGCCATGGGAGAAATGACTTTCTTTTTGGGTCTTCAAGTTCAGCAGAAACCTGATGGTATCTTTATCGGTCAGGACAAATATGTGAGGGACATCTTAAAGAAGTTTGGTATGGAGAGTGTAAGGATTGCCACTACACCTTATGAAGCTCCAAAGTCAAAGACCAACAATGAAATAGATCCACCTGTGAATGTACATCTATACAGATCTATGATTGGTTCTTTGATGTATTTAACTTCACGGCACGATATTACTTTTCTTTGTGAGTGTTTGTTCTCGACATCAAGTTACTCCACTTACTTCCCATCTCAATGCTATTAAGAAGATCTTTAAGTACCTCAAAGGCCAACCTCATTTAGGCCTTTGGTACCCAAAAGAATATCCATTTAAGTTGGAAGCATATAGTGATAGTGACTATCTTTGGTGCAAATCGGATAGGAGGTCCACCTCTGGAGGTTGCCAATTCCTTGGGAAGAGATTGATTTCTTGGCAATGCAAGAAACAGACTATTGTGGTTACCTCATCTACTGAAGCAGAGTACGTTGCTGCTGCAAATTGCGTGGACAGGTTCTTTGGATACAAAATCAATTGTTGGATTATGGGTATAACTTCATGAACACAACAATTTTTATTGATAATCAAAGTACCATATGCAGTGTTAAAAATCCGGTTTTCACGGTCGAACAAAACATATTGAAATCAGGCACCACTTTATAAGAGATGCATATGACAAACATTTGATAAAAGTGGTTAAAATTCACACTGATGATAATGTGGTAGATTTGTTAACAAAAGCTTTTGATGGACCAAGGTTTCAACACCTTGTGGTCCATATTGGTATGCTTAACCCTTAAATGCAAAGTTTAAGGGGAGGCATAGGCCTCAGGGGAGGATTTGTGTACACTTTGCATGTTTTTATGTAAATTTGTTTGATTTTTGTGTATCCTTCTTGATTTTGTTCACTAACACTAACTAGCTAATGTAATCTTAGTTTGTTTTTCTTTGTTGGTTTGTGTGTTTCTCTGTGTTTGTTCAGTTGTGCTTGATCTAGTTATTCAAGTTGGAATTTACCATGGTTGTTATTTTGGAATATGGTCAAGAAAGCTCTAAAGTTTGTTTCCACTGAAGACAAAGTACTGAAGTTACAATGTTCATTCAAGAGAAGTACTGAAGCAAATTGTTCATTCATTCATTCGAGAAACAGGTTACAGCTTACGACACAGTACAATCAACATCAAATGCAACTACAAGGAAAGTGCTATACATGATCTACTAATCCGAATCTAGTTCATATCATCTATTCCAACATCTAACAGGTTGTTGGATATGCATGATCGCTCATATCTTTCACACTAGATCTTTGGATATGCATTTGTGAAGTCTTGCATAACCACCCATTCCTTCTATCTTGATGGCTGGATATGCATGACCTGTGCGACGAAGAAGCTAAGGATCAAAATGGGAAGGATGGATTGATGAAAACGATGATGATGAAGATGACCACATGTGTCCTTTGTGCTTCATCTGCTGATTTCACCAAAAAGCAATTCTTCCACCTTCTTTGACTCCTTCCTTTATCGATATGTGATGATGCACCATGATATGACGCAGGAAGTGCTAGAACCACCTCTCTATCCTTAGGGAGTGGCGGATTTCTGGCACGTGGCCTTTGTTGAGGTTGAGGTCTTTGGAGGTTGGGAGTAAGATGTTCTCTCCTTATAGGAGTCATCGAATCATCAGCCAGATTCACTTGGATTCACTAAACTATCGTCTTACAAGAAGGAAGAAAGGGTGATTTACTTGATCGTGGATATGTTCGAGGAAAGTAATGAAGCCAGGGGTTTGAATCATCGCTTGATGATGATGATGATGAGGATGATGTTGTGAGATCCATGATCTCAGGTTTAGTACTCATGATTGATTGTGTCCAAGCACATCTTAGGGTTTGTGATGATATTTGGGGGTTTTTGATGAAGAGTTATGTGTGCATTGGGATTGTTTTATAGACAGTTTCAAGACTTAATGAGATTTAAAACGTGTGGGTGAAACAAGTAAAAGATATTTCTTGAAGCTTCTTGAATACGTGATCTATTTTTGCTGATTGGTATTCTTCAGCAGAATGACTAGTGTTTCTACAGAAGTTGAAAGTTACATTGGGTAAAAGTAGAAGTACACATCAGCACTGGTCAACATTTAACCAAAACTGGGAAACTACTACTTATTCTCTATTCGCATATCTTCGTCTCAAATTAAATGATTCCCTCATTACTCAAAACACTTCCACTTGTGTGAATCTTAACCCTAACTCACGATTTTTCTCATGGCGCTTCAATTCAAGCATGATCATAATAAACTCGCTTTTCTGGGAACAGCTAAGGGTGATGAGTTGTATAAACCAATGGTAGAATTCTTACAGAGGTCCAAGATTCATTATGCTTTAACACATTCTCCGAATGCAATATATGAATCGTTGATTACTCAATTTTGGGCACTTTGCTACCAAACGAAGTGATCTGAGATTGTTGCAATAATTGTGACGAGCATGTGGTGACAAAGGAGCTAATAAGAAGACAACTTCATTTGGATGATGAGAATGGGGTTTCTCATTTTAATGCGGTGGATATTCTTCTTTGGACTAAGAGCTATTGGATATCAGGGTGTAAGGACTGATATGTGGTTGAAGAATCAGTTGTGTCCTATGTGGAGATTTTGGGTTCACACCTTGCTTCAATGTATGAGCAATAAATCCGGAGGATGGGATCAATGTTCTCTGCTTATTTGGGATGTGGTATTGTTTGTCTTTCTCGGGGTTTGACTTATAATTTCTCTAAGTATATTTTTGATAATATGGTTGAAAATATATATAAGAAAAAGCATAAGTTTTTGATGTACCCTAGGTTCCTTCAGATAATTTTAGACATTACCACACAAGCCCAAGACTTTTATCCCATAGGAGCTTTAACTGCTAAACTATTTGCTTCCATGAGAACTAAGTATGAGGGGGCACATCATCCTTTGCTAGCGGCTATGTGGCCTCAAGGCAATGAGATTTGCTTGAAGAAGGGAATGTTGTTGGTTCTCCACCTTCTACTCTCTTGCTGTGATGGGAATCCATCGGTGACAATAGATGAAGGCCCCTATCTTTCTTTGGCACATCTTGTTACTCCTGAACAACCTTTGTCCACTCCTTCACCTAGATCTAGTTCACCACCTACACAGGTTCCTCATGATGAGGTTGAGACTGACTTTAATAGGATGCCTACTCCTAGTCTGTTAGAGATCAATTGATGATAATGTTCCATTCATTGAGCATGTTGATGTTTCTTACGAAGGCCCAATGATGCTCCCATTCCCACGAGCAATCTGTGGTGGAGATGAGGACCTATTACACTTACATCTTTATATGCTTTAGTGAACATGTATGGGCGAGGTTACCGATCTCAAGAAGGAGCTTGCAGAGACTAAAACTAAGCTTGGTGGTGAGATTGTTGAATTGAAAGAAAGGTTAAGGATTTGGAGGCACAACTGGGTCAGAGAAGAAAAAGGAGATTGGATGTTTCTTTTGATGAGGAGAACATGGATGATCAGTTTCAGTCTCTTGATCTGTTGGCTAATGTGGCTCAAGAATCTAATGTTTCTACACCAAAGGTTGGTACATGCAATGCGGCAAAAGGAGCCAATTTTGTTTACTAGGCGAAGGAGAAAGCAATGCATGCATAAGGATACATTGCAAAGTGCAAATATTTCTCTTGAAGGACATGTTGGTGCTGATACTCCTTTGATGGACATTCTTTGGTGCGGGTGTTCAAGCTACAAATGTGCTATCTCAACTGCTTCTATACATTTCATGATACTTAAAGTGTTTCTTCTTTGGGAGGAAATTTAATTTGAATCGAGTAGATGTATTTTCAACACTGTTGAAGATTTATCTCACCATGTTTCTTCTCGGAAGTACATCACGGGCCAATCTTAGAAGTTCCTTTTATGGATACTCCTTGGTGATCTTTGTTTTGAATCTTCTGATAAAGGGAAAGGAATAATGGTTGATCTTGAGCTTGGTCGGATCGGTAAGTGAGCGGAAAGGTTAGCACAACAGAGGATGTTAGATGAATGTGCTAATTTGAAGAAAAGTGCTGAATTGGCTCAACATATAGAAGCTGAGTCTATTTCTAAATTGCCTCACGAGAGACAAAAAGAATTAGATGAAATGGCTACTCGGATGCACGAAGAACACGGGATGTTTACACTCAGCAAGCTATTTCTAATCCTTCACTTGCTCAGAGTATTTTGGGAGCAGATTTTAATAGTGATGATTTTGTGGCTCAAATGATGGCTCTTGGACAACAAAAGAAGAAAGAAGCTATGGCAAAAAGGAAAGCTATTCAAACTCAAAAGAACATAGCTAAGAAAATGAGAGCACAATCTGCAGCTCCAACAAAAGATTATATGAGGAAAGTAGTGAAATATCAGAGTTACTCTCTTTATAACTCTGGTATGACTATGAAGCAGGTTAAGGCTTTACGATCTTTGAGTTATTCATCATTATAATAAGATTATGAAGTTTACTTCATCTAGTCCTATACATCTACTTTGAAAAGAATTGTTGATGCTTGGATGCTCCTAAATCCAAAAGACCAAGGATAGTTGAAATTGTAGATTCTTTTGATGCTCATGTTTCAAAGTCAAGTACTTCATTTGTTGCTTAAAGTATCTCTGCAGCTATTCCTTCGGTATCTTGAAGCTATTCCTTCGATTGCTCAAGTTCAATGGTGAACCTTATGTTGCTTCATCACGGATTATCATCTTAGCAGTACCTACGATTGCTTCTATTGACAAAGATGGAAAAGATTTGAGTTTTCAAGCTAAAATACAGCAGACTAAAGCTAAAAAGGCGAGCGTGGTGAGAAGATGTATGTCTTACGTGGTGTTATTCCAATGCAAGATGATTCATTTCTTCCACACATATTAAAGATGTTTCTGAAGAATCTATACCATCTTTAGACATTTATCTACCAGGTAGGAGGAAGAAAAGAATGGCTAGAAGCGATCACGGTTCTTTCTAGAGATCTGTAAAATCTGTTGTGACACATACATCTAAGGTTAAGGAATCTTCAAGGGTTGGTTCTTTGGATCTCAAAGCTGTTGAATCAACATTTATTACTGAAGAGGATCTTGATGTTTTTCTTGAAGGATCTCATGATGTTTTAGTTAATTGGTCATTGCAAAAGGATGAACTTAATGTGATTCACCGTTTGGATCAAACGATCATGGAATTTAACTTTTGAAAGGAGATCTTGCATCGGTGGGCGGAGGCGATTTGGTTACGCTATATAACCTTGTCAATAAGTATTACCATTCTAATGCACCAAAGGGTTATGGTTTATATTTATTGGGTGATCTTCATGTTTTGTTTGATTCCATATCTCCCAATGGTAAAGGATACTTTATTTGGAAGAACTCCCATTTATGGCAGGTTACATCTTGGAGATTTTATCCTGCCTTCGTGTGCATGTAGTTGAGACGAAGGGTGGTATTAGCATGCATGTTTGCTGAGAGAACTTATCCATTATCGTGAAGCTTATGGAAAGAATGCTTCTCCGAAGTTGGAAGTTCCTCGGATCCGGTTGGCAATGATCTTTTGCATCTGTTGAACAATGTGTCGGCGTTATTAAGAATCAGCTTATGGCACATAGCAGTTCATCATGATTATGGTAATTTGTATGGTTTGTAATTTTTGTTTGTTTGTTTATTGTTTAGTTAAAAAAACTATGTATATGTTTTTACTAACTTTTATTGCTTGGGTTTGTTGTATCATATTGTTGGTTATTGACTCACCAGATATACCTTGTGTATATAAAAGAGTTGGCTAGTCTAAAGGGTACAGCTTTGGTAAAGATACATCAAATCTGTTGATAGCTGTAATGGTTTGCTCAAAATCATAGGGTTTGCAACCACCTATGCTTAATTTCTGAGTGTTGTATGGTCATCAATTCACCATGGTTTATTCCTATTTGGAATCCAAGAATTGACTAGCCCACATGTATATGGCTTGTGGTAAAGGCAGTGGAATACCATATTTGGTAATCAGTTCATCAATTTTAAGAATTGACTAGTCTGAGCAAAGCGGCTACGTGTAAAGACATTTCAAATCCGTTATATGGTTCTTTGGTTTGCTACTAAATCGGATGGTTATTAGTGTACCATAGTTTCTGAACTTAAACATTTGGCTACTCCGGTAGTGATGGCTATTGGTAAAGAGACATCAAATCCATTATTTTCAATGATTCACCTCTCACAGGAGTTAACACACCGGATGTGATGAGAATAGTATGAAACTAATATGTTTTGATGTACATGTTGTCATTTGTTCTTTGCAAAGATATGGAGTTTGAGTTTATTCATCAAAGAGATGATTTTGTTTTGATTCTTTCTTTGATGATGTTCGAGTACAATCCTCTAGTGCTGCAAGGTTAAAGATCTATCAAGAAACTGGAACTTAACCAAGTCAAATTCCAGTTTAGGGAGGATTGTTGGGAATTATGTGAAGTATGAATCATCTTGATATTACTCTTGATGGATTACCAATTTGAAGTGTAGTCTGGATTCTAGCGAAGACATGATTATGTTGAAGTCTATATTAGTCGTAGTTTGTTTCTACGGAAATAGTATTCCGTATATTCTAGAATTAGTTAGATATACATGAGCTTTATTAGGAAGTGATTGTGTATATCTTATTTAGTTTCATAGTTACACGTTTCTTAGAAAAGAAGTTAGGGTTCCTTGTCTATAAAAGGAACACAATAGAATGTATTATGGACGTGTGCTTAAAACAATTTATTAATATAACGATCCATAGATGATCAAAGAGTTCTTAGTTATCTGTGTTTTATACTTGTGTTTATATTCCGCTAAAGAATACAAGTTGTAGAGATTTTCTTTTAGTTTGTTTGTGATTATGATTCTTGGCCATCTGATCGAAGCTAAATCACACAAGCCTAGCTTGTGAATGGCGGACCGTAACATGACTTTCAATTGCTCAAGCGAAATCAATGAAGATCTGAGGAGTATAGGGTCTCCCCGGGTCGTTATGTCCCAGTGAGCTATGCAATGGATCAATCAGCGATATAGTGTCCGAAGTTTGAATGAAAAGGGGTTATGAATTGGTGATTATAACTACTGAAATATCGGACAAATGCAAGCTAAAAATGCAAATGAGAGGAAATTAAAAAGATAAAACCTATTAAATGCGCTATCACTAAAATTAAAATGATGTTTATGTTTTATAAAAGCTGAATTAAAATCTATAGCGTGTCTGATTAAAAAGTGAAACTAAAGCAATAATCCTAAAATATGAAAATGATATTTTTACAAACCTAATAATAAAAGAAACTTTTTAGAAAAAGGAAACTATTTTTACAACTAATTAATTAATTATTATTAATTAAAAACTATTTTTAACTATTAAATAATTACCTAAAATACACGAAAATAGGAAATAAAGCTAGAAAAATAAAATTATGAAATGGAAAAGTCTAAAATATCAAACTAGAATTTTCAAAACTATTTTTGTATTTTTATGATTATTTATCTATTTTCTAGGAATTTTAAACTATTAAAAACTAATTAATTTACTAAAAATTACAAAATAAACTATGAAAATACGGAAAATTACTTTTTGGCTTTTATATTTATCTAAGCCTAAGAAAATGAAAACTTATTTTTGAACCTTTTAAATTTTTTGTATTAAATGCTATTTAAAAGTATTAAAACTAATTAAAATTAAGAAAAATAGCAAAACATTAGGAAAAATCTAGAAAAATTCAGGAAATGCTTAAAATAATATTAAGAAGCTAATAAAAATGGAAAATCATGGGCTTGTTTGGAAGATTAAGCAACTGATGTGGAAATGCTTATTGAAATAAGCACTTAATAAGCCAAAAGCTCACCAAAAGCTACCCAATGATTATAGAAGCCAAAATATGCTACAATGACCAAAATGCAATGAAAATCAACAGGCTAAACCCTCTGAATCACAAGCTAGATCAGATTTGATGTTTGAGCTTATAATCTAAAAAGCAGGTTTACGGGTAGCACCTTTAAGCATAAGCATAAGCAACAACAAGCTCAAAGCAGCGAAAATTGAAACCTAAAGTAGACACAGGTGAGATCAAGTGTACCAAAAATCAGGCCATATGGAGCTATGATAAGCTCAGTACTAGCTATGCAAAACTGCACAAGCAATGCGAGTTAGGATAACTTTTACGCGAGGTTGCTTAACACCCAAAAGAAAAGCTTTTTTAGAGCTTAAAAAAAAATTGTAAAATTCCACTAAAATGGTAACAAGAAAGAATACCAACTGAAGTTTTGAGAACAACTAATTTCACTGAAAAAGACTAAAAATTGAGCTCATGAAAATTCTTTGTAGATTGGCTCAAAAGCAGGACTTCTTGCAAATTTGACTTTTTAAGTGAAATTGGAACTTTGACTTTGCCAACTTTGATCCAATTTTAAAGCTGAGATTGATGTATATTGATGAAAGAAAGGTAACAAAAGCTTTGTTTATGATTTTTAAACACAAAATGATGATTTGATACAAAACCCCAACAGTTAACGATGAAATGGATTCAAAGCAATTTTGACTTATAGTACTTAGGACCAAGATGTTGGTTCAACTGAGCTTAAATATACTTATGAAACATGATAAAACAGAACTTAACCATTGAAAAGACCATTAAGACAGAATGATCAGCAAATCCAAACACCTTGTAGCGCTATTTAACAAGTAAAAATGAGCTAAACTCTAAGCTATCCTAAGATAATGATCCAAATAAGTTCAAATACCCTAAATGCAACTATTAAAGCAGGACATGAACCCGGATTTAACTACTGAAATTGAGTATGCATAAAACTTGAAGATGACTTACAAAATCCATAGCACGTAGGTAGCAAACATGAACCCAGACCAATACTATCAAATCCAACCGGGAACCTAAATCAACCCCTTTATAAGCGCATCAACCCATTTGTAGCTCCTTTTCCAATTTTTGGTACCCATTGACTTTTGTTGACGATTACAAAAGAACTTGAAACTTGACTTAAAACTTATAAAAAGCTATCACTAGCTTATATAAGCTTATACAAACTTGAAAATAAGCATTATGGAACTTGAATACAAGATTTTGAAAATAAAAATTGTATGATGGATCACACAATGTGAAATGATAATATAACTTGAAATTGGAACTTGAAACTGATTAATATTGATAAAACAACTTAAAGGAAGTACAATTTAACAAAAGCTAACAATGTTTCAACTTAACTAAAACATTTAAACTAAAATCGACATTAACTAAAATTTTTTAAAACTAAGCGCCCATCACTTCCTCTTTTGCTTTTCTTTTATACCCAATCTCCTTCTCTCTCTTTACGATGAAATCCCACCAATCCTAGCCCTTGAATGACACTGAAATGATCTCCACCGTTTTAAACTTGATTTTGGCGCCAAATCAGCTTTTGACAATGAGGTTGAGTGAGGAGGTTGGGGAGCATTTAATGATGTTGGAAGTTAGTTGGGGGTGAGGAACAATTTTGAGTGATTGGTGAGGAGGGGATGGGGAAAGTAATGCTTGACAGCAGTTGAGATGGGTGACTTTTTGGCGGGTTGAAGATATTGACCAAGATTGACTTGGCAAGTGGTAATAATGGAAGGGTTCATAATGCCAATTGGCGGGGTCCAAGGTAGAGGCAGGGGTCCAAAATTGGTATTTAAAAGGTTTAAACTATAGGGACCAATGTGTAAATCAACTCAAGGACCTAGGCTGCCACTCTTGCAAAGTTTCTTCCAAGGACTAAAAGTGACAACCTTCAAAAGTATAAGGACCAATGTTGCCATTTTCCAATTTTTCAAGGGCCAATTTTGCCAAATTTCAAAGTTGAAGGACCACTTTTGTAATTTTCTCAAACTTTTAGATTTTTCACCAAAGGACTAAATTTGACAACTTATGATTTAAAAAAGGACCTTTGGTGATTTTTCTTTTGATATTGACTCGAGGGACTATTTTTGACAATTTTAGAAACATGGGGGTGGCGCAATTTTGCAAAATTGATATGTTTTCATCGATTTTGATATTTTTGCATTTAAAACTCATAAAACAACGATTTGTGATATT
This sequence comes from Chrysanthemum makinoi, assembly GCA_910596185.1. Classification (NCBI taxonomy): domain Eukaryota; kingdom Viridiplantae; phylum Streptophyta; class Magnoliopsida; order Asterales; family Asteraceae; genus Chrysanthemum; species Chrysanthemum makinoi. The sequence continues at coordinate 20,719,296 of OU343219.1, forward strand.
TTGATCATTTGATGTTTTTAAGTGTTTTCAGATGATTTTGCGAGTTTATATTGTACAAAATGATGAGTATTTAGACACTCATCAATCCCCCACAATGAGATATTGCTAGTCCCTAGCAATGATTTGAGAAAACATAATGGATTTTAATCTCTTTACCAAAAGCCATTACTTCTGGAGTAGCCAAATGTTGCAGTTCAAGCAAGAACCATGGTACAGATAACCATGTGATTTTGAGCAAACCACCGACTTTCATGGATTTGATTTTGTCTTTACCGAAGCCGTACCATACGGACTAGCCAACTCTTAGATAAATTATCAATAATATCTTTGGTGAGCTGATTACCAATTATGGTTTTCCATTGCCTTTACCACAAGCCATAAACTTGCGGGCTAGCCAACTCTTCACTTTTTAGGATATGGTGAGATGAATACCATACAATTTTGGGCAAATTGCAAGCCATATAAACGGATTTGATATATCTTTACCAAGAGCCGTTTGCTCTGGATTAGCCAATCCTTTTATCTTCTGAACATGGCGATTGATAACCAAATGAGAAAGTGTAAAACACTTACTCCAAAAAAAAATTTTGGCCAAAAGCGGGGGTGGGTAAATAGTATATATGAAATTCGGTGAAATTCCCCACACTTAAAATGAATATTGCCCTCAATATTCAAAGTACCGTGATTATCTTGAAACAAAAGCGTAAAGGGAAATATTACGGCCATTATTTAGAGAAGATTTTTTTGAAACATGTGAAGCTGACCCCACACTAGGGTGGTAGAGAGTGAGAAAAAGCAGAAATATGGGTGAAAACCCATATGGCATGCTACTTGTTTTTGATTCAAGTCGCTAGCTTGACTTCGACCCGAATTCATTTGTTCATGGGGAAAGTAACGTGGAAAACCAATCTCGATCGGACTTTCGTTCACAATGTTAAGAAACATATGAACATCGAAAGTTCCACAGAAGCGGATACAACCTCGGTATTGTTAATAGTAGAAACTATAAAGGATGATACCGGTGTCAAAGATGGTGTCCTCATTCTAGAAGAGAAAGGGGAAGAGCAACCACACCATCTGTGAAGAATGGAATAAGAATGCATGTCCATTCCTCCGGCCGAGAGAAATCACGGTTTTGACATCTTTAAGCTTAAACTTGAAGCTTAGATGGTGATTGTCAAGAAGATGTCCGGGAGGGAGGGTGGGGAATGGTTCTTCAATCAACGAGACTTTCAGAGAAAAAGGATGTCTCCTCGGAATCAAGGTAAGTGTTATCAATTCCCATTGGAATTGACTCATCACTAAGAAAGGCCTCGACTTTATTCCAAAAGTTGTCATCTTCCTCATCGAGGGGTGAGAGAAGGAATGGAAGAGTCGGGAACAAGACTAGAGGATGATGGATCATTTTTGAGCAATTCATCAATGGGAAGAATGTCTCCCATTGGATCACACACATCATCATCCAACTTCGGATGAAACGAAGAGATTTTGGTTTCATCCAAGACTTAACAATCTCGATGCGACAAACGATGGGAGGTGGGATAAGTGGTGTGCTCTTAGAGCTAGCGGTTTCCACCACTTCGATGAAGTCTCCGATTCTAGATCATCGTCATCATCATCAAGAACACTCTTGACTTCAGTGCGACTTTCAACCATTTGAAAAACCGGGGGTGATTTTTAAAGCTTTGAGCTCAAACCGCGTTTTGGCGAACACTCTTAACCGTGAAATTTGAGAGTGTTGCATTGATTCTTTCAGATTTTTGATCAATTGTGGCAACACTCTTTTTGCATAGAGGTTTGGAGTTAAGGTTGATATTTAGCGTTAGCTAAATCGTTGTCAACCCGTATGGTCACTCTTCGCAAACACACATCAATCGAGACACGACTGCGTTCTTAAGCTCTCCCTAAGATGAGGGGAACTTTAGGATCTGCATGAAGTCTACAACAACAAAGTCGGATGAAAGTGGAATTTTTCCCACTTTTAGCACAACATCCTCGGCTATCCCAAGTGGACGAGAGTTATGGTAGATCCGCTAGCTTTAAGTGTCATACAAGTGGATGAAAGTTCGGGAAGAGCAGTTTCTTCCATACTGAGAGTGGCATGAGGTTAATGCTAGCGCCAAGATCGGCCAAGGCGAAGCATTGAAACATCCCCAGGAAATCACACGGGATTAAAACACCCGGGGTCTTCAAGCTTTTAGGGAAGCTTATTAAGAATGGCAGTGAGCATTGTTCATTGAGAGGAGTTTTAGCCATCTCCGATAGCTTATCTTTGTTGGTGAGTAAGCCTTTAAGCGTGGATGCAAATTTAGGCATTAGAACGAGAGCATCAACGAAGCTTATATCGAAGTGAAGCTCATTGAAGATTTGGAAAAATTTTTCCATTTGCTCTTTGTTTTTGTCTTTGAGCTTCTCATCATTCATTCTTGATGGGTAAGGAATCTGACTAGACTTTTGAGCCGGGATGGAAGTGTTTTACGGCTCAAGTTTTTCCTCGGAACATCGGGTTCGGACTTAAAGCTTGGACTACCGAAGGTGGGGACGTGTCTTGATACCATTGGGCTTGAATAATGCACCTTGTCCGTTGTCTCCTGGTAACTTGACTAAATGCCACGGGGAGGAGGGGGCATTGGTCGAAGGTCCATTGTGCGTCTTACCACTACAGTGGTGACGGCTTTCAACTCATTGGGATTTGGAATAGTATTGCTTGGGAGTCCCCGAAAGATGGTGAAGCTTTGTTCATATTCATGTTCATGAAACTGCTCATCATATTCTTCAACGCATTTGTCTGCCGAGGCGATTGTGGTATCAATTTCCCTTTTTAGCTCACCTCTCATGTTATTGATCTGAGTTTGCATTGAATGCATGTTTGACTCAGTCATTTTCATGAAGTCATTTGGCATGGGAGCAGGGGTGAGGTTGATAACTGATGATTAAAGCTTGAAAAGGTTGTTGATAACCTTGCTGATTTGGAGCTTGATAAGGTTGGTTGAAATTGTTTCGGTTTTGATTGAAATTTTGAGAGTTATTGAAATTTTGTCCTTGATTCGGAACAAAGCGATTTTGATTGCTATGGTTTTGCACAGGGGAGGAAAACCGAGGTGGTGTCATACCGCTAGGTGCAGTAGTGAGGATCAACTGTGGTCGGTTATTGATTGTGGTTTACCGAAGCTCACGGGGCTTGGTAAAAGGAAGCATCGGTTGCTTGACAATCATATCGCATGTGGACCACTACAAATTTCACACACCTTGTTTATGGCTTTGATTGGTTTCGGCTTATGAATTTCGCTTTTGATTTCCTTCACCTCTTTTATCATACACTGGATCATGTCCGTTAGAGCGGCTAGAATGGCTAACTTCGGAAGAGTTACGGATGAAGAAGCAGGAGTGTTAGGAACATGCTTTGTTGCGAGAAAAAGGAACTTTTGATTTACTCTCGCAAATTTCAAGCACATCTTTAGGTCTACGATTCAAGATATTTCCACCCGCGGATGCATTCAAGGAATCTTGATCATTACCGTTCAACCCATTGTAAAAGATATTGACTTGTTGAAGCTCCGTGAATTCATGATGGGGCATTTCCTGAGGAGATCTTTGAATCTCTCCCATGCCTCTCCAAAGTTTTCATCGAAATTTTGACGAAATTCAGAAATTTCATTTTTAAGATTAGTCGTCTTTGATGGAGGGAAGAAATAGTTCACAAACTTTTGAACAAGATCCTCCCAAGTTTCGATGGATCGAGGGGTTCTTTTCGGCCAAATCCTGGCCCCTGATGAGCGAAATAGCATCAATTTGATCACCTTTTGTGGCACATCCTTGTAATTGAGAGTTGATGTCAAATGGTTGAACCAACGGATGTGTGCATACGGGTCTTCTCGATCAGACCAGCGGAATTGATTCGTAGACACAAGTTGGATCAAATGTGTCTTCAATTCGAAGTGATCGAATTGATTACGGTAAGGCGATGGCATCTCCATAACCCTCGGTGGGTGCCGGAGCATTTCCGCCATGATACGTTCGATCTGCCATCTTGTTGCTTTCGAAATATACGAAAATCGGGTTCGACTATTTGGGCAACGTCTGAAACGTCTTCTTGGAATTTCGCTAGATCACGAGGACTCAATGATCTAGAAGAACGAGTGCGCATGCACTAGAGTTAACTCTAAAGACTCTCAGAGTTAAGGAGAGAAATGGAATTATGAAGATATTCGGATGAGAATGAAAATTATGAAGGCGTTTTATAAAATCGGTGAGAATCTTTATGGGTTTTACTGGTTAGAAGCGTCGATATCACAACAAAATCAATTAACACAAAATCGAGGCAAAACAACATGAACTTAACAATAATCCAAGATGAATGGCTTCTTTGAAAAAGGTACACCAATCACAAGGACACAACGGCAAGTTTTAAATCTTTAGTTCGGGAACTTATTATGGTCGCATTTTAGTTAGGTAGTGCCTTGCCTTGGTTTCTTGATGGTAATCTTTTAAGTTGTTATTATTAAAGAAAGCGACGAATCTTTTGTATTTTATTATTTGATACATATATAGAAACAAAAGAAAAATATTTTTGTGTTTTATACGTTTTTGGTTGTTTTGGGTTTTTATTTTTAAATAAAAATATGGATATATATAGATAGATGGATGATATGAACAAATGAGTGAGTATTAAAACAACTAATCTGCTAGGCGTAAGACAATTACACAGCTCATTTGTGGCCAATTTGATTAGCGGTCAAGCTAAATCCACAAGCCCGCCACTTGTGAAATGGCAGTAACCGCTTAAAAGCTGCTCAAGCCGCGAAATCAATGAAGATCTGAGGGTATAGGGTCTCCCGGGCGTTATGTCCCGAGCTATGCAATGGATCAATCAGCATTATAGTGATCGAGAGTTTGAATGAAAAAGGGTTATGAATTGGTGATTATAACTACTGAAATCAGAGACAAATGCAAAGGCTAAAATGCAAATGAGAGGAAATTAAAAAGATAAAACCTATTAAATAAACGCTATCACTAAAATTAAAATGATGTTTATGTTTTATAAGCGAATTAAAATCTACTAGCGACGTCAAATTAAAAAGTGAAACTAAAGCAATATTAATCCTAAAAATATGAAAATGATATTTTTACAAACCTAATAATAAAAGAAACTTTTTAGAAAAAGGAAACTATTTTTACAACTAATTAATTAAGTATTATTAATTAAAAACTATTTTTAACTATTAAATAATTACCTAAAATACAAGAAAATAGGAAATAAAGCTAGAAAAATAAAATTATGAAATGGAAAAGTCTAAAATATCAAACTAGAATTTTCAAAACTATTTTTGTATTTTTCTGATTATTTATCTATTTTCTAGGAATTTTAAACTATTAAAAACTAATTAATTTACTAAAAATTACAAAATAAACTATGAAAAATCTGGAAAATTACTTTTTTGGCTTTTTATATTTATCTAAGCCTAAGAAAAATGAAAACTTATTTTTTTGAACCTTTTCTGAATTTTTTGTATTAAATGCTATTTAAAAAGTATTAAAAACTAATTAAAATTAAGAAAAATAGCAAAACAGTTAGGAAAAATCTGAAAAATTCAGGAAATGCTTAAAATAATATTAAGAAGCTAATAAAAATGGAAAATCATGGGCTTGTTTGGAAGATTAAGCAACTGATGTGGAAATGCTTATTGAAATAAGCACTTAATAAGCCAAAAGCTCACCAAAAGCTACCCAATGATTATAGAAGCCAAAATATGCTACAATGACCAAAATGCAATGAAAATCAACAGGCTAAACCCTCTGAATCACAAGCTAGATCAGATTTGATGTTTGAGCTTATAATCTAAAAAGCAGTTTAAGGTAGCACCTTTAAGCATAAGCATAAGCTTAACAACAAGCTCAATGGCGAAAATTGAAACCTAAAGTAGACACAGGTGAGATCAAGTGTACCAAAAATCAGGCCATATGGAGCTATGATAAGCTCAGTACTAGCTATGCAAAACACAACAAAGCCACAATGCGATTAACGATATTAACTTTATGCAGGGCATAACACTGAAAAGCTTTTAGAGCTTAAAAAAAATTGTAAAATTCCACTAAAATGGTAACAAGAAAAGAATACCAACGAAGTTTTGAGAACAACTAATTTCACTGAAAAAGACTAAAAATTGAGCTCATGAAAATTCTTTGTAGATTGGCTCAAAACAGACTTCTTGCAAATTTGACTTTTTAAGTGAAATTGGAACTTTGACTTTTGCCAACTTTTGATCCAATTTTAAAATTGAGATTGATGTATATTGATGAAAGAAAGGTAACAAAAGCTTTGTTTATGATTTTTAAACACAAAATGATGAGTTGCAATACCTAAAACCCCAACAGTTAACAGTGAAATGGATTCAAAAGCAATTTTGACTTATAGTACTTAGGACCCAAGATGTTGGTTCAACTGAGCTTAAATATACTTATGAAACATGATACATGAACTTAACCATTGAAAAGACCATTAAGACGGAATGATCACAAATCCAAACACCCTTGTAACTGCTATTTAACAAGTAAAAATGAGCTAAACTCTAAGCTATCCTAAGATAATGATCCAAATAAGTTCAAATACCCTAAATGCAACTATTAAAACAGACATGAACCAGATTTAACTCTGAAATTGAGTATGCATAAAAACTTGAAGATGACTTACAAAGTCCTATAGCCATGGCTAGGCTGTGAACCCAAGAAATACCTATCAAATCCAACCACGGAACCTAAATCAACCCCTATAAGCTGCATCAACCCATTTGTAGCTCCTTTTCCAATTTTGGTACGGTTGACTTTTGTTGACCCGATTACAAAAGAACTTGAAACTTGACTTAAAACTTATAAAAAGCTATCACTAGCTTATATAAGCTTATACAAACTTGAAAATAAGCATTATGGAACTTGAATACAAGATTTTGAAAATAAAAATTGTAACAGTGGATCACACAATATGAAATGATAATATAACTTGAAATTGGAACTTGAAACTGATTAATATTGATAAAACAACTTAAAGGAAGTACAATTTAACAAAAGCTAACAATGTTTCAACTTAACTAAAACATTTAAACTAAAATCGACATTAACTAAAATTTTTAAAACTAAAAACTGCCCATCACTTCCTCTTTTGCTTTTCTTTTATACCCAATCTCCTTCTCTCTCCTTTCTGATGAAATCCCACCAATCCTAGCCCTTGAATGACAGAAATGATCTCCACCGTTTAAACTTGATTTTGGCGCCAAATCTAGCTTTTGACAATGAGGTTGAGTGAGGAGGTTAGGGGAGCATTTAATGATGTTTGGAAGTTAGTTGGGGGTGAGGGAACAATTTTGAGTGATTGGTGAGGAGGGGGATGGGGGAAGCTAGTGCTTGAGCAAAGCATTGAGATGGTGACTTTTGGCGGGTTGAAGATATTGACCAAGATTGACCAGGCAAGTGGTAATAATGGAAGGGGTTCATAATGCCAATTGACAGGGGTCCAAGGTAGGGGGGGGTCCAAAATTGGTATTTAAAAGGTTTTAAACTATAGGGACCAATGTGTAAAATCTGAAAACTCAAGGACCTAGGCTGCCACTCTTGCAAAGTTTCTTCCAAGGACTAAAAGTGACAACCTTCAAAAGTATAAGGACCAATGTTGCCATTTTCCAATTTTTCAAGGGCCAATTTTGCCAAATTTCAAAGTTGAAGGACCACTTTTGTAATTTTCTCAAACTTTTAGATTTTTCACCAAAGGACTAAATTTGACAACTTATGATTTAAAAAAGGACCTTTGGTGATTTTTCTTTTGAAATTTGACTCAGGGACTATTTTTGACAATTTTAGAAACATGGGGGAGGCTGCAATTTTGCAAAATTGATATGTTTTTCATCGATTTTGATATTTTGCATTTAAAACTCATAAAACGATTTGTGATATTTTGATCATTTTGATGTTTTTCGAGTGTTTTGGATGATTTTTGCGTTTATATTGTACAAAAATGATGAGTATTTACACACTCATCAGTTACAAGTGATACTAACGATCTACGAAGCTCAAGATCTATCAAGGTCTATTAGTTTTCTTCATATACCAGTGGAGCCTGTGATTTGGACATCCTCCTCTGCAGGATCGTCCGAATACATACGTTCTCAACCAATTGGAGGGACCTCAACGAAGCTTGTGGGGGTCTTTGAGGCAACGAGCTCTGTAAGGAGTGTGTCTACATCGTTGTTGTTGACAGATGTGGAAGGTGAATCAACACTGTAGGAATCTTCTTCTTTTTCAGCAGGCATGAAGCTCTCCGACCCCCTATTTCTCCCCTAGCCAGCGCCCCCTCCCCCATTTTAATTTATTTTTGAGTCCTTTGTCCAGGTATAAAAGGCCTCCCATCCACTCATTTCAATCATTTGTTTCTCTCACTAAAACACACACACAACACTCTTTCTCTCTCTACTCTCTCTCTCCCCAAATTAATTAAAAACCCTAACCCTAATTCTTCACCACCACCGCCCCTATTTTTGGCCACCGCCGTCACACCGCCGCGCGTGACCACCCAACTCCACCACCATCTTGAAGCTCTCTTTCTCTTCTTTCCAACCATAAATAATACTCTCACTAAAACCTTCATTAACACATTCAAATTTAAAGATTAAGATTCGGATTTTTAGGGTAAATTAGGGTTTCGACCCTATGGTATAATTTAGGGCTTTTGGGTGAAACATGAAATTAAGTCTAATTAACACCTAAATAAACAAGTAATTAGTGTTTGGTAAATGTGTGGTGTATCAATTTGATGGGTTTATGCATTTTAGGTTTAGTTTCATCTTTTTGGTTAGAATAGATGATGGGTTTTGTGTTTGGTTAATGATTGGAGCTTGAATGATTGGATTTGGATGTTGTGGAAGTGATTTCTTTGTGTTTGAAGGTGAGTAATGAGGCGTACGAGCCACTAGGGACTCGTACGTGGCTCATGGTTTGTGCCGCGTGACCGGATGGACCCGCAGTTCAGGGTCGGTCATTTTGGTAGCTTGTTGGTTGATGTAGTTGAGGTTTGGATGAGACGTGTGGGAGCCGAAAGCTTTTAGAACTTGTTTGGTTCACGTGGTCTTAATCTGACCGTGTCATGACCATTAGGGTCATAACGTTGGTTTTGGGTATATTTGGTTGATTGATTGGTTGGCGAGATTGTTTTGAGTTGGTTTGGGATTGAATTGTGCTATTATGACTTTTAAATTGGACTTGATATATATATATTGTCAACTTTGAGCTACGTCGGTGTTACTTTGACTTTTTAGTCAATAGTTGACTCCGACAAAGCCGTAACATGGACTTTAGTATAGCTTGGACTATTGATTGATTAAAAGCCGAGAAGTCATGAATCGTGCTTGTGGACTCGAAACGAATAACGATATGAGATTAATATTGGAATTTGACGAAATATATATATAAACATGAAAATGCTAATAGACTATGAAATATAAAGAGTAAATTTCATTTTTGGTCCTTGTGGTTTGGCCAAATTGCAGGTTTGGTCCCCATCCTTTCGAAAGTGCAACGATGGTCCTCATTTTGAAGTTTTGGTTGCATGTTTGGTCCCTGGGCAAAATTAAATGACTAAAATACCCTTTCCATCTTCCCCTTAAATGACTAACTGCTAGAAATATGTACAAGGTACCCATCTAGTTTCCGCAACTCTTTCTCTATCTTAATAATACTCCTTTTCTCTTCTCAAAGCCATACATAACCAATTGATGGTTTTTTGTCACTCGATTCTTTTTCTTTACGAATGTGGTATTTCTCCATCCAGTTCATACATTATCTTTGATCCAAAAAAATGTTGTTTCATGCCTTAGCATCACTTTTGTCATCATTTAGTTGTTCCTCAACCTCGCAACACCACCGATGTCGAGTGGGGTGGGGGTTTGTTGGCGACTGATGGTGGTGGGGGTGGGGGTTTGGTTGGTGACCCGTTAAGGGTTATGGTGGCAATTTGGTGATGGTGATTTGGGTTAACGATGGTGGTGGCTTGGTATGGGTGTTCGTCTTCGGAGTAGTTCGAAGATGGTGATAGTGACGTTTGGATCTCGTTGCCTTACCATCGTTCACAAATATGTAACAAATGGGTGACTGGGGTTTGTGGCGGACTGGTGGTGGCGGGGATGGGGGTTTAGTAGTGGACTAATGACGGTGATGCTGGTGATTTGGTGGTGGTGATTTGGGTTAACGATTGTGGCGATTTGATGTTGTGATGATTATTTTTGAATCGGATTATTTGGATTTTTCTTTGAATCTGTTGTTGTTAGTTCCTTTGATGAAATAAAAAACCAAACAAAAATGAAGATGTGAAAAAAGAAGATGATAATTCGGATGAATAAATGGGTAGTTAGTGGTGTTCTTGAGAGAAAGCAAATTGATATACGATGTAATAATTTGTTGTAGCAAATGAAGGTATCATTATTGTTGAATCAAATATGGGTTGTAGCAATTGTAACAATAAATAAAAAGAAAAAATAATCAGAAAATTAAATGGGGAAGAAGACAAGGGTATTTTAGTCATTTAAGTTTGGTCAGGGACCAAACATGCAACCAAAACTTCAAAATGAGGATCATCGTTGCACTTTCGAAAGGATAGGGACCAAACCTGCAATTTGGCCAAACCACAAGGACCAAAAATGCAATTTACTCAAATATAAATAATAAATGGGCTTTTGTACCAAAAATATCGATAACAAGTCTTATCTTGTTATTTACTAT
>OU343219.1:20730156-20776154 GCA_910596185.1 Chrysanthemum makinoi
CCGGGCACCTTATCGACTTGCTCCAAGAGAATTGGAGGTAAACAGTTGGCAGAATTGTCGAGAAGCGGATTCATTCGACCAAGTTCATCACCGTGGGGAGCACCAGTATTGTTTGTGAAGAAGAAGGATGGATCGTTTCGGATGTGTATTGATTATAGGGAATTGAATAAGTTAACAGTGAGGAACCAATATCCGTTACCTAGAATAGATGATCTATTCGACCAACTCCAAAGAGCTAGTGTCTTTTCTAAGATCGATTTACTATCTGGTTATCACCAGCTTAGAGTTCGAGAGGAGGATATCCCTAAGACTGCGTTTAGGACTCGTTATAGACACTATGAATTCCAAGTGATGTCGTTTGGTTTGACTAACGCGCCAGCGATTTTCATGGATCTCATGAATCGAGTGTGTAAGCCATACCTGGACAAGTTTGTGATGGTATTCATAGATGACATCTTGATATACTCTAAGAGTAGTGAGGAGCACGAAGAGCATTTGAGGCTCATTTTAGGATTGCTGAGAGAGGAGAAGTTGTATGCCAAATTCTCTAAGTGTGAATTTTGGATTCCGTCCGTGCAATTCTTAGGTCATGTGATAGATAGTCGAGGTGTTCATGTTGACCCAGCTAAGATTAAGGACATTAAGGAATGGGAAGCTCCTAAGAACCCATTAGAAATCTAACAGTTTCTAGGTTTAGCAGGCTATTATAGGAGATTCATTGAGGGATTTTCCAAGATAGCTAAGCCGCTGACCAAACTAACACAGAAGGATGTTAAGTATGAATGGGGAGAAAAGGAAGAAGAAGCATTCCAACTTCTGAAGGAGAAGTTGTGTAGTGCGCCCATCCTAGCTTTGCGTGAAGGAAGCGAAGACTTTGTCGTGTATTGCGACGCTTCGCATAAAGGCTTAGGTGCTGTTTTGATGCAACGTGAGAAGGTGATTGCTTATGCATCCCGACAACTTAAGAAGCATGAGAAAAACTACACCACCTATGACCTTGAGTTATGTGCTTTAGTGTTTGCTCTGAGGATTTGGAGACATTACCTGTATGGAACCAAGTGTGTAGTATTTACCGACCACAAGAGTTTGAAGCATATCTTAGATCAGAAGGAACTGAACATGAGACAACGTCGTTGGTTAGAATTTCTTAGTGATTATGATTGTGAGATTCGTTATCATCCTGGTAAGGCTAATGTTGTGGCTGATGCACTTAGTCGTAAAGAGGACATTCCACCCCTACTCGTTCGATCCTTAGGCATGACCATTGTTTCACCCTTACCATCTCAAATTTTAGCCGCCCAAGCAGGGGCATTGATGGAAGAGAACTGTCCTTATGAGAATCTTCATGGAATGGTAGAAAGTGAAAACGGCTTCTTGAAGCGTTATGACGGAACATTATGCTTCAAAGACAGAAGTTGGATACCATTTTATGGTGGAATCCGTGAGTTGATTGTGCACGAGTCGCATAAATCAAAATACTCTATTCATCCCGGAGCCTATAAGATGTATCAGGATCTTAAGAAACTTTATTGGTGGCCCAATATGAAATTCGATATACCTCAGTATGTCAGTTGGTACCTGACTTGTTCTAAAGTTAAGGCCGAACATCAGAAACCATCAGGACTCTTAGTTCAACCCGAACTCCCGGAATGGAAATGGGAGCGAATAACCATGGACTTTATCACTAAATTACCGAGAACAGGTAGCGGCAATGACGCTATCTAGGTAATAGTTGATCGTTTAACTAAGTTTGCTCCCTTCTTAGCTATTAGTGAAACCGATAGTCTTGATAAGCTTGCCCGACTGTATCTTAAGGAGATACTATCGCGTCATGGAGTACCGATATCTATCATTTCCAATAAGGATAGTCTTTTTACATCCCACTTTTGGAGATCGTTACAGACATCATTAGGAACAAATTTGGATATGAGTACTGCTTACCATCCATAGACCGATGGTCAAAGCGAGAGAACCATTCAGACTTTAGAAGACATGCTTAGAGCCTGTTTTATTGATTTCGGAAAAAGCTGGGAGAGACACCTCCCATTTGAGGCACTGTATGGCCGAAAATGTCGTTCTCCTGTTTGTTGGGCTGAAGTTGGTGAGAGTCAACTTACAGGTCCCGAACTTGTCCTAGAAACCACTGAGAAGATAGTTCAGATTCATAATCGGTTACAAACCGCTCGTGATAGACAAAAGAGTTATGCCGATAAGAGACGTAAACCTTTAGAATTTTAGGTTGGAGATCGTGTTATGTTGAAAGTTTCTCCTCGGAAAGGAGTGATTCGTTTTGGAAAGCGTGGAAAACTCAATCCCCGATATATTGATCCCTTTTCAATCCTAGAAAGAATCAGACTGGTAGCATACCGCCTGGAGCTACCATCAGAATTGAGTAGTGTACACAATGTCTTTCATGTTAGTAATCTTAAGAAATGTTTTTCGGAGGAAAACATAGTGGTGCCTTTAAGAGATATTCGTATTGATGAGAAATTGAATTTTGTTAAGGAACCGATTGAGATTATGGACCGTGAGATCAAAAGGCTGAAGAATAGCCGTATTCCGATTATTAAGGTTCGTTGGAACTCCCGACATGGACCGGAGTTCACTTGGGAACGTGAGGACGTTTTCCGTAGGAAGTATCCTAAACTTTTCAGGACAACAAGCAACTCGGAGTGAAACTCGGGACGGGTTTCTTCTGAGGCTGGGAGGCTGTGACAACTGGCAATTTAGGGAGTCTATTTTAGGTAACCGCATTACGTTAAACTAAACCGAGATTTTGCCTTTATTATTATTTTTACGAACCATGACTTGATTTTATATCGTCTATTGGTTTTTATGATTTATTTCATTATTAAATGAGTTATCGTGTGAGTATTAACTCTATTTGGTAGGCACTATTCGATTCGGCACTAGAAAAGCCTAAAACGAGAATTATTGTAACTTTTAGACCGTAGCTCGAAAATTGACAAATAATTAGTCAAAACTCGTGGAAAAACGTAAATAACGATGTTAGAAAATCGAATGAACATTGTGGGACACTCGGGGGACAATATATGAGATCGGGAATGGGTAAACGGGATAGTTTACGAAAAATGGCGACCACGACCCCTCCTTTTTCCCTTAGGCCGCCACCCTCCCCCATTTCATTTTATTTTAGTCCCTCCCTCCTAGTATATATATACCCACCCACTATCTCATTCCACTTTTCATTTTCTCTAAAAATCACCTACACCCACTTTCTCTCTCTAGCTTTCTCTCTCTCCTCAACAAAACCCTAACCCTAATAACACCATAACCGGCCGCCACTATTCCGGCCACCTCCGGCCGAATTCCGGCTAGTGACCACTCACCTCCACCACCAAATCAAAAATCTCTTCATCCTCTTTCCAACCATATATTACACGCTCCATTTGGACCTCCATAACACCTTCAAATCTTCGAATCAAGATTTGTACTTTTAGGGTTTCAAGTGGGTTTTGCAATTGGTGCTTGAATAAGGTAAATGGAACAAGATTAGAGCTTGTTGGAGCTTATAAAAGCCTCGCATGGATTATTAGGGTTTCGACCTAATGACCAAATTTGGGGCTTTTGGGTGGAACATGAAATTAAGTCTTATTAATGTCTAAATAAACAAGTAATTAGTGTTTGGTAAATGTGTGGTGTATCAATTTGACGGGTTTATGAATTTTAGGTTTAGTTTCATATTTTTGGTTAAGATAGATGATGGGTTTTGTGTTTGGTTAGTGATTGGAGCTTGAATGATTGGATTTGGACGTTGTGGAATGGATTTGGGTGATGTTTGATTGGTTTGGAAGGGTGTACGAGCCACATAGGGTACGTACATGGCCCTTGGCTTGCGTACGTGACCCACTTAGGCCACGGGTCCAGTTCGGGTCGATTTGGTAGCTTGTTGGTTAATGTAGTTGAGGTTTGGATGAGACGCGTGGAGCCGAAAAGCTTCTGGAGCTTGTTTGGTTCACGTGGTCTTAACCGTGACCATGTCATGACCATTAGGGTTATAACATTGGTTTCGGGTATAATTGGTTGATTGATTGGTTGGCGAGATTGTTTTGAGTTGGTTTGGGATTGAATTGCAATATTGTGACTTTTACATTGGACTTGACATATATATTGTTGACTTTGAGCTACGTCGGCGTTACTTTGACTTTTTAGTCAATAGTTGACTCTAACAAAGCCGTAACATGGACTTTAGTATAATTTGGACTATTGATTGATTAAAAGCCGAGAAGTTATGACTCGTGCTTGTGGACTCGAAACGAATAACGATATGAGATTAATATTGGAATTTGACAATATATATATATATATATATATATATATATATATATATACATGAAAGTGCTAATAAACTATGAAATATAAATAATAAATGGGCTTTTGTACCAAAAATATCGATAACAAGACTTATCTTGTTATTTACTATTTTAAATGGAAACTAACGACTAAATTAGAAATGTTTTGTAATAAATAAGTAATTAATGTTTCGAGTACACGTTTATCAATAAATGTCGACTGTCGACATTTAATACTAGTTTAAGTATTTATTTGCTTACGTTGTGTGCATGGGTTACGGATAACCTAGCATTAATAGTGTTGATCCACGTGGGTAGCGGACTTATTAGGTTGACGAATCTAATAAGAGTCCGCTAGGTACATTGGGTAACCATATTAATGGGTGAATTATCCTTATGATTCTTTAGGATACGATTGATTTATGGGATAATAAGCGACACGAATAAATAAAGGAGTTTATCGAGTTGACGATTTCGATAAGGTCTACTATTTATTCCGAAACTTATTGAACTATGGAGCTTATCGTTTAGAGGTCTCATTGTGTCGCATTGAGTTATAAATTGGTTGTTTGAGTGCATTCATAGCATCATATTGAGTCGATACACCCACATGAGGAATACCAAATACTAGGATTAAATGGTAAAATGAGACGTTTTTGGAAATAAAGAAATGGAATATATTGGGGTAGATAACGTTGATTTTAAGGAATATATATATTAAAGTTGGTCTACATTAATAGGTTGTGCCGAGTCGATAATTGATGCGCCGTGATATCGTTATCTTCTGCTAGTGTTTATTTGTGCGTTGATTGCTTGAGGTGAGTTTCATAGCCCGACTTTTATCTACGTTTTTAACTATATTGGGGTGAGAATCATGCTACTGTTTTGGACCGTTAAAACTATTTGGATTTGCTTATATGCTTGAATTTTTAGATAAGATGTGCGGTAGTTGTTGCCTTAGTTTAGGTTTAACCGTGCCTAACTAAGAATAGACTTCTACCTCGACCTAGTCCGAGGTTGGCAATTGTTCTAGATTTTGCCACGACAGTGCTGGACTAGAGTTGCGGGGCCCGAGTAATCCCTGGATGCGGGATATGATTGGAGATCCAGGTAGGATCAGTATGTGAAATGGTATTTATCTATCTAGGTCTTGCATAGCAAATTAACTCTTACAGGTCCACTATGATTTTATTGAACTTAAACCTATGAACTCACCAGCGTAAGCTGACCTTTTAGCATGATTTCTCAGGTATTTAAGAGATGTTTGGAATATTTGATTCGGTGGAAGCTTGGCAAGAAGGCGGGATTCAAGGATCATTTCTGACTCTGGTAAACTATGGGGACCTATTTTATTAAACTATGTTTTGGACCTAATATTTATACTTTGGGATTAAATGTTTTGAATATTTAAATTTGGGATTGGTTTCGAAAGGTTAAATGATTATCTTTTACTATACTTGTGTGCGATACCAATCCAATAGTAACACCCCGAAAACTTGATTAAGTCTTCCGCTGTACCGAGATTTGGGGGTGTTACATTTGGTAAACCTTGAAGTATGATGTTTGAGGCTCTAATGTCAGCATCATATCTCTTCTTCTCCTTATCATCAAGCTCATCATACATTCTTGGTCTATCCAACCCTAATGTAACATATCCATCAGTTCCAGTTTTGAGAATGTCCCTAGTAGTTCCAATTTGAAATGGTCCTTCATCAATAGACTTAAGTATGTTAACCCCATTTTTTTTCCTAAGCAATACAATCTGATTCTTTGAGCCCAACAGTCATAATCGTAACTATCAAGCATTGGAGGACGAGTATCGGATCTTGCAGCTTGAACGTCATTAGAAACAGAAGAAGTGATTGTAGACATGATTTCTAATTCTACGGGATTCTACTACTCTTTGATTAAACAGGGAAATAGATTCTTTCACGGGATTTTACTAAATCAAGAGAAAACCGTAAAACGTATCACGAAGAAATGACAAGTCACAAGGGACAAATCACACAACTGACAAATCGCTTAACTCAAATCGCACAACTGACAAATCGCTTCTGTCAAATAGCACAATTGACAAATCGCTTCTGTCAAATCGCTTTCAACACAAATCGCTTAACTGTCAAATCACTTAAGTGTCAAAACGCTTAAGTGTCAAACCGCTGTCAATACAAACCGCTTCAATTATAACGCTTTATGACAAACCGCTTAAGTGACAAACCGCTTAAGTGACAAATCGCTTAAGTGAAAAACCGCAGGGGAACACAAGTACTTCCACTACTTCCACTACTTTGTCATTTCTTGTCACTTTGTCACAACACACAAACCGCTTCCACAAAACATGATAAATCACTTAAAATTGAGATCAAACCACTTCAAAGAAACTAAACCCGAGAGACAAACCGCTTCCTAGAAAACTTTCAAAAACTAAACTTTTTCAATCCAAAACACTACAACCAAGATGATTGAGGCCTTCCAATCCAAAACCTAGACACTTATGATGATTCTAAACACAAAAGTACTATCTGTGGAAAACTAGAAGGGGGGTTGAATAGTTTTGCCAATTAAAACTTCCTTTTTAATATTTAGATCGACTTATGTCAATCTATTTAGATGTGTGTGTTGGATGTTGATAAACAAACATATAGAAGTATGTAATGAAAAGATAAGAGTAAGAAGCACAAAACCACAACGCGAGTATTTATAGTGGTTCGGCTACAAGGACACCTTCCTTGCCCTACTCCACTCCTTGAGTCACCTACTCGAGAGTTTGTAAACACTACACAACACCAGCTCCTTATGGTGGAGAAACCTTCACAACGTTTCCTACTCTTTTTCGGGTACTAGGCTAACCACCGAATTCTTTCACTCCAAGGTGAACCACACCTAACACAACATCGCCTACCCTTTATTCGGTGCTAGGCTAACCACCGAGTTCTTTCACTCCAAGGTGAACCACACCTAACACAACGTAGCCTACCCTTTATTAGGTACTAGGCTAAGTACCTAGTTCCATTGCAATGGAGGAACTACTACCCAACACTACACCAATCTCCTAACCCCAAAGGAGATCAACTCCTTATAACAACATCAACAAGGATATCAATATCCTTTGACCCAATACTACTCTAACTAGTACATCGAATCACACCATATCGAATGTACAATTAAGGCACCTTATACTAATGCCTTTGACTAGATCTTCAAGACACCTTTCACTAATGTCTTGTGTCTTGACTTCTAAGTACCCTTCACTAATGCTTCTAGTCTTGACTTCTAAACACCCACCACAAGTGCTTATGATATGGACGATAGATACCCTTCACTAATATCTTCATCTTGACACTTGAGACACCTTTCACTAATGTCTTCAACACTTCTTAGGAAAAGAAAAACAATCATCAACAAGAGGACTTCAGTAGTCTTGATGATGAGGAAGCATGGCAACTCATGGTCTTGAGCTTGCTCGACTTCAAAGATGGTAATCTCGCCTTTAAGAGGAACCTAGAAGATCACTCAAAAACAAAACTACAAACATAGATCTCTTGGATCTGGGGTTAGAGAATTTTTAAGTCAAGGGGAAAGTATGTTAGAAAGGGGTGAGAAACAATGAAGAAATGGCTCACTATTTATAGAGGAAATTGTTCACTGTTCCCCGGATCCCACGGATCCCTCCCACAAGGGATCTGTCTAGCATAAAGCTAGGGATCCGTGGGACGCTCCTCTTTACCCATGGGTATTTTGGTTATGGGTCATGGGTTGATCCATGGGTCTTTTACTAGATACAATGTATCTCTTGAGTGCAATGAACCTAGTCACATGGATATGGGTCTGTTGGAATCACTCCTAAACATTATTTCAAGTATTTATATTTCATATGTAATAGGTAGCTTTATTATGGCCTTTATGTTTGTTTAAGGTCAAGCTTATGTAGAAGGCCCATAAGCTTAGGCCCAAGCCCACATAAGAAAGGATGGGAACTAGGAGTGTTGCCCTAGCTTCCCTCCTATAAATAATCTTGTAAACCCTCATTTGAGGGTTGGTTGTTCAATTCATTCTCTCTTTCACTTGCATATTCATAACCGGTCTAATATATCTACGCATAGTGTTTGGTTTGTGTCTTGGTTTGTGTCTTGTTCATCCGCCTCTTCTCTTTGTCTCTTTCTAGTAAGCTTGTGTTGTAAAACTAGTGACCTAACAGGGTATCAATCGCCAAATAGTTGGGTACTCGCTTGTTTTTGAAGTTTTATGGTATGTAAGGTTTCGGTACTCAATCTTTCATACGCTTTTAAAGCTTTATTTTACATGTTACAATCCAAGATTCTTGCACTTTCAAGGTTATTAGGTGTTAAAGTTTAAGTTTTTGGCAAAAAGTTTGAAACTTTATGCGTGAATATCGCTTTTAAGCTTGTTTTTGAATGTGTGTATCATCCTACGCATAACTGTTTTTGAGGCTTTGGTCCATCAAGTTCCACACTTTTGTGTCTTTTGGTGTTATTGAAGCTATTTCATCACACAAAACCTGGTTTAGAAACATATTTGGGCAAAATCACTTTTATGAGTAAACCTACGCCGATGAAAACCCCTAAAATTACGCGTAAGATTTTTCCTTGGTTTGATCTTCATTTTCCTAGTTTATTCCGTGTTTTCTTACTTGGATAAGTCCAAAATACGCCGACTTTGGATATCTTTTGCACTGTGATAGTGTAAAAGATCACTTGGGATAAAACCCTAAAATTACGATAAGATTCAAGCTTTACGCCAGAAATCCTACGCATAAGATTTTCACTTTACGCCTAAGCCTTAGGTCTTACGCATAAGCTAAATCCTACACGCCTAACTTTGTTGTCTACGATAACTTTAGATTTTTATCCTACTTACGCCAGTAAGCTAAAACCTACGCGTAACTTCATTGTTCACGTAACTTTTGGTGTTTTACTTAAGTGCTACTTGGTTATTGTGATTTCTACGCCTAAGGACACTTCATCAACAAAGGTTCATTCGACTACAAAGATCCATTTTTACCAACACAAGTTTATCAACATGTCACAACCACCATACTCTAACTATTTCCCTTACACTTATCCTCAACGACAACAACAACTAAGTCCACAACATCAGCAATGGAATCAACAACAAGCAATTTATCAACAACAATTTAATCAACAACATACTCCACAACTTGCTTCAAATCCACAACCTCAAATGGTTCAACCACCACCAAGTCTTCAAGTTCAACCATACACAAATGAATTCAATCAACATCCATCAAGGAACACTATGAAGGAACCCACTTGGTTTGCAAAGATGTGTGAAGCTTTAAGCACCTAACAATCAATTCATGAGGTCGATCACTTGATAGACCTCCAATGCTCACTTCCAGAAACTACGATCAATGGGTGATAAGGTTCTTTAGGTTTTGTGATCTAAAGAAGCCACATGGAAAGTTCTTAAAGAAGGTTATCTTGGAAGGTCCATTTGAGATGCCTACTATCATTGTACCCGGAGATCCAAATGCCATTCCACCAAGAGATGAACAAACAAACATTGCTCTGGCGACTTGAATCCTCAAGAACTTCTACACTATGAAGCCGATGAGCTTGCCATGGAATACATCCTTTTAGGATTACCAAACCCAATTCTTCGTAGTGTTGATGCTCAAAAATCTGCCCAGAAAAATGTGGGATCATATTCGTCTTCTTATGGAAGGATCTGTACTCAATCAAGAAGATTTGGAATCCAAAATTTACTTGGCTTATGAATACTTCATGATTGAACCTGGAGAGACACTAGAGTCTTATCATCACCGATTTTCAGACATCATCAATGATTTGGATAAACACAACATCATCATGCCAAGAATTGCAGTGAATACTAAGTTCCTAAGTAGTCTTGGTCCCGAATGGGAGAAGTATGTCATTTTTCTCCGCCAAGTTTAAGAACATGCATCATTATACCTACGGATTGTTGTACGATTACTTGAAACCTCATGAAAAGGAAGTTGATCGGAAAAGGATTCTCCGTGCTCAAATTGCTCCACCAACACATCCGGAAAATCAACAACAACTTGCCTTATATGCTCAAAACAGCTTATTCTCCTCAACCAAAGAACTCAACCAAATGCTTCAAACACACCTTCACAACAACAACCTCAATAAAATCAATTGGTTCCATACAACAACAATGCTCAAGCATATGTCGCTGAAGCCGATTGAGGAAACCGATCCGTCAAGCATTGCAACAAGGATTTGATATGATTGCTAATGCCTTTAGCCGTTATACCAACAAATCCAACAATCATATTCGCTCCTCATCTAACACACGGACTCAAGCTGTTAGAACAATGGACGGTTGAAGTTCGTAATCGTGATTATGGTCGCCGATGGGCGGTGGTTAAGGGTTTAATGCCGTGCGGTGGCAGGAATAACAACAGCTCAAGTGGTGGAACAAGAAAATGCTCAAAATGGGTTGAATGGTCTTCGATGCTACAACTGCAATGAGAAGGGACACTGGCTAATGCATGCCCAAAGCCAAGGACTAAGGGAAATGCTTATTTCAAAGAGGCTCTTCTTTTGGCTCTTAAGGATGAAGCTGGTGGAACTCTCACGGACAAAGAACAGAGCTTTATGGCAAATGCAGACTCAGATGATGATATGGAGGACTTGCGTGCCAATGCAAATGTTATGTTGATGGCTAATATGCAGCATTACACATGAGTGACACAGCCCCAAGTATGACACCGATGGCTTGTCTCAAAATTAATTCTAACAAACCATATTTATCTCTCGATCTCATATCTCCGCCAACATCAATCCGCAAGGCTCTGAATGTTCAAAATGAGTCGTCCACATCTCATTCCGACGATTTTCAACTAGACCCAGAGTTATATTTGACGCATCAAGATGACCAACTGGTTTCCCTTGATAATCAAATTGACTTCGTGGTTATACTTGAGGATCTCAATAATGATCATGTTGTGACTCACATTGAACACGCCGAACTTTTGCCTCATCCGATTTTGCTCGCTTTAATACAAGACCAACAAACCATAGTGGAAGAATGTCGCAATTAATCAGTGACTTGAAAAGTAAAATGCACTGTTAACAAAGGATTTTGAATGTTTACAAAAGCAACTCAACTTTTTCAAAACTCAAGAAAACGTGAAAACGGTTTTGAAGCAGCCTTTGCCAAATCTTATCAAAACGAAAAATATTTAGAACGACAGATGCGTGATCTAGCCGCTTCAAAGAATGCTTTGTTGTCCGAAATAGAACAACTGAAACATGAACATAAAAAGCAAATTAACGCCTCACCTTGGAAAATCAAAAAGCTAAGGCCGAAGTTGTTAAATTGTCAAAACAGCCTTCTCTGATACAAAAAGCATTCGACGAAACGAATAGATGATCATCTTGAAGAAATCATCGGCTTGCAAAACAAACTTAAAGAGTTTAAAATTGTTGTTTACAAACATGGCGAGTCGGTCACTACCATTGAAAAGTTTACTTTAAAACCAAATCCAAATGGATATGGACCGAATCTTGCCGATTACAAACCTAAGCTTTCAACCAAAGCATTCAAACCAAATCGAAGTTTCCAGCACAATATAAAATTGATAATTCTGTTATGAATGTTGTTGAATATCATCGCCAAGAGGAATTAGATGCAGAAGACGAGAGTCGATCAAAATTAAAAACTGTTGTTTACAACAAACCTTTTAATTATTCAAAACCGTCACTTTCGTCACACCAACGGATTCTTCTAACACACCAAGAGTTATCATCAAAACACCGAAGTCTTCTATTGTTAATCCCAACTTTGCACAAACTTATGGTCCTTTACCTTCCATTAGTGAAGTAAACTCACAACCCGAAAATCAAAAATTCTTTGATATTTTGACATTTTCATGGTTGACCTCAAAATTTTACAACATGAGATAGAATATCGATCTGAAATCAAAGTTGAACATTTTCAATCACCTTTGGCGCGAGAACAAAGAGACATTTTTCGTAAAAATCTTTACCTAATGTTAAAAACTTGAAAAGTTGTGCAATTGCCCGGGAAAAGGATTTTCACAAGGAACTTGGGGTCATGAAAACGCTGAGAAAACAGAAACATCTATTTCTAACACTAAACGAAAAAGAAACTGTTGAGAAAAGATGTTGATCGACTCTTGGAAGATGTTATCCGTGCGGATGTTCAAAATGTTGTGTTATTGAATTCGTTGTCATATGCATTTGATAATATCTCTGATATCGTTGTTTCGTGGTAAATGTTGAGAACACCGATAATGTGCTCGATCGAGTCCTTTAATAGTTGAAAACAAACGATTGTCAAACGAACTTTCAAATGCAATACGTCGCCTTAATTGGTGTCAAAAAGATATTCACGATCAACAACTTGTTTTTCAACACAAAATCAACCAGTTGCGCAAAACCTTCTCGATTCTAAAATTGAGAAACTGGATGATCAAAACGTGTCTTTCAAGTGTCAAATCTCAAAATATGAACAAGAACTTGTAAAAGTTAAAAAGGAATATGGTGTCATATTTGATTTACTCAAAAGACTCGTGATGAAGCATCAAATGAACTTGATCATTATCTTGCACACACTAAAGAAGTTATGCATTTTGCCGGAAATGTTCGGTCTGAAAATCAAGATCCGATTCACACTATCATCAAGTTAAGAGGAATGTTAGGAAAGTATGAACAACTTCCGCCAACAATCATTAAGAGATTAGCCCCCAGTAACACTTAGTACTCATGCACCTAGAATCTCTACCGCCAAATCACAAGTAGCTAACGTGCTTCCTTCTACTGAAACAGGAATAGTTGAGCCTTTTCCAAACGCCCCGCACTTCACGTTCCTAAGAGCACTCAATCAAGAATAGGAAGTTGCAATCCAAGAAAAGATCAATCAAGAATACTAAAGTAGAAGAACACCCTAAGACTCTGAATAAGACACACGTTGCCTCCACTATAGATATATTGGCGTCTGCAAATGTAATAGAAATAGTGATGTAACGAATGCTAAACCGTTAAGTACTTTTGATATTCACCGATGCACCTTGTGATATTTGTCGTAAAAGTATGAATTCTGATTTCCATGATAAATGTGTTGCTAAAGCTATCATCTCTCGTTTAAGGAATCCTAAGAACCGAATACCTCTAGGCCCACTAATCTTTCTAAGTTCTGTGTTGGTAGACCGCCATCTTTAGATTCTAAGAAACGCATTGCTGTCCCCTCAGAGCTCTCAGCCACCTCCTAGGAATGTAGTACCACCTAGTGCATTCACTAAGACTAAAGCAAAGAATAGTTATAGATGGCAGAAATGGATATATAACACACTAGGATTTAAGTGGATACCTAAAGCTATTGATGTGTGTATATCCACTATATATGGAACCCTCTAACACTTCGGGTTCCACATCTACTTCTATTCCATCTGTGTCGTCTGTGTGTAATGCAGTGATGCATCATTCTCTGGATTGTTGATAGCGGATGTTCCCGACACATGACAGGCAATCTTAAATGTTATCAAACTTTATTGCAAAGTTCATTGGCACCGCCGTTCGAATGATCACTTCGCAGCTGTCATGGGCTACGGAGATTATGTCAATGGGAACATCGAAATCAGCAGGGTTTACTATGTGGAAGGCCCGGTCACAACTGCTTTCAAGAGGTCAATTTTGTGATGGAGATTTGGAGGTTGCTTTCGTGGAGAAAACTTGTTTCATTTCTGATCTACAAGGAAATGACCTTATGTCCGCTCGCAATTCTAGTCTCTACAATATCTCTATGCAAGACATGGTTGCTTCCTCTCCCATTTGCTTACTTTCTAAGGCAACATCAACAAAATCCTGGCTATGGCACCGCTGTCTCTCACATCTAAACTTTCAAACCATCACCAACCTTGCTCGACACAAACTAGTTGAAGGACTCCCACGATTCCGGTATTCAAAAGATCACCTTTGCTCACCTTGTGAACAAGGGAAAAGCACTCGTGCTCATTTTCCTTCAAAGGTGGAACAAAGCTCAAAGATGTGCTTCATCTTCTACACATGGATTTGTGTGGCCCGATGCGCGTGCAAACGATCAATGGCAAACGCTACATCTTAGTAATTGTTGATGACTACTCATGATGGACTTGGGTCTACTTTCTTCGTAGCAAAGACCAAGCTCCACAAATGATCATCACCTTTCTCAAAAATACGTTCAGCCCGCAACACCGTAATCATCGTAACGCATAAAGGAACTGAATTTGTTAACAAAACCCTTCGTGAATTCTATGAGAAAGTGGGAATTCAAAGATCAAACATCTATTGCACGCATACACCAACAAAACGGAGTTGTTGAAAGACGAAACCTAACGTTAGTGGAAGCCGCAAGAACAATGTTAATCAATGCTAAACTCCCAGATTACTTATGGGCAGAAGTTGTATCTACTGCATGCTATACTCAAAACCGCTCTATGATCACAAAACGCCACAACAAAACACCTTTCGAGCTTGTCCACAACTATAAACCGAATCTCAAACACTTTCATGTATTTGGATCCCTTTGCTATCCGAATAATGATCGTGATGATTTTGGAAAGCTCAAAGCCAAAGTTGACATTGGAGTCTTTATTGATATCCGTGATAATTCTAAAGGTTTCCGAACTGGAATCGTCGAACCAAGGAGGTGATGGAAACGATTCATGCTCATTTCGATGAACTCACGGAATGGCTTCAGTATAACAAATTAGAACCCGTCACAACCGCTTAAACTTCCTCAACCCCATCATCACCGAAGAAAGCCCTCGCCAACTCGCCAACAAATGGAAAGGTTATTTGCTCCTCTCGCTCGTGACGATATTGATGAACGCGTTCCGTGTGTATCCGCTGTTTCACGCACAACCCGATAATATTCCTATACCCGATACACCTGCTACAACAACTACCGTTGAAGATGCACCTACACCGCTTGACTCCAACACAACAGTTGAACACACCGCCCAACAATGATGAACCACCGATGATATTCTGAATGAAATACCCCACCGCAGATTTTGATCCAAATGCGTTCTTCAATCCGCTTAATGAGACCGCCGCACAGATGTCGCGAATCTTCAACAAACCATTTGAATCCTCGACCGCACAATGTATACCAACATCAAACCTCTACACATAGATGGACAAAAGACCATCCTCTGGCTAACATTATTGGCAACCCAAATCAACCATTCGTTACGCGACAACGTCTTCACACAGACGGTGAACATTGCATTTATGCACTCACCGCACTGCCAATCAACCTAAAACATCAAAGACGCAATGACAAAAGACAACTGGATTGAATCCATGCAGAAGAACTCAACCAATTCAAACGCCTTGAAGTATGGGAATCGGTTGAAAGACCAACAGGGTCTACGCCATTGGTTTAAAATGGATTTGGAAAACAAATTGATGTGAAGGGAACGCCATCCAAAACAAGTCACGCCTAGTTGCTAAGGGTTATCGCCGTGAAGAGGGAATAGACTTTGAAGAATCTTTTGCCCGGTCTGCTGCTCGCCTTGAGGTCGCTCGGATATTTCTGCTCTCACGCTCATATGAATATGACGGTCTATCGATGGATGTCAAAACGGCGCTTTCAATGGACAACTTAAAGAAACGGTTTATGTCACCAACCGTGATGGATTCGCTGATCCCGAAGTTCCCGAACCATGTTTACAAACCTAACAAAGCTCTTTATGGTCTCAAACAAGCTCCTCGGCATGGTACGATAAGCTATCATCTTTCCTCATTGCCAATAATTTCACCAAAGGCTCGGTTGACCCAACTCTTTTATACAATATCACGGGCACACATCTTAATTGTTCAAATTTACGTGGATGACATCATTTTAGGGTCTACACATAAAAAGTTTTCAATCGCTTTTGCAAAACTAATGAAGAAAATTTTGAAATGTCCATGATGGGTGAACTTACGTTCTTTCTAGGACTACAAGTTCATCAATCACCCCGTGGTATTTTCTTGAGTCACTCCAAATATGCCCTTGAATTGTTAAACAAATTTGGAATGAAAACCTGTGACACCTATGCCACACCAATGGCTCATACCAAGAAATTAGATGCTGATTTACATGGGAAATTGGTGGACCCTACCAAATACCGAAGTATTATTGGGTCCCTCATGTATCTAACGCCAGCGCACTGATATTGTCTTTGCCGCTTTATCTATGCTCCCGCTTATCGTCCGCGACCAACCGAAACCCACCTCTCAGAGGCTAAAAGAATCCTCCGATACATCAAGGGAACCATTAACTTGGGGATCCGTATCCGGGATTCCGGTTTTGAACTAATCGCTTTTCGACGGACCATCACGCAGATGCTTAGACTCAAGGAAAAGTACTTCAGAGCACTTTACAATTTCTGGTGATAAACCGTGTCTTGGCAATCAAAGAAGCAGGATTGTACATCGCCATCAACCGGCGTAATATGTAGCCATGTCTGCATGTTGTGCTCAAGTCATATGGATGAGAACACAACTCAAAGACTATGGTTACTTATTTGACGTAATCCCGATGTATCATGCGACAATCGAGTGCCATTGCCATCTCGCAACTCGCCAAAGACTCGAAATCAAAGCACATCGATCTACGCATATCATTTCATCAAGGACCACGCGGAACGTGGTACCGTTGAATTATACTTTGTGGGTACTGAATACCAATTGGCAGATTTTCTCACCAAAGCCTTGCCTCCCGCTAGGTTTAATGAGTTGGTCCACCGAATTGGTATGAGGTGTTTGACTCAAGAGGAATTGATGACCTCTTAAAATAGCCTTAAAACCTCACAAACACCAAAACATCTTTTGTAAATATCTTTTCAAAAACAAAATACAAAAATATAAAATCCGATAAAACAACAAAAATATTCTCCTAATCTATATTTCTTTCAACATTGCAAGTACATTTTTCCACAACACTTTAATCTTTCAAAATTCAAGATTTTTCCGATCAAGTGTTGAGGGGAGAAAATAATCTATTAACCGCTTCAAAACATCCGTACTTGCATGTTATCTTATCTCGTTGATCTTTTACAAATGGAGGTACATTTTCTGGTTCAAAGACACTCCTCGGACTTAAATTAATAACCTTTCATTATTTTCTCAAGTCGAGGGGAGTGTCGCCATGCTTCTTTCCAAAAATCTTTGATTGGTAACCAAAATGGAAGTTAAAAGGCTTTGTTTGAAAAAGGAAAAGGTGGAGGGACCAAAACTGCCTAAATGCTAAAGTTATTTTAATAAAACACCTCCCCACCTACTACACTTCACATTTATTCTAAACCTAAAACATCCTACGCTAAGATTCATTCAAGATTTCCGTGTTTTGGATCATCAATGTAAGTGTTTTATGATTTAACATGTTTAAAACATAGGTTTTGATTCTTATAAAAACCAACGGTCAAATTGATCTATGCTGATTTGTGTTCTACGATATGCTGTATGAACACTGATCAAGAATGTGTGTTTGTGGTTAAAACATTGTGTCAAAATGTTTCTTGTACATCAATATACACAATTTCATCATCAAAACATACCCGTAATCACAAATTAAAGGTTTTTTGAAAATTAGGGTTTATGTGTTGATTTGGGGATTTTCGAATGTGAAGTGTTTTGGTCAAAAAGATTGTTGTGTTATGCTTATGTGATGATGAATTGATGATATCCATGCCTTATAACCACCGTAAAACCTTAATTGATTCAATTAGGAATTAGGGTTTAATGTTCTAAAATTGGGTATTTTGATTCATCGCATAAAAGTGTTAAAACTTGGTCTACATGCTCTCACAACATCTATGATATACCATAAAAACTTTGGTGCATATTCCATGGCTAGATCTCATACGCCAGAGATTTAGGGTTTAGACTACGCTGCGATGCAGCTCTACGCCAGAATCGTTAACCTGTCCAAATGTGTTTTGATTTATTATAAAATGAATGTTATGTGTTTAACTTTGATGATATGATGCTTTATTTCGTGCTTGCAACACGTAATATTCGAATCAAGGTTGTTGTTAATCTACGCGATAAGGATCACCTTACGCAGTAGCTTGTTATGCGAAGATTAGTCTTACGCGTAGCTTCACGCATAAGGTTCTACATATGGGACTACGCGATCCCGTGAAGGATATGCGTAAACAAGTGACCTCTACGCATAAGGTCAACTCTCACTTAGTAGCCTTACGCGTATAGTTAATATATGCCTACGCATAAGCTCCTACGCATAAGGTCCCTTTTCCTACGCATAACACTTACGCCGTAGTTAAGACCCTACGCCGTAAGTTTACGCCACGCATATATCATTCCCGCTCACGCATAACTTTACCAATCCTACGATAAGCCAGATCATACCTTCAAGTATGAATTGTTACGTTTACAAACTTGTAAATAAACTAATCATATCATCACGAATCCTAAAATGTCACTAATAAACGGAATCGCTTGATATGTTGTGAACAATAAGTGATAAAATAAACTTTAAAACTTAAAGTTAACTAACTCACGAAACATTTCACGACGCCATTGGACTATTGAATATACAAGTGACTTAGGACTCAGAATATCATTGACATCGTGACATTCAATAACTAGACAATAAGACCATCTTTGACTAACATTATGTCTTTCGATATGTTGGTTCTTTTGGCTAATGTTATTTCGATCACCACATGGTCGAACAAATGAATATGGATGCACCTCGTTCTCTCCATTGCTTATATTTATCCTCATGGCTATCCAATGAAGATAGGAAAGAATAATCTCCGTGTTGACTTTGACACCCTCACTTGCTCTAATCTTCGTTTAATTGCTATTGACATTCTCGAGGACTCATCCGTATCGTAACATGCTTTCACACTCGCAACCCTGCTCTCGAGATCTACATCCAACAGCCGAACACTATGGAAAGGGTCAAAGGACAAACGCGTGACGGTGACTCAATCACAAACAAGTCACCATTACACTGCAGTACTTAAGGGCCGTCGTTCTCCTAATTCCTCGATGTCGATCCAACCAAACTATATGCCACACCGCCAAGAGCTCACTCTCCAATTCTAATCATATCGGTTATGACGAGGCTACTGTGAATAATCACCAAGCATTCTCACGAGCTTAAGAGTATTCCTCAACCCCCGAGAACTCTCTACATGATCATCACCAAGTTCAAGCTGGTCGCGATACGCCGCTGGATGAGCACCCTAAGCTCATGGAACTCGCAAATATTCTCATTGGTCAACAAGAAACACATCGCCATCGGCTCGATTTGGGATGACATGATGTCATTTCTCAACAAACTTGGCTCAAAGATTCCCTACATCGGATATACTAAATTGTTGATCCAGAGCACTTGACTTCATCCCGACATTCCCAAGAGGCTCAATGACCCCGACAATCACGACATGTTGACGGAACCCATTCTATCTGCTGAATCAAGGAAACGCTCTACAAAGAAACAAGGTGTCGTGCTGCCGATTTCTTCTAATCAAGATGTCGTAAAGCTCGAATCGCACAAAAGGTATCCGAAGCAGCCGAATGCAAGGCAAAGTTGGTCATCTCGACGAAAAATCTTCTGGAACACCTGTAGGAGAACCAAGAGTATGAAGTGCCGAAGTGTCACAAGTTCAGTAGTCGTTCAGAAGAAAGTTCCCAAAGAAGAAACCCTTCCAAAGAGGAAGCTCTTCCATCTAAGAAAAAAGTTCCATCTAAGGAAGCCACCATCCTTTCACCGAATCAAGAAGAAAGCTTCAGTGACAAGCTCGATGCTACCGACATGATGAAGAGATTCATACTCAAACCCAGCGATGAAAATCCTCACTGCACTAAACCTCCAAGTCCTCAAACTAATAAAGGAAAAGGAAAGACTCCGCATTGAGTCTTATGATGAAAGCTCTCAAGAAGAAGAAGAGCAACCGGATCAATCATACAGAAGAAGTTTCAAATCAGTTAGACAAATTCATAAAGTCAAGAATTTGCAAAGATCAAATGGGTGGCCCGGAGGATCAAGTGGGCCGCTGTTTCATCCTCCTGATCTCGATGCGGTTAATCAACCCGATAGTGGATCCGTGCCACCACTTTGTAACAACAAAAGCTATTGAGGACACTATTGAGTATGATTTGAGAACCGGAAGTTTGAGAAAAGAAAACAGAGATGACGGAGGATGATTATACAAAGTTTCTTCTAGACACCAACACGCTCAAGGAGGATACCTCAAACTCCAAAGGACCCGTCTCCTCATGTCTCTCATCATCGATTCTTCATCTCACTCATCACCACCACCATCAAAAGATCAACAAAATCATCATCCAAACCGTGAAGAAACAACTCAAATCTTGGATTTCTCAGCTCATAAAAGATTGTGAAAGCCGCCAAACAAGTCGAAAGAAGGACATGCTTTACAAAAGCTAAATTGGTTTGTCAATCACATACAAGATGAAATGATGAGAAAGACAAGATGGGAAAGAAAGGGAATTTGTTCGAAGTTCATGAAGAAACATCGTGAAAAGGAACTCGAACGAATGATCGGTTGTTACACTAACAAGTACCTTCGTGATATCGCTCCTAAAGTCCAAAAGGAACCGGAGAAGACAAAGAAGAGATCATACTACAAGTTTCTTCGATATCGCCTCTGCGGTGACTAGAGAAATATTTTCCGCATAACTCACCCCTAACATCGTAGCATTGGTTAAACATACAATGGCCAAAGAAGCCGATCTCTCGGTTGAGTTAATCGCTAAACTTGTGATACAAATGTCAAAGCGATTCGAACGCTTATTTCGATGAAGCTAAATTTTCAAAATCTACTTGATTTTCAACTCAGATCATCATGCAAGGAGTCAGACGCTCAACCCAAACGACCAAGAGATGACGATGATAAGGATAAGGACTCGCGACCTAAACGTCGTATAACTGTAAATTCCATTATGCCACCTCCTCCACCACTTCTTCTCAACAAAAGTCTCCTCCACTGTCTTCTACCGATAAACCTGACGATTCCGAAGTTACCACCCCTCACTCATAAAACAAAGGACTTTGAGTATACGGGCGGTGACGATGAAGAGGTCCTTGAGCCCCAACAACAACCCACCTCACCCAAACAAGTGCGAAACCAAGATCATCATCAAGGCCTTCCAAAAAGAAGAAGACGACTCACCGAGTCGTCTCATGGCTAGATGACGATCAAACCGAAGAGTTTGAATGGTTCTCCACACTTGTCAATCAAACTCCCTACCCGGATGAAGGTCAAGAATTGGTAGACGGTTCTACATGGAGCACGAAACTTTGCAAGAAAAGTTCCATGTGAAGAAAATGACGAAATCTGAGTTGAAGCTAATCAAGAATGAAGCATTTCAACTTCTAAAAGACAAATTACCGAGGTCGAATATCATCTTGAGAACATCGCTCGAGCTATGTCTAACAACATGGATTGGCTCAACCCGGAAGCAAACATTGACTTCACACAAAGGGACAACCTCCATACTACAATCGATTGGACCAAACCCCACTACCACCATTGGCCAAACAGACGAACCACGGATTCCTTCCGATACTTCTTAACGAGACTGGATTTTCTTTACACGGTAGCGATGGTTCGCGAAATACGCTACATCATTGACTCTTCCATTCCCGCCGCTATTTACTCAAACCGCATAGCTATCGAGGAACGCAAATCACTTGTTTTCTCGACAACGCAAGCATACGACCAAGATGCATTGTATGGGATTCATCATTGGCCTGGAACCAAGAATTCTACTACGCCCGGTTCGTAAGTCTCAACATGTGCATAGTTCTAAGGACATCGCTGCCATCAAACACATTGATCTCAAGTGGCAGGACTACACATTCTTAAAGAATATCATAGTCAAACGACAAGATGAACAGAACTATGGATTCTCCGAGGCTGACTTTGAGAACTTGTCCCTCAACGACATCGAAGACATGTACCTTGCCAAAGTACATGGTCGTATGAGACAATTCTCGAATCGGTTCAACGTGAATTTATCAAGTCGGGCTTCATCTTCATTAGACGATCGTGATCAAAGAACGGTTGAAGATATCCAGATGGCTGCTGAATCTTATCGCGCTGTCAACCTCACCTCCAACGCTTACTCTTCCCGATCTCAACCGCCATCTCAATATACACTATCGCCAAACCTTTCGAGTTGTTTACCATAGTGAACTTCAAAGAAACTGCTAATGGCGGTAGTGATCTCCACAAATTGGGATCATACCTTGAAGTGGTTAGGATGGATTAGGCATGTGTGAAGGATATACGCTGAAAGTGGTCTCCTAGCCGGAATTCTCGTGAAAGGAGGGATGTGAGAAGGATCATCACCATGATTGATGAACGGTTGTTCGGGGATCACTGCACGATTGGAGAGCTATGTTGGTGGTCCACCCAGAGAAACATCACCGCTTTCAACGCCCGGCGCACTTCGAATATCAATGCACTTCCCGGTACCCCTGAATTGCTTCATATAATTTGGATGTGATTAAATATAATGGCTTGTGCACACATAACAAGGTACAACCCGTATTGTCAATAAAGGACCCTATGGTACGCCTCAGTGCCACAATCCTTATAAAAGGAGCGAAAGCTTCTTACTTTGAGTAAAACCTATCAAACCTTTCATTTTCAAGGTTTTGCTCAAAAGAACAAGTACTTTCCCTTATGATTTTCAAAACCTCAACCGCTTATATCACTCGTTGAGGGGGAGTACTTGATTCAAAACTTTGTTCAAAATTGTTCACTGGTCGTCTTCCAAGAACACTCTAAATGGTCATATTTATTCTCAAACGCCAAAATAACACTTTAATATGCCATTTTTGAGGGGAGAAAATTGTGTGATAAGAAATATGTTGTACAAAATGCAAATGAATCATGTACCTCGACTTAACCAACTAATTGACGGTACTAAACCGTTAGTAACTCGAAAAGACTTGTCCCGACGGTAATAATTTCAAGCTAGTTCGCTAGTGATGTAAACGTGTCTCGCAGGACTTGTCGAGTAGAATGTACCATTCGAGAAACTTTGATAGACATGAACTCGACGGTTTGACAACCTTCTAAAGTTTGTCTACACCTTCAAGGTAGTTATTAGAGCTAGTTGTCACCTAAAAGCCGACAATGTAACTCTTTAACTATGCAACGTAACCGTGTCTCGCGGGGGATTGTCTATCTTCGTGATCAATTCAAAAAGTGCCTCATCGCATTTAACCATTAAACCTATTAAGCACATGTGGAGGGGGAGTATTTATGCAAAACATCATCTCTCACAAAGGTTCAAACATGTTTTCATTAACAAACCCGAGATATTTTATCATACATTGGTTTTAATGGCAAACATAGGTTAGTCATGGAGTTATAAGGTGACTAAGGTTAGGAATAACCGTCTAATGATCCGCCAGAGCCGGAGGGATCTACCCAAGGACACTACCATTAGTTAGTGTTAGAAGTCCTTAGGAATGATTATAAAAAGGAGAAAATGAGAATCGGAGAAAGAAGGAGTTGAAGAATCAAAAGAAACGCAAAGTAAAGGGTGAAAAGAAATAGCCCGTGATTATTCAACTTAGGCGCATAATCGGTTCAATTCATATGCTAACTGGTTGTCACTTTGTGACGCCGGTATTGAAGATTAAAAGTCGCCATGGACCCAAGGACGATGCACTAAACCTTCCTTATCCACTCAAGTTTCTCTCAACAGAAGCTTGTTTCATTCTCACAAGGAACCCTACGTAAACTATCGGCTTTCCTAGAGATTGCTGGTATTGAAGAAGGAGACCCTCTCCCTAGTCTCCGCTCCAGAAAACCAAAACGCACTATTGAGTCTAGAGCCACGAGATTCATCAAAAGATCTCTTAGGAACACTTGACATTTAATCACTTGATGATCAACTAATAAGATCATCAGTGGTTCATATCGAGTCCTTCACAGATCTTAGCAATTTGTCGAGAACATTTATGAGAGGTTCACATCTGTGATCCTCAGTGATTGAATGGAAACTCCCCGCTGTGGTCAACATCAAACAGCCTGCTGCCAGTTCGGTAACTCCTCGTGGATTACGCTGAGTGGTCTCAAACGGTCTACAGGTGAGGTGATGCGGCGTACCTCGCGTATATCCGCCGGATGTATCGATCGCTATCTCCAAGGACTCAACCGAACGCCAAGAATTAGAGTTGTGTCTCACACTATGCCGTTAACACTCTCGGTTCAAACTTGTAAGTGCCGAAACCGCTTATTACTAACCGCTTTGAAATGTTTTCTTCTTATGGAAGCTCGAGCGATGATCGCGTGATTCTTCTCATGCTCAAGCCAACATCATCACTAATGGAAGTTCTATTTCAATGCAACACAACAAATAATGATTCTTCATCAATCAAAGAATCTACAAAGTCAAAGACTTAAAGAACTTCATCAAGATTGATTTCCAACGCCAAAGAGCGCGTGGAGCATGTTGAAGAATGACGGAGACACCGAGCAAATGGGCGCACTGAGGCGACGATGCGCACAACAACATACTATCACTTTCACCACAAAGAACAATGATCAAAGAACAAAGTTAAAGATGACGCCAAAGCATAACCGCTCAAAGATAACTATCTCTACACCGGGAGATTGTTCGAATCAAGGCAATTTTCACAAGAAAGAAGAATGTCAAGACGCCATCGCTACTATTACATCAACGCCTTCACCGCTTACATTCATATATACTTGAGGGGGAGATTGTTGGAATCACTCCTAAACAAGATTTCAAGTATTTATAATTCATATGTAATAGGTAGCTTTATTATGGCCTTTATGTTTGTTTAAGGTCAAGCTTATGTAGGCCCATAAGCTTAGCCCAAGCCCAATAAGGAATAGGGAAGGAGAGGGAGGTGCCTAGCTTCCTATATAAACCATGTCATAACCCTCACTTGAGGGTTGGTTGTTCAAGTTATTCTCTTCACATACACTCTTTCTAAACCGTATCATGTTAACTGTTGTGTGTGTAGCTTGTTCATCCTCTTCATCTCTTTCTATATAACTTGTGTTTGTAAAACTAGTGACCAAACACCTCAATTTCGACAACAAATCGCCAAATGTATTCGCAAAACAACAGCTAGTTATTAAAACACATTTAGTGTCTTTGACAATTGAGGTACACGCCCACTGTTCTCTAAGGATCAAGACAAGTACCGTCAGGATCGTAGATTCTAAGAATCTCCTTGATGTGGTTTCGTTACCGTTTAAAGCCGTTCTCAAACCGAACGTCTCAAAGAAGACAACACGAGTGAGAGTGAACCAAATAATCTGAGATTCACCTGATTGATTTAAATTGATTCAAAACAATCGCTACAAGCTTAGAATAAAGAGATTTGCAATACGACGAAGGTTTTATGAGAAAGATCAATTTTCAATCAAAAATATTTTTATATTTGATAGAGTACACATTCGACGCAATAGAGAAATGAAAAATTTGCACATCTAACTAAGTTTTTCCAAAGTATTTTTTCAATCGAGATACTTTTGTTTGAAACATAGTACACATTCGATGTGCTAGAGAAAAGAAGATTGCACAACCTAAAAGGTTTTCCAAAAGTATTCACAATTCCATTCCTCGACCAAGGTTGATTCACGAGTGAATTACCATCAAGCTTTCTATCCATGTCACATGGTTGATATATTGGATAGATCTCACGTGCCACCTACCAGGAGCTTGTTTGATGTTGGTTCGTAAGCTTTCCATCTTCATTGTGAATATGTATGCATATCACTCAGATGTTCTCGCAATACCACAAGGATAATGCGTAGGACTCTTAATATATACTTACTTTCCACATTATGTGAAACGTTCTTCAAGAATTTAGTGTCCTAATGAGATATTGTGGATGATCTCTTTGCTCTAGACTCAATAGTGCACATTTGGTTCCTATGCCGGAGACTAGGGAGAGGGTCTCCTTCTTCAATATCAATTCATAAGAGAAAGTCGATAGACAATGTCGGTTCCCGTGAGAATGAAACAAGTCCTTTTAAGAGGAACTTGAGTAGCTTGGGAAGAAGCTAAGGCCACCGGGTCCATGACGCCTGTATTCAATACCTGTTACCTTGGTAAACCACCAAGAGCATATGTATTGAACCGTTACTCCCCTAAGGTTGAATTATATGGAAGGCTATTTTTTCACCCTTTTCACATTAATTTCTTTCATTCTTCTCCCCTTTAGTGCTACCGAGACTTCACATTTAGAACCTTGTTGTTTATTCCAAGTATCAGCTCGTCTCAACCAAGACTCTTCCCGTATCTCACTTTTTCTCCTTTTTCATATACTCAAGGACTCTACACTATCTAGTGGATTGTTCCTCGGTAGATCCCTCCGCTCAAGGGATCGTGGGAACAAATACCTAATCTAACCATCCTTATAACTCCATGCATAAAGTAACATGGTCGGTCTTTTGGTACAGTTCATTCCTTCTCAAAACCAATTGAAAAATCATTTGGAAAACAATCAAGGTACTTGTGATACGAGATCAAAGCATTTTGTACCTTAATAGTTTTGATCATTTAGAAAGCTCTCCCTCAACATGTATGTGATTTAGAAATTGTTTAGCACATGGAGGCAAGAGGACTTTGAAATATTTCTTTGATCACAATTTCCATAGAAAAAGCCATTTGATTTTCTTGGTAAATTCTCCCCTCAATATGTGCATAGGATTTTTGAAATCATTTTTATCACATAGAGGCAAGAGTTAATTTGAAGCACATCCACAATCACAAGCCATTAAGAAACCATTTTAAAACACAATCAAGGTATTTTATAAATTACTTTAAAAGCTTTGCACCTCGATAGTTTGTTTGTTCTCAATATGTGCTTCGAGATTCTAAAGCGCTTAGCACATATGAGAGAGCAGC
Organism: Chrysanthemum makinoi; assembly: GCA_910596185.1. Classification (NCBI taxonomy): domain Eukaryota; kingdom Viridiplantae; phylum Streptophyta; class Magnoliopsida; order Asterales; family Asteraceae; genus Chrysanthemum; species Chrysanthemum makinoi. The sequence continues at coordinate 20,757,392 of OU343219.1, forward strand.
CTCACATTAAATCAAATGATCACCTTTTATCAAATTTCATTATTAAATCACAAATTCTCCCCCCATCAAAAATATCAAACCCTTTGAGATTTTGGATCCCAAGTGATTTAATACGGTTTAAAAACATGGGAAAATATATGGCCTGGTTTAAATACTCATCATGTTTTTGGATAAATCTTCCTCCTCAACATGTGCATTGTGTATGAAATCGCTTTGCACATGGAGGCAGTGGAGTGCCTAAAGGACTAAAACCAATTCCATTTAAACAGATAAGAGATTTAATCATGATTCTACCCCATCAAAATTTCAAACTTTTGAGATTTGTGATCCCAATTGATTTAAATCATTTAAAAGATTTTGGGAAAGACGTGGCTTGATTTAACTTTGAAAAATAAATGATAAGGACCATTTTAAGACATTAAAGATTGTTAGTGCATTGATTGTTTTAAGAGATCTTTAAGTAAAACAAACAATTTCACAATCAAACAAGAACAAAAAAATTTGAAAGACCTTGATTCTATTGAAAAAATCATACCATGACATAACATTAAATCTTTAGATCACCACACATAATTTGTACAAACGGATTTCTTTTGAAGATATATTGTATTGAAAATATTTTAAATTAAATCACTCTCCCTCTCAATCGATGACCTAAGTCGATAATTGAGTGACTTAAATTTTGATAAAATGAAGTCCGATGATTTTCAAAATTTAGTCCAATATATTTTCAAAACAATATTTTCCATTTTCAAAAACAATATTTTTCAAAGTTTTAGAAAAATGGTATCATCAATGATATCCGCGCATAAAGATATGTTAGGTGGTTGGAAGCTTTTTTTGTTGTGTAGGCTTGGAAGAAAACCGCTCACGATGCAAGAGATTTCTACGCTGCATTTTGAATGCCAACCGAGGTCAAATTAAGCTCGCTTTCTTCAATCAATTAGAAGAAAACCATCTGCCGATGCAAGGAGACCTCTACGTTGCATTTATGCCAACTCTCCATAGAAGTCCATTAAGCTCGCTTCTTCATTTGTCAACCCAAGATATAGTTACCCTTCCTTCGCATCTAAACATCATATTATGTGGGATCCGGATCGGGAACATTCTTATACCAAGATACCTGCATAATGCTTAACACACATACAAATATATGGTGGTCGACATCACCCAAACAGTAATCGACTAATAAAAGTCAATCATATCAATCGGCCATATAAGCATGGGAATAATGTGTTTCATCAAAATTTAATCATCTAATCCTAACAATCATATCCTAAATTCCTAGTCCTTCACATATAAATATCATTTTTAATTAAGCACGTAGGATATTAAAGAAAGCCCGTTAGATGATAAACATTTGAAAACATTACCCCTCAATCAATGACTCATTTTTGAAAAGTTTAAAATACTGAAGTCATTGATTGAGTTTTCAATTGACTCAATTTATTTCGAAAACTCAATAAGATTGATTTTCAAGCAACTCATTTATTACCGCTTTTGAAAAACAACAAATATTTTTCTCAAGAATTTTAGACGGAAAAACATTTGTGAAACAAACAGCCTTTTATGACGACATACTTTCCTTTGTTTTGTTTTAGGATAAGTGCACTAATTTGAAAAATGGTTTAGTTACGCATCACTTCCTTTCATGAAGAACGGGTTGCTATTCGAAATAATAGCAAGCCATAGTTTAAGCGCTGGTCACCAAGTAACCGCAGTTTCATCATTTGAAGCCCGTTACAACAAATAACCGAAGCCATTTGAATTTCAGACATGTTTAGAAAGAAATATTTACACCTCCCCGCTCAACTTCATCTAAAGTCCCGTGCCATTATTGAATGACATTTCTAAGACCGTAGATGTTATCGATACCATAAGACATGTCTTTAGAAAACATATTTTGGTATTTTTGAAATTTTTCGATTTTTATGGATTTTGAAGGTTTTATATTTTCTATTTTCTTTGTTGGTTTTATATTTTTGTATTTGGTTTTTTTTTAATAAATATATACAAGGATAGAGAAGATGATATAGTAAAAGAAGATGATAATGAAAACCGAGATAAGGATATCACTCGCTGTAGAAGAAAGAAGTCATCATCCTAAACCTTCACCACCAAAGCTTCCGAGGCTCTGCATTGAAGAAAGAAATTGAGCCATCCGAAGTGAGACTTTGGCAGCTTCCCCAAACTGAAAATCCTTTAGCTGAAAGCAGACAAGCTCTATTTCAAGCTTTAGCCAAAAGTACGAAGCACACCATTATCATAAATATCACGCTCCTTTCAAGAATAATCACCGTGATTCTTCGCTCGAGGTTATATCATCAACAAGAACAAGAACGATCATCCCACACATAAATAACTTCTCCAATTTCATAACCACCAGTTCAGTTATGCATCCCAAAAGTTGTCAAGAGACCACTTCCAAGTAGATGAATTGATGCGCCTTCTTAGACTAGAGCTCACAAACCTAATACACATACACCAAGACAAAGAAACTTATACTATCGAAGTAGCAAATTAAGTCCAATAGCCAAAGAATAACCCCGATGTATACTTTTCTTTCTCCCCTCAAGAAAGGTATGAAGCTCAAGAACCGGCACCAATGCCCAAAGAGAGAATAACCGATAACATTGAAGAAGCAGGTCAATCACTGACATTCTCAGGAGGACTATCTCTCGGATTTCAACTCCTAATAAGTGATTATATATCCAATCAATCGATTAAGCACTCAAGTGAAACAAACAGCATTCCCCAATGTACACAATCCTTTCCGATGATTATGATAACATCAAATCATCACACACTTGTGTACCTCTTTTTATCATCGAAACTAACTTACATCTCTTCCACACGAGTTGGAATAAGAACACTAAACGCTTTGATGAGTAAAACCTTGAGTTTTCACGTCATGACATTTGTTTTCCCGGATATCTTCAATCACTTAGAAGAGCAGTTCATCAAGTTTACTATGAGTCAAACCTTGAGTTTCTCTGCTGTAATAACATTTGTCTTCTCGGGATATCTTCAATTACTTAGAAGTATTATGCTCATCAAGTTTACTCGCTGTTTAGGATGTTCTCCTTGCTGTTTTGATACTTAATCGCCATATTTTAAGCCCAAAAACTAGAAATCTGTTGAGAAGAACGTTTGAAGTCTTTGTGAGAATCAACTTGTAAAGCGAATGTGAGCAAGTCTAATTGGGGATTAAATCGACATTTCACTCTCCCCAATTAGTGCTCTCTCAAACCGACAACTGCTTGATAAATGCCCGATTAAGAAGAAGTCTTTAGATCTTAAATGCAACTCGCCTTTAGTCTTCTAACATATGTAAAATGTAGAACGCATCGTAGACTCGACCTTCGTCAAGATTGTCCAGTTGGGGAATAGATAGTTAACATCTTCAACTCACACCAAAAGCATCCCACCAAAAGCATCCCACTAACTTACATCTTGCAAATCCCCTTAAATAAATCCTCCCAATCAAACAAGAACGTAAAGATGTTCATCAAGGAAATCAGCAATCAAGCCGCAACGAACACACAAGATGTTAACACCAAACTACCAATCACATCAAACAAGAACGATAGATTGTTCGAATCATCATGTTGATGTATACGTGAAGCATTAACCGAAGCACTTTGTCGATAAACTCATCAACTGAAAGAAGATGTCAACCAACGCTCTTAGAAGAGAAAAATCCATGTGAAGATGACCCGATAAGAAGAATTCTGTTCTACATGAGTTTCGAGCCATATGACCATTTATATTCTCAAATAACAATCAACAATGCAAAATTCACATTTCTTCCCCTCAAGAATTGCATACCGAGATGCCATTCTTGACTAAATAAGTGAAATCATCCAAAATGTTCTATTCACACTTCTCTCCCGCAAAATGAGTACATGATGTCGCCATCTTTATTATAATCGAGCAAGTGGAATGAGAAAACAATCGCAGAGTTTCTGTCACTTGATGATCAAGCATGGAAAAGTATGAAGTATTTGATGAGAATGGTCATAATAAGAAGATTTTCTTCCCGAAGATAATGCGATCAAGCTTATTCTTTCTTTTAAGAACGAGGCTTGAACTGGTGTTAAAACGCCATAAGAAGATTTCTTTTCAAGATAATGCGACCTAAACGCATTATTTTCTTTTGAGTACAAGGCCCGAATCATGCACGCATTATCAAAAGTTGAAGCACGAGGCTCGAATCTGATGTGAACAGACGCCATAACTCTATCTTTCATCACTCTTGGCAAACTTGTAATCACCCCATTATCATTCAAGAGGCTATTTGTCGTGATACCGATGGAGAAAACCCAATATAATGAATTTGACTCAGTAAACCACCCAACTTGACTTAAACTTGCACATATGTAACAAAGAGCGGTGCCGAGACTTCAACCTCCATTGAATCTCTAAGTACTTTATACTCTTCATCCAACCAACCATCAAGTAATAGACGTACATCACCTCTTGAAAATCCACAATTCAATGTGACACTGAGCACTACAACGTAACTCCTAAAAGTGATAGTTATTTTGTGGTGGTAAGAGCCCAATTCCCCCAAGTGGTAAAAGAAAAGGTAAAGGACACCCAACAATAACTAGATTTGTCTCAGATTGAAGATAAGCTCTAACAAGGATCACGAAGAATCTTCATCCAACCATCCCCGATACCTTCAGATACTAAGTACACTAGCCCGTGATATTTCACTTCAACCTCAAATAAATAATATAATTAACGCCACATCTTCAACAACTCAAATTCCAAATTTCTTTTTGACATTTAAATGAACTTTGATAATGGTTTCATCCCAACCATGGTTGTTAATAACCCTCGTGAAAACCTTGTAATAGCCAAACTGCCATGAGGATAATCCAAACAAACACCCAATTTATGAAGTACACCTTTATCCCTTTCGTAGAAACCGTAGCACCAAAGATCGATAAGATCCCGATATACACTTTCCATTTCTCCGAATGGTTCCATCGTACGGATTTTACAACTCTATGGTTTAAACCGAAAAATAGTTTCTTTTCAGGATTTTACAAAACCAAGAGTAAACCGTAAGATAGATCCGGAAATGCACTTGCAATTACCGTGATGTTTCCATTGTCACCGGATTTTACAAGTCAAAGATTTAAACCGAGAAATAGATTTTTCAAGGATTTTACAAAATCAAGACAAAACCGTAAAACAATGTTAATTTGAATGTTTTATGACAATTTGGTTTCTGAATTTCTGCTTTAGGGGAACATGCGCCGTTCATCGTACCGCTCATTATCCAACATCAACAATATCATCAAATTCATATGAAAATAGCTTCATAAACCATATTAAGTCCAGTAGTATACATACATCAGATTGACCGAAAAACATCAAAGTACACGCCCCCATGATGGTTTCGAACTTTCTAATCATCATAACGCGGTACCTAACCATCTGCACTAAAAGTTTCATAAGCAAACATCTTAAAGAATCATGACTGACGCTGAAGATTCTTGAAAGATTTTGCTTAATCTCAGGAAGTATCATTGACATTCAAATATATGGTACTCGCATCACATTCATCCATCGCCTTTGGTAAACATATCATCCACATATTCTCGACGGCTATAGTTGTGACCATTACGGAGAAGTAAACCCGATATGCCAAACTTGAAAGCATGAAGTAAAATTCCCAGATGTTACTTAAACATGTACTAACTTGTGAAGAAGAAACGTACCCAATGTACAAAACCTCTTGACATATCCTCAATCGCGGTAGGCACCGTGGGTGATAGTTACGTTGTGGGGTTAAACGGAAAGAATCACAACCGTGAACCAATAGCCGTCTTTATCACACACAATAAATGCCCAAACAAGTCATTCGCGAAGGGTAGAAAGAAAGAAGACGAAAATAAGTAAATCCACCGGAAAAACCTCACATCAAATTCAAATAAGAAATACCACCAAACAACCTGTAGTCAATTATTTAAAACTTCGAGCCATGATAATAATCATCACAAAATGTATGCACCATAGTACTAAACCACATAGGATAACGAACTCAACATCAAATTTCATATCACATCCACTCATGATCAATTTACAACCCGCATCAAATTCTTCTAATCATCGCTTCCAAACAAGTATCATAATCAAGACAATCAAACAAATTTATCCAAAATTATGGATAATAATATTTCGATCTTCAACGTTTCCACCATTTCATTAGTCTACACCGCCACATAATATTTTCATGCAATAAGTCAATTAGAGTGTCACCACGGATAGTCCAACAACAATCCCAACTCTAATTGATGTCCGACGGCCCATGTGTGAGCAGCTCTCCTCGCCCATTGAATCACAAACCACCAAAAGTATACTTTTACCCTAATATAACGGATTATATATAGTGAGCACACACATCATATTTGCCCTAATCCCAAATCTATCAAACCCTAAAATCACTCATAGTATAATCCTCCTCTTTCACATAACAAATTAAAAATCTCACACCAAAGCTAACCCTAACATAAACTTAACTTCCAATATATCTTCCAAACAAAACACCACAAGAATCAACCTCTCCTTGATGCATATACACGCCATGCCACGTGGATGGATTAGATGGTGTTTTGATTTGCCAGGATGGTATTAAGTGTTTTTATGTATTTACCATGAGATCATCGTTTCGGTTCAAAGGTAGGTTTTATTTCTCATCTTCATGTTTAAGTTAAAAAAGGAACAAGTGAACAAAATAACATGTTTGTTATATTCTTTTCATCATGTTTCTCGATAGTCCATGAAGCGAAATATTTGTTACTATGAATCCATGAATCGAGAGGAGGAGACAACTGAATATATTGTTAAAATTCTTTTTCTTTCAAGTTCAAATATAACCATAAGTGAGGGTTTCCAATGAGATCATCATGATGGACGAAAGTTCCTTGTGAATAGATCCAAAGATATCTATGTGTTTTAAGAACCAATCACAAGGAACATTAATCGAGATCGATTTGTAGTTGATAATGAAGTTTTTGAACATGAACCATGATGTATGAAACTGAGGTCGGGAGTCCAATAGCTTTGATTCGTCCGAGATTTGTTTATGAAAATGGAATGAGAATGAAAAATGATGTTTCGGGTTTGTATAGTGATCAAGTTGGATATAGAATATGGTTTTGTGGTCATGGGTCACTTCTTCTTCATCCTTTCGTAAGTCAAGTTGCTAGCAAAGACATGACCCAACTCGCTAACCCAACCTCGCATTTGACCCTAATTCCTGGACCCAACTCGCTTAAAAACATTAGTACTCAACTCGCATCTGGTTTTCTGAGTCAACTCGCTTAATGTTCATTGTACCTGGACAAAGATGACAAGAACTCACTTTGACATTCTTAAGCAACTCGCTAAAGAGCAAGTGCAACACGCATCATACCAACTCGCATTGTCCAAAACAACCGATTCAATAATGCGAGTCCATAACTCGCCATAAGATAATTACAACCGCATACAAGAAAGATTAATGTTACCGCGATATATGAAAACGCTAACTTTTATGACTTTTAAAAATCAACGCACCATGTATGAGCAAAGAGATTTTATTGACACAATATTGAGATCATGACCTCAACGAATCGTGCCAAAATAACCGTAAAAACATAAGAAGTAAGACCCGCTGATTCATATTAAAATCATTATTAACGTAATTGAGGATGTTCGATTTTGATAAACATGTTAAGAAACAAACCATATCAATAACAAACATATTAGATTTTGCTTATATTTTCAACATACACGAAGTACAAAAACAGTAAAGTATTCACCAATCATATCACCCCATAATGAAAGTCACAAACCGCATAACATGTGCTAAAACCATACAAAACATCAATAACAAACACCAACCTTGGCTCGATGCCAATTGTTAGATCCAATATTTATGTTGTTTACGATTCGGTGGTCTAGGACAATGATTAAACAAGTGCCATTTTTAGATAGATGAAGAGAGAGCTGAGAGGAGGTTCCTTGAAAGAGAGTTGCTAGGCGAAATGAAAGGTTTATTCAAAGAAGCCACACCCCTTCCATGGATGGAAGTGGGTATTATACTTACAAAATACACGACTTCCCATCGCCCTGTGGATCGTGTATACGCGGTAAAGACCGGCCTCTTCCTCCACGGTGTTGCACTAAACTAATTCTACGCTACAAACCAACTACATAAACTACTAAATAATGAAAACAACGACAAATCTACGAGCTAACATATGCTAGACCATTATTGGGGTGACCGACACTTTAACATGGAATTTCCAATTCCTAACAATATATATTAAATTTGGTCTACATTAATAGGTTGTGTCGAGTCGATAGTTGCTGTGCCGTGATTACTGTTATCTTCTACTAGTGTTTATTCGTACGTTGATTGCTTGAGGTGAGTTTCATAGCCCCACTTTTATCTACGTTTTAACTATATTGGGGTGAGAATCATGCTACTTTTGGACCATGAAACTATTTGGATTTTCTTATATGCTTGACTGTTTAGATAGATGTGCGGTAGTTGTTGCCTTAGTCTAGGCTTAACCGTTCTGAAGAATAGACTTCTACATCGACCTAGTCCGGGTTGGCAATTGTTCTAGATTTTGCCGACTACGTGTTGACTAGAGTCGCTGGCCGCAGTAATCCCGGATGGATGATTATGGTTGTGATCCGGTAGGATCGGTGTGTGCAAACGGTATTTATCTATCTTAGGTTTTGCATAGCAAATCAACTCCTACTGGTCCACTATAATTTTGTTGAACATAAACCTATGAACTCACCAAATAGTCGACTTTTAGCATAATTTCTCGTGTATTTGAAAGATGTTTGGATACGGATCGGGTTGAAGCTTGGCAAGAAGGCGGGTTCAAGGATCATTTCGACTGATAAAACTTTGGGGACCTATCTTATTAAATCATGTGTTGGGCCTAATATTTACACTTTTGGATTAAATGTTTTGAATAACTAAATTTGGGATTGGTTTTGAATGTTTAATGACTATCTTTTTGCTATATTTCTGTGATATACCAACCAATAGTAACTCCCCAAAACTTGATTGCCTTCCGCATCGAGATTTGGGGTGTTACAGATTGGTATCAGAGCTCAAGGTTATAGATAATTAGGTATTTTATAAACCCTAAACTATAACCACTTTTGAGAAATTGATCCTCACCCACGCCGCTTACCAAGTCAAGCTTCTTAATTGATTATGGTATGAATCATGATTTGAATTATGAGATGGTCTGTTAAGGATATTGTGAACTAATTATGGAAACGCAGATTTGGGAGATATGATTATTGATTTTGGGTAAATGAGATGTGATTATCGAGATACTACGGAATATGATTTCGAAAACGGTATATTGCATTTTGGAATTTTGAGTCGATTGATTTGATATGGGATTTTTGTGATGGAACGGAACTTGTGTGTTTTATTTAAAGGCAGTTTGAGTAATGCGTACCTCTACTTTTAAAGCTTTCATTATATGATATATGTTTTGGTTGAGTTGATGCACTTATTAAAACTAGTTGTTTCGAACACTTATACCTACCATATGCCGTTGTCACAGACTATGCCTTCACTAGCTTTTGATGTGTCTAAGGAGGTCCTTGCTTGTTGCTAGTTCGCCAAAGATTGACTCTCATGACGGTTGCTTAGGGTGATCCTTATGAGACGTCCGCCACACTAGTTCATCATCACGATCGCCTCTAGCTCATCTAGGCGCTCATTTACATCAAGTCTTAGCACGAGCCTGCACTCCTAGGCTTGCTTATAGCACTGCCTCGCATGTCCGTGAGACCACCATCATCACCTATCTGCTACCGCCAACATCACCATGTCTGGGAGGCCTAGATCTCCTAGGTACCACCTCGTGATTTACCAAGACAGAGACTACTCATGGACCTCTATGGATGAGGCTGGAGGAGAGCATGAGTTCGAGGAGGAGCATGAGATTGAGGAGCAATATGTAGACGAGAGGATGAGGATCCTCAGAGGAGGATGATGAGGATATCCTGCAAGGGTACTCCTCCATTGCAGAGTCCCCATTCTCAGGACCATGTTCTCCTTGCTCGAGCCTGGTCCCCGGACAGCCTTTAGACATCGATTCACCACCTTACTCACCTTATATAGGTAGCCCGTTAGGATCAGAGATACCGCAGGAGCCCGGAGGAGTATGGGAGGCATCTGTCCTACGGGAGAGGATTACATCACGTGGTACTAGGCTTAGTCACACGGACCGATTGGTTGGTATCTAGCTAGTATAGAGGATATGAGAGTGATATGGGTACCGAATGAGGACTAGGGTTTTGCGGAGGGTATGTCGGAGCTCCGTGAGCGGTTGGGGACTTACGAGGGTTCTGCATACCGTGATGCAGATGGGAAGCGATTTGGCTTAGGATTGGCGAAGTTGGAGAGAGAGAGGTCGCAAAGCTTAAGAGTGATCGCGACGCCGATGTGTTGAGTTAGCATCTTTGTGGGAGAGAGGTTGACGATGTTAGGAGATCAAGAAGCAGTATTCGTAGACGCTAGATAGTATTAGATTCATGGTTTTGTACCATATTGAAACTAAGTAGTACTTGGTTCGAGATGTAGATCTATCCTAGTTGTCTTAGAAGTATCGTCGTTAGGATCGCTTTTTGATTTCTTCAGATCCTTCCATGTATTTCCACCTTGAAACCTATGAGTTATGGTTATTGGAACGTGCATCCTTTAGTTATGATTCGGTATTCGATTGTTTCTTTGATATAGCGCTATCCTTGTTGACCTTGATTATGAATTTGAGCGTTATTTAGTGATCCTTGGAACCCAACTCTATATTTAGAGCGTGAATTGTGAACTTATAAAACCGTTCTTCTCTTGCTTGTAATGATGGCAACAAGACGAACCCGCTAGGAACAACCAGCAGCCTCGCCTGCAGTTGCCCGTCCGCCGAGGTCGCCGTCCACCCCCCACCACTCCACCTCGTTGAGAACCCGAACACCGATAACCCACCGTAGTAGAAAACTCAATGTGAAAGACCGTGCTGAGAATGGTCATGTTCCACAAAACCCTCCACCTATGAACCCATCCCATGTTGACAGCTAGTGGCGCAAAGATGTCGCTGAATCTAGCCGAGACTAATCTCTAACACCTCCGTGGAACCTCAATGCTGAATTGAACTCGAGGTTGTACCTACAAAGAGTTCGACTGTGGTCCCATTGAGTTCTGGAGGAACTGAGGGAGTAGTTTACCTAACTAGGTGAGTTGAGAAAACTCAACTGGTTTGCCGTTAGTAATTGTGATGAGGACTGTAAGGTTAAGTATGCAACATTTACCTTGAAGGACGAAGTGTTAACCTGGTGGAACAACTATCACGATCAAGAGGAATTGATGTAGCTTATAGTATGACTTGGTCTCAGCTTAAGACTCTCCGATCAAGGCTACTGCCTTAGGAATGAAGTTAAGAAGTTAGAAAGTGAGTTCTCGGAACCATAAGGTTAAGTGGTACCGACATGACTAATTTATAACGCCGCTTTCCAAGAGTTATCATTGCTTTGCCCTCGATATGGTTCGCGACCGAAGAACTTAAGATTGAGAGGTATACCATGGATTGCTTTAGCTACCCAAATGATGTCATCGCCGCGGGGCCGCTAATTTGCATGAGGCATTACTATGGCTCGCTTGATGGACTCTATGTGCTAGAAGTAGGAGACAAGGGTAAGAATGATAGGAGTGATAAGTGGAAGAGGAATGAAGTTGTTAAAGGGAATGGCAACAAACGGCATGGCGCAAAATAGGTGTTCCATAGGAAATGGAGAAAGGAAAGATTATGAAGGTAGTAAGCCTATGTGTGGTCGTTGTAACCCGAAACCACCATGGACTATGCCCAAATGTGTGTAGGAAGTGCTCTAAGGTAGGACACATGGCCAAAGATCAGGTCTGCCCACTTTGCCGCAGCCAACCGCACAAGGAGCGGACCGAAGGCCATGTCACCGCTTTTGATGTGGAAGAAGGGACACTTTAAGAATGAGTGCCGAGCGCGGGATGAGAGGAAATCCGTAATGTAAGAGGATTTTATAACCAGGTATAGCGGTAATGGCTTAAACCTGTGAAGCGTTAGGTTGTGGAGAACCGTGGAAACCATGGTGCTAGGAATCGCCAGAGACATGGGAACAACGCTTGTTTACGCTATTGGGAAGGAAGCCGGTGAGGACCCTAACGTAGTTACGGGTACGTTCCTTTTCAATAACCGCTATGCTTCCATACTATTGACATAAGTGCGATATGAGTTTCGTGATCCATCAATTTTATGCCATTACTAGGAATCTCCCAAACCCTCTGGTTTAGTTACGATGGAATTAGCTAACTGAAAATAGGAGAAGATAGACACCGTAGTCCGAGGTTGTATCTTAAGTTTCCTAGACCCCCTTAGTATAGACCTATTGCCGGTTACTTTAGGAAGTTTTGACGTCATTATCGAATGGATTGGTCGAAGAACAGTGCACACATCATCTCGTGATGGAAGATCGCTAAGCATCGTGATGGCGGAAAAGTTCCAGCATACAAGGAGATCGGAGCGATCGCGGGAAATCCTTCCTGCTGAGCATCATTCTGTATTAAGGCCCGTATACATCGATAGAGGAGGTTGTCTTTCTTGGCTCGACTGAAAAGAAGTGAGGAGAAGAGTGAAGGACACCTTAATGATGTACCCGTCGTTAGAGAATTTCCGGATGTGTTTCCCGACGATTCGCCAGGATTCCACCTGTCCGACAAGTGGAATTCCAAATAGAGTTGATATACTGCGCGCACCGTGAGCCCGGCACCTTATCGACTTGCTCCAAGAGAATTGGAGGAACTGCTAAACAAAGGCGAATTGTCGAAAAGGGATTCATTCGACCAAGTTCGTCACCGTGGGGAGCACCAGTGTTGTTTATGAAGAAGAAGGATGGATCGCTGATGTATTGATTATAGGAATTGAATGTTGACGTTGAAGAACCGATATCCGTTACCTAGAATAGATGACCTATTCGACCAACTCCAATGAGCTAGTTTCTTTTCTAAGATCGACTTACGACCGTTATCACCACCTAGGAGTTTGAGGAGGATATCCCTGAGACTGCGTTTAGAACTCGTTATGGACACTATGAATTCCAAGTGATGTCGCTTGGTTTGACCAACGCGCCAGCGGTTTTCATGGATCTCATGAACCGAATGTGTAAGCCATACCTGGATAAGTTTGTGATAGTATTCATAGATCGACATCTTGATATGCTCCAAGAGTAGTGAGGAGCACAAAGAGCATTTGAGGCTCATTTTAGGATTGTTAAGAGAGGAGAAGTTGTATGCCAAATTCTATAAGTGTGAATTTTGGATTCATCTGCAATTCTTAGGTCATGTGATAGATAGTCGAGGTGTTCATGTTGAACCAGCTAAGATTAAGGCCATTAAGGAATGGGCATTCTAAGAACCATCAATCCGGAAGTTTCTAGGTTTAGCAGCTATTATAGGAGATTCATTGAGGATTTTCCAAAATAGCTAAGTCATCGACCAAACTAACGCAGAAGAACATTAAGTATGAATGGGGAGAAAAGGAAGAAGAAGCATTCCAACTTCAGAAGGAGAAGTTGTGTAGTGCGCCCATCCTAGCTTTGCCTGGGGAAGCGAAGACTTTGTCGTACCGCGACGCCAAGATAAAGGCTTAGGTGCTGTTTTGATGCAACCGGAGAAGGTGATTGATGTATCCCGACAACAAGTTAAGAAGAGGAAAACTACACCACCTATGACCTTGAGTTAGGTGCTGTAGTATATGCTCTTAAGATCTGGAGACGCATTCTGTATTGGAACCGTGTGTAGTATTTACCGACCATAAGAGCATGAAGCATATCTTAGATCAGAAGGAACTAAACATGAGACAACGTCGTTGGTTAGAATTTCTTAGTGATTATGACTGTGAGATTCGTTATCATCCTGGTAAGGCTAATGTTGTGGTTGATGCACTTAGTCGTAAGGAGGACATTCCACCCCTACTCGCTCGATCCTTAGGAATGACCATTGTTTCGCCCTTACCGTCTCAAATCTAGCACCAGCAGAGGCATTGACGAAGAGAACCGCCCTACGAGAATCTTCATGGAATGGTAGAAAGTGAAAACGCTTCTTGAAGCTGCTGACGGAACTTTATGCTTCGAGACGAAGCGGATACCATTTCATGGTGGAATCCGTGAGTTGAGTATGCATGACGCGATAAATCAAAATACTCTATTCATCCCGAGCCGATAAGATGTATCGGACCTTAAGAAACTATACCGGCTAATATGAAAGCCGATATAGCTCAAGATGTCAGCTGGTTCCTCGACTTGTTCTAAGGTAAAGGCCGAACATCGAAACCTTCGTGACTCTTAGTTCAACCCGAACTCCCGAATGGAAAATGGAGGGAATAACCATGGACTTTATCACTAAATTACCAAGAACGCTAAGCGGCAATGACGCTATCTAGGTAATCGTTGATCGCTTAACTAAGTTCCGCTCACTTTTAGCCATTAGTGAAATCGATAGTCTCGATAAGCTTGCTCGATTGTATCTTAAGGAGGTAGTATCGCATCATGGAGTACCGATATCTATCATTTTCGATAGGGATAGCCGCTTTTATCCCACTTTTGGAGATCATTACGACAACATTAGGAACAAACTTGGATATGAGCACTACTTACCACCCTCAAACCGATGGTCAGAGAGAAACCATTCGACCTTAGAGGACATGCTTAGAGCCCTGTGTTATTGATTTTGGCAAAGGCTGGGAGAGACATCTCCCTTTTGCCGAATTCTCTTACAACAATAGTTATCATTCTAGCATTAAGGCCCATTTGAGGTAATCAGATGGTCGAAAATGTCGTTCTCCGCTTGTTGGGCTGAAGTTGGCGAGAGTCAGCTGTGTCCTAAACTTGTCCTAGAAACCATCGAGAAGATAGTTCGATGAACCTAAGTTGCAAACCGCCGTGATAGACAAAAGAGTTATGACGATAAGAGACGTAAACCGTTAGAATTTCGTGTTCGAGATCGTTATGTGAAAGTTTCTCCTTGAAAGGAGTGATTCGCTTTGGGAAGGGTGGAAAACTCAATCTCCGATATATTGTCCCTTTCCAACTCGAAAGAGTCGGACCGGTAGCATACCGCCTCGAGCTACCATCGAATTGAGCAAAGGTACAATGTCTTTCATGTTATTAATCTTAAGAAATGTCTTTCGGAGGAAAACATAGTTGTGCCTTTAAGAGATATTCGTATCGATGAGAAATTGAATTTTGTTGAGGAACCGATTGAGATTATGGGCCGTGAGATTAAAAGGTCAAGAATAGCCGATTCGACATCAAAGTTCGATGGAACTCCGCATGGACCGGAGTTCACTTGGAGAACGCGGAGCACGTTTCCCAGAGGAAGTATCCTAAACTTTTATGACGCCAAGCAACTCTAGTGAAACCTCGACGGTTTTTCTCGAGGTGGGAGGTCGCGTGACAACCGGCAATTTAGGAGTTTATTTTAGGTAACCCGATTACGTTAAACTAAACTGAGCTTTGCCTTTATTACTATTTTTATAAACCATGACTTGATTTTATATCGTCTATTGGTTTTTACGGTTTATTTCACTATTGAATGAGTTATCGTATGAGTTTTAACTCTATTTGGTAGGCACTATTCGATTCGGCACTAGAAAAGCCTAAAACGAGAAATAACGTAACTTTTAGACCGTAACTCAAAAATTGGCAAATAAATAGTCAAAACTTGTGGAAAAAACATAAATAACGATGTTAGAAAGTCGAATGAACGTTGTGGGACACTCGGGGGACAATATATGAGCTCGGGAATAGGTAAACGGATAGTTTATTTAAAATGACACCTTCGCCCCTCCCTTTCCCAGTCGCCACCCTCCCATATTTTATTTATTTTGAGATCTCTAGTCCCAAGTATAAATACCACTTACCCTCCCTCACTTGCTACTTTGGTTTCTCTCACTAAAAACACATACACACCTCTTCTCTCTCTCTCCCCTTTCTCTCTCTAAAAACCCTAAATCTAACCTAGCCGCCACCCTTAATTTTCCGGCCACCACCGCCACACGACGGCGCGTGACCACCCACCACCACCACTATATCGAAGATCTTTTCATCCTCTTTCTATCCATATATAACACTCTCACTAAAACCTTCATTAACACCTTCAAATCTAAAGATTAAGATTCGGATTTATAGGGTTTCAAGTGGGTTTTTGCAATTCGTGTTTGGATAAGGTAAAAGAGACAAGAAAACACCTTGTTTGAGCCTTGTAAAACCACGTATGGCTTATTAGGCTTTCGACCCTAGGTTGAAATTTGGGGTTTTGGGTGAAACATGGAATTAAATCTAATTAACATCTAAATAAACAAGTAGTTAGTGTGTGGTAAGCATGTGGTGTATCAATTTGACGGGTTTATGCATCTTAGGTCTAGTTTTATATTTTTGGTTAGAATAGATGATGGGTTTTGTGTTTGGTTGATGATTGGAGGTTGATTGATTGTATTTGGATGTTGTGGAATTGATTTGGTAGTGTTCGGGATTGATGGGAGTGGCGATTGCCACCAAGGCCACGACGGTAGCCTTGGTTTGTGCATTTGGACCCACATGGACCTTGGGTCCGGTCGGTCGTTTTGGTACCTTGTTGGTTGATATAGTTGAGGTTTGGATGAGATGCGGAGCCAAAAGCTTCTAGGCTTGTTTGGTTCACGGTTCAATCGTGACCGTCATGACCATTAGGTTCATAACATTGGTTTCCGGCATATTTGGTTGATTGATTGGTTACAGATTGATTTGAGTTGGGTTGGGATTGAATTGCGCTATTATGACTTTTAAATTGAACTTGATATATATATATTGTCAACTTTGAGCCACGCCGGTGTTAGTTTGACTTTTTAGTCAATAGTTGACTCCGACAAAGCCGTAACATGAACTTTAGTATAGTTTGAATTATTGATTGATTAAAAGCCGAGATGTCATGACTCGTGCTTGTGGACTCGAAACGAATAACGATATGAGATTAATATTGGAATTTGACTAAATATATATATATATATACATGAAAATGCTAATAGACTATGAAATATAAATAATAAATGGGCTTTTTGTATTAAAATATCGATAACAAGACTTATCTTGTTATTTATTATTTTTAAATGGAAACTAACTAATTAAATTGGAAATGTTTTATAATAAATAAGTAATTAATGTTTCAAGTACATAATTATCGGCTGATGCCAATTATGGGCATTTTATACTGTTTAAGTATTTATTGGTTTACGTAGTGTATGGGTTACGGATAACCTAACATTAATAGTGTTGATTTGATGCTGGGTAGCGACTTATTAGTTGACGATCTAATAAGTGCCCGCTAGGTACGTTAGTAACCTTATTAATGGGTAA
This sequence comes from Chrysanthemum makinoi, assembly GCA_910596185.1. Lineage (NCBI taxonomy): Eukaryota > Viridiplantae > Streptophyta > Magnoliopsida > Asterales > Asteraceae > Chrysanthemum > Chrysanthemum makinoi. Next base: position 20,774,846 of record OU343219.1, read on the forward strand.
ATTATCCTTATGACTCTTTAAGATACGATTGATTTATGAGATAATAAGCGACACGAGTAAATAAATAAGTTTATCGAGTTGACGAATTCGATAAGGTCTACTATTTATTCTGAAACTTATTGGACTATAGAGCTTATCGCCATGTCTCATGTGTTGCATTGAGTTATATACTGTTTCTGAGTGCATTCATGGCATAACATTGAGTCGATACACCCACATGAGGATACCAAACACTAGGATTAAATGAAACGTGACATTTTTGGAAATAACAAAATGGAATACATTGGGGTAGATAACGTTGATTTCGAGATATATATATATATATATATATATATATATATATATATATATATATATATATATATATATATATATATATTATATATATATATATATATATATATATATATATATATATATATATATTAAATTTGGTCTACATTAATAGGTTGTGCCAAGCTCCATAGTTGCCGTGCCGTGATTACCGTTATCTTCACGCTAGTGTTTATTCATACGTTGATTGCTTGAGGTGAGTTTCATAGCCCCACTTTTATCTACTTTTTAACTATATTGTGGTGAGAATCATGCTACTGTTTTTGGACCGTGAAAACTATTTGGATTTGGCTTATATGCTTTGATCAGATAGATGCCGGTAGTTGTTGCCTTAGTCTAGGTTTAACCGCGCCTAGCAAGAATAGACTTCTACATCTAATTCATCCGGGTTGGTAATTGTTCTAGATTTTGCCACTTAATGTGCCGACTAGAGTCGCTGGCCGAAAATCCCCTGGATGCGGATATGATTATGGTTGGTGATCCGGTAGGATCGGTGCAAACGTATTTATCTATCTTAGGTTTTACAAATCAACTCCTACCGTCCACTATAATTTTGTTGAACATGGAAACCTATGAACTCACCACGTAGTTTCCAATCCTTTAGCATGATTTCTCAGGTATTTGAAAGATGTTTGAATATCGTATCGGTAGCTTGGCAAGAAGGCGGGTTCAAGGATCATTCGACTGATAAACTTTGGGACCTATTTATTAAATCATGTGTTGGACCTAATATTTATCCTTTTGGATTAAATGTTTAAAATAACTAAATTTGGGATTGGTTTTGAATGTTAAATGACTATCTTTTGCTATACTTGTGCGCATACCAATCCAATAGTAACTCCCCAAAAACTTGATTAAGTCTTCCGCTGTACCGAGATTTGGGGGTGTTACAGTTCAATAGTTTAATATACTTAACTTCACTGTGATTAAACTAATCAAAGGGTATGTTTTGAAATGCCACTTATGAACGTTTGTT
>OU343219.1:20776254-20884601 GCA_910596185.1 Chrysanthemum makinoi
TTTTAAATGGAAACTAACGACTAAATTGAAAATGTTTTGTGATAAATAAAGTAATTAATATTTTGAGTACACTTTTATTAAGAAATGTCAATTGTGGACAATTAATATTAGTTTAAATATTTATTTGCTTACGTTTTGTGCATGGGTTACAGATAACCTAACGTTAATAGTGTTGATCCACGTGGGTAGCGGACTTATTAGGTTGACGAATCTAATAGTGTTGATGTACGCAACCTCACCGGGTTAATCCCGTGACCGTTTATGACCCTTCCTTGGGCACCCCCTGGGGTTTGAACACTTGACCTCTTGTCAGGAAACTGAAGATACCACTAGGCCATTTGGTGGTTGTTTTTGTAGTGTATTTCTATGCATTGGTTTCTTAATCTCACTATATTTTTGTTACTTTTGTTCTACTTATTTTGAGTATTTTGTTTTTAGAGATTGTTGGGTTTTAGGTTCCTTAGATCATGAATTATTCTAAGTGTTGGAACCATGGATAGAGTTGATGAAACCACTGACAGAAGAATGAATTCACTGAAGTTAAACAGCGACTAGTAGTAAAGTGAAACCACTGCTATTGTATTGTAAACACTACTAGTTTTGTTTAGTCGGTTTAATATTTTGTATTAGATAAATATGGAAAAGATATTTATCTTGTAGGTTACGTATTGTATTATGTAAAGTACTCCTTAGCCTATAAAAGGAGGTCCTAGGTTAGATTAGATATACGTGTGTTTTATATCTAAGGTTGATACACTTCAAGGTTGTAAAACCCTAATACTGGTTAGAGTATTCGTTATTAATATAATTGAGGTGTTTAAGAGTTATTGTTATTGTTCTTCTTCTTCTTAAGGTTGAACATTAAATTCCGCGTAGTATTTAACAAGTTATTATCAAGTCAGTTTCTATAAGGATCGTTTGCTCAACTGGGATCAACAAGTGGTATCAGAGCTTGTGATCTAGAAACTGAAACCAAGAAGAAGTCTAGTTAAGTACTATTCAAGTAAGTTAACATGTCTAAAGAAACTCACATGGTTACTGCATCAAAGGTGCCCATGCTCAAGCTGGGAGAGTACCAAGTTTGGAGAATGCGAATGAGGCAATACATTCAAGATGATTGATTACAACATCTGGGATGTTGTTGAGCAGGGTGATAAGCTACCATCTTTGGGTCTTGATGGAAAACCTCTTGCTATCAAGAGTGAAACTGACAAGGCTCAGAGAAAATTGGAGATCAAGGCTCATAGTATTCTCAGCATGGGAATACCTAATGAGTATGCTTTGGATTTTGAACAATATGAGGCGACAAGAAAGGAGTTAATGGATGCTATTGAAACAAGGTTTCGGTAATGAAGCTACCAGAAAATGTAGGAAGAATATGCTCAAGCATGAAGCTTGAAAACTTCAATGCATTAAGTGGAGAAAGTCTAGATGGCACCTACAATAGACTTCAAAAGGCGTCAGGTCATCACAAGTTGGTGGACTACAATGTTGCTCAAGAAGATATCAATTTGAAGTTCATCGAACTTTATCACGAGAATGGGTCGTGCATACAATTGTGTGGAGAAATAAGGATGACTTTAAAAGATGACTCGACAATCTCTACAACAACTTGAAGGTTTATGAGTCTGAGAACAACATTGTTGGTGCATCTTCAACTAATCAAAACATTGCTTTTGTTTCCACAAACCACAAGAGCTCACAGGATGTATCCACTACTGCCTATGGAATAACCACGACCATTGCTAACAATACCACTGTTAGTGATAATGTTAGTGATAGTGCAATTTGTGCTTTTTTGGCTGATTTAACAACCAGTGTTACTGTTTTGAATCAAGATTTGGATCAAATTCATCCTGATGATCTTGAAGAGATAAATCTTCAATGGCAGATGGCAATGTTGACTCTCCAAGCAAGGAATTTTTTAAGAAGAACTGGTAGGCAAGTTAAGTATGATGGTCAAAGGAGAGCTGGGTTTGACAAGAGCAAGATGGAGTGATAACTTAGAATCTCTTAAAGTGATTAATGAGAGTCTAAGAAAAGAAGTAGATAGACTTTCTTTAGACAACTTAGGATACAAAGTAGGACATGAGAAAGTTGAAGAGAAACTTAAGTTTTGTATCAAATGTGAGTTTGAGTATGTAGATAAAATAAACATACTAAGTGGTGAAATTGATCTTAGGGACAGAGAAATAAAAGTGCTTAAAGAAAAATTGGAAGAAGCAGAGAGTGTTAAACAAGATGCCCTAATAGAAAAGGAAAAACATGTTGTTAGGGTTGCTAAAACACAGTATGCTTCAGATTTAGTAAATAAGCCAATTGGTCAAAAATTATTCAAGGAAGGTACTGGTCTTGGATACAATAATATGCCACCACCCTCACTCATGAAACATGCACCTAATGGAACTGAACTGTCTTTTAAAGATGAATTTAGTTTCAACAAACCTGTAGGTGAGAATTGTAAAGCTGAGTCACCTAAGATTGGTTCTGATAGGTCATATGATGCTCCTACTATTGAAGATTGGGAATCAGATTCTGAGGAAGATAGATCTGAATCAACACAGCCTGATAAGATAGAAAATGTAAAGAAAGTTGATTCTAAACAAGCCAACCTTGTGCCTAGATTTGGAGCACCAATGAAAGTAGTAGACTACAAGGAGATACCTAGGGAACAGATGAAAAGTTACATACCTAAGGGAAATCAACGAAACTTCAATGGACTAATTTCAAACAGATTAGGAGATGAGTTTCAATGTGTTAAGAATGCTTGTTTTAAATGTGGTAGTTTTGAGCACTTACAAAGAAACTGTTATAAAAATCAACCACAAGTTTGGAATCATTGGAGGAGGGTAAATCATCAAAACTTTTCAAAGAAAACAATCCCTCATCCTAACAAAATATGGTTCCCGAGCGTGTTAATGAGGAATGGTAAAACAAAATCAATAATCAATCGCTGCAGCACCCAAATGGGTTCCAACCACTGCTAAGCAAAATGTAACCACTGCTAAGCAAAATCTTTCCACTTCTAGCGAGAATATCACCTGATACAAAAGAAGTTTTAAAAATTCCAAAGGTGATAACTGACACAGTGGTTGGAAATCATTTTTATGCTTTGTTAAGGCCTCGACAGCTAGCTTGAAGCCTAAGACCAAGGTTTTACATCATGTCAGCTGTGCATCAATGGACCTAAAGAAATTTGATTATATTGATGCAGGGCGGACCCAAGTCGAGTATTGGCTTGGGTCCACCAAAGGAACTAACTTGTTTAAATTCATGTGCAGGGCAATCTACAAGATGAGCTAAAAGACAAAGGAATTTTTATAGTGGTTGCTCTGGGCACATGACATGGGATGGGAGCAAACTGGAGGATTTTGAAGCTTTTGATGGAGGATATGTGGCATTTGGCAATGATCCAAAGGGAGGAAAGATACTTGGCAGAGGCACAATCAAAACAGGGAAATTAGACTTTGAAAAGGTCTATCTGGTACAGGGACTAAAGTACAATTTATTCAGTGTTTCTCAAATGTGTGATAAGAAATACTGGGTATTTTTTGGGGAAACTGAGTGTGTGGTGTTGTCACCTGATTTTAAGATGCCTAATGAGAAATTTGTGCAGTTAAGAATACCTAGGAAAGAGAACATATGTTGTTTTGATCTTAAAGGTGTACTTCCTAATAGGTCCTTAACCTGTTTGTTTGCTAAGGCATCAGTAGATGAGTCTAAATTGTGGCATAGAAGGCTAGGTTACCTTAATTACAAAACAATTAATAAACTGGTAAAAGGCAACTTAGTGAGAGGGTTACCTTCTAAGGTTTTTGAGTGTAAGGAGCTTTGTGTGGCTTGTCAAAAAGGAAAACAACATAGAGCTTCTTGTAAGTCCAAAACTGTAAACACCATCACACAAACACTGTTTATGCTTCATATGGACCTATTTGGACCTACTTTTGTTAAAAGTTTGAACCATAAGCAGTATTGCCTAGTTATCACTGATGATTATTGTAGATTTTCTTGGGTATACTTTTTGGCTGCTAAGAGTGAGACTAGTGAGATTCTCAAGAGTTTCATTACTAAGATAGAAAATCTAGTAAACCATAAGGTCAAGGTAATCAGATGTGATAATGGAACCGAGTTTAAGAATGATGTGATGAATCGGGTTTTGGTGTAGCTAAGGGTATAGAAAGACAGCTTTAGTGTTGCTAGAACACCACAACAGTATGGTGTAGCCTGAAAGGAAAAATAGGACACTAATTGAGGCGCTAGGACAATGTTGTTGATCTAAGTTACCAACTACCTTTTGGGTTGAAGCTGGCAGAAGTGCATGTTATGCTGAGAATAGAGTAAGGTAGTGAAGCCTCATAACAAGATCCCCTATGAGCTATTACATGATAGGAAGCCTATGATTGCATTCCTAAAACTTTTGGGTGTCCTGTTACTATCTTGAATACCATAGACTACCTAGGCAAGTTTCAAGAAAAGTCGATGATGGATACTTTTAGGCTATTCTTCCAATAGCAAATCCTTTAGAGTATACAATAGGAGGACTAGGATTGTTGAAGAAAACTTACATGTTAAGTTTAATGAAGAGACTCCTAGTGTTGAGACCAAAGGACGGTGGCTATTTAACATTGATATGCTAACCAAATCTATGATTTATGAGCCTATCATTGCAGGAACTTCCACTAATGTTGATGCAGGTACACCAAAGGAGTCGCGAGAAACAATTTCTAAGGAAGTTGATTCTCTAAAGGATTTCTATTTGGTTGAAAAGTGGAAAGTTTGGTTCCATCTCATCCATCATTGATAAGCAAGGTCCCAGCGATGATGATGTCTTGAATTCTGGAAGCAAAGTTGATCATCATCAAGAAGAGGATGAGTTATTGAAAGATAACTCAGTGTCGGTAGAAGAAATTGAAAGAAAGAAGAGGCATTCTGAAAGCACTGCTAGGTCAAATGAAAGCACTGCTAAGCCAACTTCTACCACTACCAGTGCAAGTGAAACCCCGGCTGCAAGTATTGATGATAGTACTTACTTTGGACCAACTGCCAAGCCATTATTTGGTGATGAGGAGTATCCACATGATCCTAATATGCACGCTTTGGAAGAGATTGATACTCCTACTTGATGATGAAAACATGATGATTTCTTCAATCTTGATTTTACTAATTTGGAAACTGTCATTCATGAAAGTCCAATCACTACCACAAGGATTCATAAGATTCATACCAAGGATCAAATACTTGGAAATTTGAACACACGGTTCAAACAGAAGCAAGGTTCGAACACTAAAACCTTTCACGAACAAGGTTTCTTTGCAACGTCACTTCACAAAAGAAATAGTCACAAAGATCTGCAAAATTGTCCGTTTACTTGTTTTACTGCGAAAAGGAGCCCAAGAGATTGAAGAAGCTTTGGCGAGGAAGAAGGATGGGTTGAATCAATGCAATAGGAGCTTCTGTTTTAAGCTTCAAGAGGTTTGGACATTGGTTGACCTTCCAAATGGAAAGAGGGCAATTGGGACTAAATGGGTGTTCAGAAATAAGAGAGATGAAAGAGAGATAGTGGTAAGGAACAAATCAAGGCTGGTTGCTCAAGGATACACACAAATTGAAGGATTGGATTATGATGAAGTGTTTCCTCCAGTTGCAAGGATTGAAGCAATTAGATTATTTTTAGCATATGCTTCATTCAAGAATTTTGTGGTGTATCAAATGGATGTTAAGAGTGCATTTCTGTATGGCACAATTGATGAGGAGGTTTATGTTTGTCAACCTCCTGGTTTTGAAGATCCTGATCATCCTGACAAGGTATACAGGGTAAAGAAGGCTATGTATGGGTTGCATCAAGCTCTTAGGGCATGGTATGAGTGCCTGTCTACTCATTTGATGGACAATGGCTTTAAAAGAGGGTTGATTGATAAGAATTTGTTCATTAGGAAGCACAAGGATGATATTTTTCTTGGTTCGGTCTATGTAGATGACATCATCTTTGGCTCAACAAATAAGGAGCTATGCAGGATTTTTTGAAAACTTATGCATGATAAGTTTAGATGAGTTCTATGGGAGAACTCACTTTCTTTTGGGGCTATAGGTTCAACAAAGGGTGATGGTATTTTCATTAGTCAAGACAAGTATGTGAGATATTTTGAAGAAGTTTGGGTTTAGGGATGTGAAGAGTGCTAGTACACCTATGGATACTGAAACCATTGCTACGATGATGGAAGTCCCAAAGTTGATTTGAAGTTGTATAGGTCCATGATTGGATCTTTGATGTATCGCACTGCATCTAGGCCAGATATAATGTTCTCATATGTGTGTGTGCAAGATTCAAGTCACACCCTACACAACACACATGAATGTTGTTAAGAGAATTTTTAGATACCTTAAAGGTCATCCTAAATTGGGCCTTTGGTATTCTAAGGATTCACCTTTTAATTTGGTGGCCTATCAGATAGTGATTATCTTTGGTACCGGTTTGGATAGGAAGTCTACAAGCGGAGGATGTCATTTTGGGAAGCAAACTAATTTCATGGCAGTGTAAAAGCAAACAATAGTGGCAAATTCTAGCTGAAGCTAAATATGTAGCCATGCTAGTTGTTGTGGTCAAGTTCTTTGGATTTAGAATCAATTGCTGGATTTTGGGTACAATTTTTTGCATACTAAGATCTACATTAATAATACTTGATACAATTTGCATCATTAAAAATACTTTTTTACATTCTAGAACTAAACATATTGAGATAAGGCATCATTTTATTAGAGATTGTAATGAGAAAGGTTGATTCAAATGGTAAAAATCCATACTGATTTCAATGTTACTGATCTTCTCACTAAAGCTTTTGATGTGGGGAGGTTTTAGTACCTTGTAGTTAGTATTGGAATGATTAATCTCTAAATCTCAACTTGTTTTGTAAAAGTTTGTATAAATATTGTATTGTTATTAGTTGATCTTAGTATTGCTATTTTTGTTCTAACCACTGTTAGTTATGTTCAAACCACTGTTTGTTTCTTTGTGTTCCTGTTGGGATATGAAAGTGCTGAAGACATGAAAGTACTGAAGATATGAAAGTCTTGTAGGCTGCAAAGTCTGGAAATGTCAAAAGTCAAAGTATTGCTAAAGACAAAGTCAAAGTCTGCACCTAAAAGTCAAAGTCTTGCAAGAACAAAAGAAGCTTATTCGTTTATGGAAAGTATTGTATTCTATGTTTAGATTACTTGTCGTACAAGGCTATCAATTGTAAACCGACTAGGATATCCTTGAGCCTATAAAAGGACTCCTAGATTGGCATTAGATGTGCGAGTCTATGAGTTTTAGAGTTTACGAATTCACAAGTTAATTAGTGTTTTAGAGAGTATTTCGATTATCTTAGAGTTGTATTAGAGTATACGCATAATAAGCTGATTTAGAGTTTATAATAAAAGGTTATTCTTCTTAGCTTTGTTAAGTAAATTCCGCGTAATTGATAAAGATTGCTTTCGGTGTTTCTTTATTAATAACTTAGGATTTATCCGAGGTTATTAAACCTTAACAAGCTAGTTTAGATAGTTTGATTAAAGTATATCGTTCCAACAAGTGGTATCAGAGCTTGTGTGGAAACTCTGACTAGGAAGAAACCCTACTTCAACAATATTCAAGATGTCGTGAAGGCAGTTCCACCACCCTCAATCACCTCCTCGAGAATTCAAATAATCAAGAAGGAGAATATGATCTACGGTGCATGAAGATGAGCGGTACACATTGCCATTACAGATCATGCTCTATGGAATGTAATTGTGAATGGGAATGAAGTTGTACCAGACCCCATTGATATTCCTTGACAACCCAAGGCACCTAAACCCGGTATTACCAGACAACCTTAAGGAATCAAGAGAAGGCACTCAACATTCTCTTATCGCCATTCAGGATGGTCATCTTCTCAAATTTCATGATGCTAAAGATGCTAAGTAGCTCTGGCAGCTCTCAAGACCAGATTTGGAGGAATGAAGCCTCTAAAAGATGCCGAGAATTTGCTAAAAGCAGCAGTTGAAACTTTCACGATTGGTGAAAGAGAGGGTCTTGATCTTTTGCATATGATAGGTTTGAATCTTCTCAACATGTTGGAGCTATACAAATGAAATGTGGAGTTGAAGATGCTAATTTGAAGTTTCTAAGGACTTTGCCATCTTCATGGCATGTGATTGCTACAATGATCGAGGATCAGGGACAAGGTTTGGATGTCATGGACTTTGATGATCTCTATCATCAACTTAAGGTGTATGAGCATGAGATGAGTGGTCAAACAAGTTCTAAGTCTCACAATATTGCTTTTCTATCATCTGAATAGAAGGCCAGTACTTCCATTAAAAAGTACCGCTTCTCCTCAAAGTCTTATTTCTCAAAGTACTGCTTGTCTATACACCCCCTCATATGTTCAGCAGGCCCCACCAACTACCACTATGGCCTCAGATGAAGTTATGTGCTCCTCCTTTGCACAACAAGCTAGTTTACTCCATCACTTATGAAGAAGATCTAGCACAGATTAAAGAAGATGCACTTGAAGAAATTGATATCAGGTGGCAAGTTGCTATGATCATTGCAAGGATCAAAAAGTACATGAAGAAGACATGCAAAAGCATTGATTTCAAACCAAACAGGCATAACTTTTGACAAATCTAAAATTGAATGCTTCAATTGTCAAAAGACCGGATCACTTTTATGCGGAGTGCGTGTTTGCTAAGTATCAAGCAAATAGGACATCTGAAAAACCAAAACTTGAGCTTAAGGAAATTCCAATTCTTGGAAACAAAGGCTTTGGTTGCTCAGAGAAGTTATCGAAGTTGGAGTGAAGAGTTTGATGATGAACCAAGAACTTATTGCATGGTAGCGAGTGGAAGAAGAAATTGAAGATTCAAAAGATAGAAGCATTGGATTGGAGCACTGCTTTTGTCAAGAACATGAACATGCTGTTTTGGAATATGATGATGGCTTTGGAGGATTTGACTGGAGCAAGGAAAGTGAAGATGATCCTGTTCAACTAGCATTGGTGGCTACTTCACCAAATTAATCTCCTATCTTTGAGGTATGCTCAATTGCTATGATTTTTATCATAAATTACTTAGCGTTATGATTGAGAGAGAGATAATTAAGCTAGGTTCGAGGTAGCAGGTTATCAAATAACCTTAGAATCTATGGAAGCCAAAATCTTAGCACATGAAACTAATGAAGTGGCTTGGCTGAAAATATGCACAACAGGATTATCAGTTAAAGCTTAGTGAATGGAAATTAAATCAAAATTGTGAAATTGAGAAATTAACTAAGGAAGAGATGATTTGTTAGCTAAGTTTGCTGCTTGGGTGAAGTGGTCTGTCACATGTTTCTTATGTTCAAAAATAGCAAAGAGCCTACCTTAAAACTGGATTAGGTTTTGGAATGGATTTTAGTAAACTAGAAGAAAACCAATCTAGTGATCAGGATGAAGGTGATTTTGAGGATATTATTACTAGTGATGAAGAACTCATTAATTATGTAGATACATCTAGTAATGAGGATTCAATAAGTGACTCACCTCCTGAATATAAGAAAGCTAATGATTATCATCTGTCGTCCCATCCCAATCGGCATTCATCAACCCCTAGGCCTGATGTCTCGTTTGAGTAGACAGTCTAGAGTTTAGGAAGAAGCTAGTTGCTCAATCTAGGTCTGAAAAACCCAAAGAACCTGTTGAACACAATGTTCAAAATCCAGCAGTACCTTCAAATCAAAGTACTGCTCCATGATTTGTGTTATGAAAGGCGGTGTGTATGGATGAAATAGTATAGTAATATCAATATCAAAATAAACACGAGAATCGAATCGAAAACCTCTTAGGAAAAAGGTTAGTCAATCAAATCCCGTGAGTGAGATATGTGATACCGGATAAGGATATCCGGGTCGTGTCCCAACGAGGTGTGAATGGACAACGTCGCTTTAGGTTTGTTATTAAAATGCTCGATGTTTTGGGTTTTTGTGTTTTTGATTACGTTAAATTAAGTGACGGGAAAGTAATTAAGGCTAGGGGAACAATGTAAATGATAAATTAACTACTACTAAGCATATGAAACAATAAAATGAAGCTAATATGCAAAAACGTGAAAACCCGGGCTAATCCCGAGCCTCAAAAAGTGAAAATAATGCAATTTAAGGCCTACGGATGTGAAACTAATTTTCCTACGTTCTAAATGACTAAAAATAATTTTAGGAAAAAGCCGTGTATTTTTTCGACTTTTAAATTATTTATTACAAATTAAAATCTAATTTAATCTAATTTAATTATAAAAAATACTAAAATAATTTAGAAAATTCTGAAAAATTCACAGAAAATACTTTTAACCTAACTCATAAGAAAAATAAAAAGATGGGCACTGCTTTTGGAAATCAGCACTTAAAAGAGCTATTTAATCTAATAAGCTTAAGACTAAAAACGTATATAACATATTAATGATGCAAAGGATTAACAGTCAAAGACCCAAGGGCATTTGGTAATGTGTGGTGTGTTGTGTTTGTGAACCGAGTGACCAGAGTTCGAATCTGTTACTCGGCGGTTTTTTTTTTTTTTTTTTTTTTTCCAAATATTTTTTTTTCAAATTTTCTTTTGAAACTTAAAAAGGTACTTCAAGTAAGTATTTTTTTCTGAAAACTTAATTTATGAAAAGCTTCCAATAAGCAGTTTTGACTGCTTATTACTTCACTGCTTGGACAGAAAAACAAAGACAAACACCCTTTTCAGATTTTTTTTTGAACTTAAAAAGCAATGATTAAGCATTTAAAAGATGGGAACAAGCAATTTTACACTATGCTAAAGCTAAATTAATCTAAAAAAAATACTAAAGAGCAGTAGGGTAAAGGGGGAAAAACAGATAAGCAGTTATGGGAATAAACACTATGGGATTTTAAGACAAACTAAGTTAATCTAAAGGATTACCTAAGCTAAAGCTATGGACCAAAAACTGTCAAAGGAACTAAATAAGCACTAAATAAGTTGTAAAGGGACCTAACCTGAACTAAGGGACCTAATAAGCTCTAAGATTCCTAAATAAGCTAACTGGAAACAAAATTCAGCTCATACAAATGGATGCAACAAGCTGCTGAAATGGGACAGCAAAACAGTCCACTAGGGGCTGTTTTGGCTTAATTTTAAGCACCTAGATTTAGTCCTAATCCTACAAGGAACCTTAAAATGCAAACTATGGATAGAGGGGTTCTTAAAAAGCTACTTTGGAACAACTGATAAGCCTAGTTCAGCTTATAAATAAGCTGTGAAAAGCATGCAAGTAGGGGGGGCTGCTGAATTGCAGTAAAACACCCTAAGGTGGCTGTTTGGAGCTCCTAAAAAGCTACCAATAAGCTAGAAACAAAATTCACAAAAATGTGCACTAGATAGATGAGCAATCCAAGATTTAGCATACCAAATTTCAGACTATATGGACTTGTAATGAAGGAATTAAAAATCAAAAATAAAAGGGCTAATTTGAGTTTTTTTTTTAGCAAATGCGAATTTTTGAAAATGGGTGAAAATGAGTTTTTTTTTACTAAGGAAAGTCTAAGACCAGACTTGCAACATGAGAAATATCCTATTTGGAACTATTTTGAAGCAAAAATAACTACTAAAGGAGCTTAATCTATTTTTTTTTTTTCTATTTTACTTAATAAAACAGTTTTAAAGGAAATGTTTTAGAAACTAGTCAAAAGCTTTCGAAACTAACTGAAAAGTGATTAAATTTACTTTACAACTACTATTAACTATGATTTAAAGCTAATCTAATCTAAGTTTTTGGTAAAAAGCAAGTTTTAACTAAAAAGAGAGTTTGTGCCAAACACCCCTTAATGGGGTATTAAACTTTGAAAACTGGTTTTTGAAACTTAAACTGGGAATTTTTTTTGATTAAAACATACTTGATAACTAAAGTGAGCTAAGAAAACAGTTTTGATAAAAAAATAAATAGACTTTTAATTAAGCTCTTAAGTGCTTAATATGACAGAAACTGCAATATGTAAAACCGAAACAGAAATTTAAAAAAAAACTTTCATTAATTTAAAAGGCAATTACAATACTGAAAATGAAAAGAAAACTTATAAACTAAATTTTTAACTAAAAACCCTACTGCTCTTCAAGGCTACAAAGAAGCTACTATTTATACTAGTTCTAATGGTCTTCAAGTCTGCTCTTTGTGTGCTTGTTGTGTGAGACAATGAGCTTCTTGGTTCCACTTTGTGTTTCTTTGGATCAATCTCAGCCATCAATTTAATCTTGGGCACCACTCATTTAATCCAAGCCGTCCACTCTTGTACACCAATGGGTTTTCATGGGATTGCCAAGGTGGCAGTTTGCCCATGTGAGTGTGGGGTAGGGAGAGTGAGCTTTGGGACCGTGGTTGAGAGGACAGGGAGGAAGAAGCCAAAGGTGGGGTGAGTTTTTGGCGCCAAGGGAAAAAGGTAAGCAGGGGAGGAGCTGGTTTGCAGTTTAAGGAAAAAGAAGAAAGGGTTCAAATGGGTTTTTGGGTAATAGTGGGATAAAAAGGTTTTTGTTTAAAGGGTATTTGTTTTAAGTATTTGGTATTAATACTGTGTGATTTTAATTAAAACACATTTTTTTTTTTTTTTTTAAGAAAACTTTTAATAAAAATTTGGTTTTTGAAAAATAATTGGTGTTAAATAAAAATGGAGTTTAAGAGAGTAGTTTTCAATTTTGATAAAAAGGGTAAAATAGTCATTTGGGTTCGAGTAGAAGGGTAAAATGGTGATTAGGGTTTAGGGTTAGGTTTTCAGTCTGATTCCCAAGCTCACTCCCAAATATGTATCCCGGGCTGTGAAGATATAGAAAATCCACTTCCGGCTCCGTCCGCAATGCACGTTTTCCATTCCAAGCTCAATTCTGTCCGTTTTTGCCCTGTTTTCGATCCTTTGTACCTGAAACACATAAAAACACACTCCAAGGATATCTGCAGTATAAATTGTTATATTTCCGTGTTTTTAGACATTTTGTGGGCTTAGATGGGTAAAAATGATGTGTGAATAAGCACTCATCACTCCACAAGCACTACCTTCTTCAAAACATTTTCAAAACAGTACTGCTAAACCTTTTTGGTATAATTTTGGTCAAAACAGGTTTAATCATTCACCAAGAAGGAAAAATAATTTTGGGCATAGACATAGAAGATGTCACTTTGGAAGTATGGGTCAAAAACTGTGTTTTGTGTGTTTTAGTCGTACTCATCTAATTAAGGATTGTGAACATCACTCAGAATAACTTAGAAATTTTCCAAAGCACAGGTCTGCCAACCGTAAATCTAGAGAGCACAAACCTCGAATAATTCAACTAGGGTCAATCACAGAAATTTCTCAACGATCATAGATACCCACACCAGAAAAACCTTTTTCAAAACCTTCAAGATCTCACAAGTATTTCCAAAGCGTTATCATGGACCAAGTACTTTCTCAAAGTATCGCCACCAAAACAAGGTACTGATCACACTATTTGGAATAGGAATCCTAGGAGATCTCACTATCAACCTAGAAGGTATTACAATTCATATAGGAGATTTAGATCACAGGAACCAAGTGTTAAAACAGAATGAGTTAAGAGGGAAAGTACTGTAGAGGGACAAACAGTACTTTCAACAAAAGTGAATCGATGTTTTGTGATACAAGAAAAAGAGATTTGTGTTGAAAAACCAGAAAGCTTTGTTGAAAATCCACATGTTTTGAATAACAAGATAATACTGGATCATGCTTTAGAAAACAGTGGAGATTATATACTCAAAGAATGTGAGTATGTCACTCCACAAGGGGAACACAAGTCAGTAATGGCTTGGGTTCCTCAAAGCAACTAACCTTTTCATTCTATTAGACAGGGCAACCCGGCAGAGGAGCTTAAAGATCATATTATTGTTGATGGTGGTTGTTCTGTTAGCATGACAGGAGACAAGGAGTTTTTGTCAGATGATTTGGAGTATATTAGTTACTGAGCTACATTTAAGGGGAGGACTATTTAGTCTTAGTATAGTCCTGTGTTATGCTTGAGGGGAGGATAGTTATGTATACTTATTTGATACTGGAGAAATTGGAAACGTACTATTTTTAGTGAAAGTACTGCTTGCAAAGTACTGCTTGGGAAAGTACTGCTTACGTGGAAGTACTGTTTGTCTTATTAAAGTACTGTTCCAATGGTTATCTTGAGGGGTAATTTAATGCTAACGGTAACAATGTTATTTTCGGTCAGTGATTTTTCAAATCTCACCTATAAATACCTCTTTCCGATTTTCCTCTCATATTGATACATTAGAATCTTTTCCATCTTTCTCTCATCATATTCATATTCTTCGAGTCCAATTCTTTTGTGCTTACATAATCAACAATGGCGAATCGTCCTACTGTTTCTAAGCATAATATGGTCTCTAATTTGGATAAGACTGACGCAAATATACTCTTTCATGATATAATTGATTATCTTACTGGTTCGCCTATCGGTTATGCTCTTTTAGTGGAGCCGGATATTATTGAGCCTTGGATTCAAGAATTTTGGGCTAATGCTAGAGATAACATGGAGAATGACGAATATTATATTAGATCAACAATTGCTAGAAGAACTATTAAGATTAATGAAGACTCCATCCGAGAAGATTTATTGTTCAATGATGCAGATGGGGCTTTAAGGTTTGATAAGCAGTTGATATGGGATACTTTTCGTCATATTGGCTATGAAGGATCTTTGAATGAACAAACGTTTAGAAAACAATTATTTTGTCCAAATTGGAAGTTTTGGTTCATGTGTTGCTCCATTGCATAAGTGCTAAGAGTACCTCTTGGGAGCAGTTTGGGTCAAATATAGCATCTGCTATGGTTGGGTTAGCTACAGATAGAGTTTTTAACTTCTCAAGGCTAATATTGGATGGAATGCTCTCACATATTTCACATGGATCTACTTGGCTAATGTACCCAAGGTTTATACAGGTTTTCTTAAACAAGCAACTTTCCGATGTGCCAAAACCTACAGCTTTATTGCCTGTTATTGTTCAACAATCCAAGATTTTTACTTTTATGGCCAAAAGAAGTGTTTTATTCAGGGGTCCAGATACTCCTTTAACAACTTCCATGATGGATGTTGTTCGTGATGTTAGAGCATCAAGTGATGATACTGAAGGTACAGATCTGCAGGTATGATCTGCAGTATCTGATCTGCAGGTATGCATCTGCAGTATCGTGCATCTGCAGGTACGCTTCTGCAAGTACCGCTTCTTCACAGGCTACATCAAACGAAGGTACGCATCTCTACAAGGTACGCTTCTCCTAGTATGAATTTCAAGAACATATTGCGCTTCACTTTCTCCATCTCCACAAGGGTCTGTTCTCGCTCTCAATCGAGGAACATTCACCTATTCAAGGAGAGGATTCACATACCATACCTCCCGATGAAATCACATTAGATAATTATGTTTTGACAAGGGAGTTGGTCAAGTTGAAAAAGACTACAGAGGTTCAAGCCAAACAAATAAAGAAATTAAAACTGAAGTTTCGAAGGCTAAAGACTTTTGTATGGCCATTGGTTCAACAATTTCGAATCTGGGTTAAATCCAAGAAAAAGGCGCAAAAGCAGTCTAGAAAAAACAAACGCCACAAGGTTCATCAACAATCCTCTGTCAACTTGGGGAGGAATTTAGAAAAAGATAATTTGAAAGAAGATGTTGAGAAGGAGAAACAACCTGAAGCTACTGAACAACAAGGTACTAAACAACAAAGTACTGAACAAGTTCAAGGTACTGAACAACAAAGTACTGAACAAGTTCAATGTACTGAACAACAAGGTACTAAACAACAAAGTACTGAACAAGTTCAAGGTACTGAACAACAGAGTACTGAACAAGTTCAAGGTACTGAACAACAAGGTACTGCTTTTCAACAGCAAAGTACTTTTAGACAAGAAGTGATAACTCCAAGAGTTTTGAATTTTGAAGAGGAAGCTGGTCCTTCTACAACTGTTATACAAGAAGAGGAGGAAGCTATTCTCAAACCAATTCATTCTGCAAGTGATGATGAGTTCATTGCTACAATTTTTCAAGAATTATCACAACCTAGAGGTGGTGTTACTATTAGAGAAGTGCAAGAAGATGAACAACAAAGAACTTCTCAACTGCAATTGATCCTAAGGATAAAGGGAAAGGTGTTTTAGTAGAAGTAAAGAAGAAGAAACTTACTTTGGCAGAGATTAGAGAAATTGAAGTTGCTAGGAATGAAGCTGTTGCTAGAAAACTTCAAGAAGAGTTAAATGCTAAAGATAGAGCAGCTCAAGAAGCTGAAGAAGTTCAAAGTAGAGAAGCGCTAAAAGTTGCAAGAGCAATTAGATGCTGAAACTGATGAACCATTACAATCACCTACTCCTGTTAGATATATCCCTAGAAGACCTAATTTAGCTAAGGACAGGAATGCTATAATGGCATATTTGAAAGGTCGAGGGTATAAAGGATTGCCGAAGTTGAACTATGTTGACATGAAAAGACTCTATGATGCTGAGACAGAAGCTTATAAGAAGAGTGTTGAAGATATCAAGGATTTTAGAGAAGAAGCTTTTGACTGAAGTGAAAGGAAGAAGAGCTTAAAAAGAAAAAGAAAACTAGTTACAGATAGACAGCCAAAGAAAGAAAGAGTTGAATTGAGATCTCCGAGTCTAAAGATGCATTAAGAAATTATCTCAGAGTGGTAGATTTTGATTATTCAAAAGAAGATACAGACATGAAGATGAACAGATCTCAGATTAGTGGTTTTGATATTGTGAAATCCAAAGAAGGAGATTATATGATTTTTCATAAGGAAGATGAAAGCTTCAAAGTTTTCAATAGGTTATGGGATTTGTTACATATTATAGATAGAGTGGATTTATTCTATCTATATAATGTGGTAAAAGCTTATTTTGGAGATATTCCAACAGAAGGAATTGGTCTGGTTTTGCTTGGAGATCTTATAACTATGTGGGAATCAAAAGAGGAAAGCACTGATGATATATGGAAAAATCAAGAAAACTGGGAAATTGTTTGCTGGAGATTCTTTGAAGAATCTGGAGTTCATGTTTTAGAGCTAGAGAATGGTAAAATGATACACATGTTTGTAAACAGAAGATATCCTCTCAAAGTTGAGCTCATGAGAAGAATGCTAGAGCATGGATTGGAAGTAGAAGAGGATAATGAAACTGCTTGCATGGTTATCAATTTATTTATCAACTGGACTACCATTGCTGAAGAAGATGAATAAACTGGTATGAATTTTATTGAATAATTTATTTTTGATAAATCATTACTTTATTCAAAGTATGCTGATCAAACAAGTACTTTCATCAAAGTACCGCTTACAGCTTTTTAAAACCAGTTAAGTAATTTTTCAAAGAAACCTTTTGCTAAGTAACAAATTTTTTGAAACAAAGGTTAAATAAATGGATTTTGAGATGGCAATATCAAATAGGTAATCAATCCACCATGGTTACAAAAGGATTGGCTAATCCATGAGCAAACGGCTCTGGTAAAGATATATCAAATCCGTTTTTAGTTGACAACTTGCTAATAAGTTGTATGGTAATCAACTCACCATATCAGTTAATGTGAAGAGTTGGCTAGCCCACACGAAAATGGCTTGTGGTAAAGGCAGTGGAAAAACCCTTATTGGTAATTAGTTCACCATTAGATAGAAGAACTAACTAGTCCAGAAGGGTACAACTTTTGGTAAAGACAAATCAAATTTGTTGATAGCTGATGATTTGCTAAAAATCATATGGTTATCAATGTACCATGGTCTTAAACACCAAAACATTTGGCTACTCCAAAGATAATGGCTTTGGTAAAGAGATCTAAAACCATTAAATTTTCAATGATTCACCTCTCACAAGAGTTAACACACCTGGAAGTGATGAGAATAGTATGCAACTTAAACTGAATTAATGTACTAATTGTCATATGTTGTCGTGGTTACCGAAAAGATGGAGCTTGCGGATGTCACTGAGAAAGAACTATTCTAAGAGATACTTTGACAAGCACAGACACTACAGAGATATATATTGAAAAGACTAAGAAACAATCTGATCTTAAAGATGAAGTGTTAAAGATACATTCACAAAGGAACTTGAAGTCAAGCAAGTAGAATTCAAGTTAGGGGAGGATTGTTGGGATATGAAAGTGCTCAAGACATGAAAGTACTGAAGATATGAAAGTACTGTAAGCTGCAAAGTACTGGGAAATGTCAAAAAGTCAAAGTACTGCTAAAGACAAAGTCAAAGTACTGCACCTAAAAGTCAAAGTACTGCAAGAACAAAAGAATTGTTATTCGTTTATGGAAATTATTGTATTCTATGTTTAGATTACTTGTCGTACAAGGCTATCAATTGTAAACCGACTAGGATATCCTTGAGCCTATAAAAGGACTCCTAGATTGGCATTAGATGTACGAGTCTATGAGTTTTAGAGTTTACGAATTCACAAGTTAATTAGTGTTTTAGAGAGAAGTTCGATTATCTTAGAGTTGTATTAGAGTATCTGCATAATAAGCAGATTTAGAGTTTATAATAAAAGGTTATTATTCTTAGCTTTGTTAAGTAAATTCTGCGTACTTGATAAAGATTGCTCAGTGTTTCTTTGTTAATAACTTAGGATTTATCCGAGGTTATTAAACCTTAACAAGCTAGTTTAGATAGTTTGATTAAAGTATATCGTTCCAACAGTTCCCACTAACCATTTTGCAGAGATATGAAAGTAAATCACTATTTGAATGATGTAAGAGACTTAAAAGTAAAGACATGGTTCTATTATTCTTATTTTATAAACTGCATTCTTAAATTCAGTGGTTACAACCATGGCTACAAACTAACAGGAGAATACATCACAACATGCTTAAAACAACCAACACAGGACTTCAGCTTCACATCTACTCCCCCACCACATAAGGCTTTCTTGGAAAGGCCCACTCAGGCATCACTTTAGGTGCCCTACGCCTATCAATCACCCTCCAAACCTTTGGGCATGCAAGCCCAATCACCTTTCCTCTGACAGGTGGTGAGGATGATGAAGGACCCTCTGGTGGTGGTGCTGTCAACAATGCTCTTGCAGGTGGTGCTTGGAGCTCTTTAGTTGGGAGTACAGCAGCAAGGGGAGGCACAACCAAGACTCTTGAAGAAGTTTCATCGTCTGTGCTTTCATAGGGTGAAATATAGCTTGACATGGAGTCTGAGCTATCTTCCTTGATGATGGCATCTTGTGGTATTGGTTGAAGTGTTGATGGACCAGCAGATGAAGGAGTAGTGCTCATGGACAAATGGTTTCTCTTTCTTGATGAAACCTCTTCAAACACCTCTCTCTTTGTTCTAACTGATTGTTTCAGAACAAAGTGCCAAACACTATAATCCCAAACATCCGAGCTGTCAGATGAGACATTGATAGGGTTTGATTGGCTCATAATGATTATTGGTTAATCTGATTTTGAAAGATTTTAGGAGAGAGAAGTGTTGGTGTGTTAGAAGTATGTGAGTCTAATGTTCTTAAATAAAGGTTAAGATGGAATCAGGAAGTTAATGTGGGGAAGGTGTAAGTGGTTGAGGAGTAAATGAAGTCTTTTGACTTTGGAAAATGTTTCAGTGACTAGGAGTTGACCATATTGACTTAGGATTTAGCAAAATTGGCTACCCACTGCTAAGTATATGGAACCACTTCTCGTTATTTCTAAACCACTGCTAACCTTAACAAAAATTTTAGTGTTTGGTTTATGTTTGTGATATGCAAGTATGAAGGGTTTTTGTATATATTGGAGCTTTGGCTGATTAGTTTTTAAAAAAAAAATCTCTTGTAATCCTTCGTATTTTTGTGTGATATCACTATTTTTGGCACAGATTTGATTGCTGTAAATCTTGGTCAACAGATTGGAGTGTCATGCTGTATCCACTGCTAGAGACTTTCAAACCACTGCTAGCATATTGCTGTTCTTGGATACTTGAGGGACTATTTGGTAACTTTGGTGCTAACGCATTTATTCCCCCAAATCACTGCCAGATCATTTAATTGATCTTCAAATCACTTCCAATTGGCGCTCTACATAAACACTAACCACTTCCATCTGTTTAGTTCACAAATCCCACATCCTTAACATCATCAATCACCATGCCGAACCAATACTCCAAAACACATAACCTAGTTGCTAATCTGGTAAAAAACAATCGATCCGAAGGTTTTCATGAAATGATTGATTTCCTTATTCACAGTCCTATTCACTTTGCATTAACTGTAGCACCCACCTTTCTGAAAGCCTATGTACATCAATTATGGGGAAATGCTAAGCTTGAGGAGATAGATGGGGTAGAAGTTTTTAGTACCGTTGTGGATGAGAATGAGATTTTGGTTGATGAGGAAATCATTAGAGGAGTTTTGAAGTTGGATGATGCTGATGGTGTAGTCAATCTTTCTGATGCTGAAATCTTTGAAGGTTTAGAAAGGTTAGGTTATACTCAAAGGGGAGACAGGGTAAATTTTTTGGAAGGAATGTTTTCTCAACAATGGAAGTTTTTGATTCACACCTTGTTAATGTGTATAAGTAATAAGACCACTGGGTTTGATGACTTTCCCTCCAAAATTGCTACTGCTATAATATGTTTATCTGAAGGTAGGAAGTTTAATTGGTCTAGGATGATTTATGAAGGGTTTGTGCAGAATATTAGGAAAAAGGGTAAATATTACTTATATCCAAGGTTTGTGCAGCTTATTGTGGAAAGTCAAATAAAGGAACCTGTTGAACATTCTAGGGAGTATGAGGTGCATTATATACTTCCTAAGGTTTTTGCACACATGAGACACCAGAACCCCAATTTTCAAATAAGACATGTTCCATTGTTTCCTCATATGATTAATTTGCCTGCTATTCCTGAGTTTGATGAAGGTCTTGAATCCCAATCCATGGAACTTGAACCCACTGCTAGTACACTTGAACCCACTGTTAGTGAATCTCAACCCACTGCTAATGAACCTGAACTCACTGCTAGTCAACCTCAAACCACTGTAGAACCCATTTTGTTTACTAGGAGGAGGAAGGGCACCAAGCTACCTCAGGCTGGTGTTAGTGGTGTTGTTCATGAGGCTGTCACAAGTTGTGGAGGTGACATGATTGGAAGGGCTTCCACTATTGATTTATGCTTAGATGCTGGTCAGGACAGTGGTAACATAATTAAGACCCAACCTTTGGCAACTCCTAATGTAGAGAGTTCCTTGGAACTCAACACAAGTGGAGGAATCCCTAGCCAACTGGCTCATTCAGGGTGCATAGATGATCGCAAGGTCCGATGCTATGTTTACTTTATCCAAGGATTCACCTCGAGCAGTTAACACAAAGTGATGAGGATAGTTTAGAACATGACAATGAATTGACGGATCATAATTAGGTACATGATGACTTTTCCAATGAACCACCTTCTAACAGCAACACAGTCGAAGTTGGGAGGATATTCTTGAACATTTAAATGAATTGACGGATAAATGTACCAAGATGGAGAACACAATCTCTAGTCTTCAAGAGTTGGTCAGTGTTTCGGGTAAAGAGATTAGAGGTCAAGCAACGAATGTTTGTGATGGAGAAGGTGAGGAGACATGGGTTGCGCTTTAAGAAAAAGTGAGAAAGTTGAAAAGGAAGGTGGACTCCTCTCCAACTGTGAATTTGGAGGATGTACCAAATGGGGATGAGTGAAGGCATGAATTCAGGGGAGGATGTTGGTGTGCATATGGATGAGGATGTGGATAGTGGAGATCAAGGAGAACAATTTGTGGTATCTGATAAAGATGGGAATGAAGCTGTTCTTGAAAGTTTGAAGACTGTGGTAGAAGATGAGGTAATGCAGGACACAACCACTGACAGTGTGTCTGCAACCACGGCTGATATTCTTGAAACCACTACTGCAGTTTCCAATAAGGTAACCACAACCACTCCCACTTTTGTCTTACCCACTGCTATTACAACCACATCTACAATTGTCAGAACCACCTCTGTATCACCACCTAAATCAAAAGAAGTTGAGAAGGAAGTTGCAAGTACATTGATCAATCTTAGAAAAACTTCATCTAATTCTAGACCTACCATTGTATCTGCTCTTAAACCTACTGCACCTGAACCTTTGAGTAAAAGTTTGATTATTGGTGAGCCTTTGAAGAAGAAGGTGGCTCAACCAGACATTGGAAAGGGAAAAGGTATTGCTGAACCTGCTTTGAAGTTTAAGAATAGACAAGAACATATTGCTTATGATGAAGAGTATACAAGAGGTCTGCAAGCTGAAGAAGAAGCAGCTGCAGAGAAAGAAAAGCAAGAAGAAGAAGAAGCTACTCAGAAATGGTTAGCTGAATGAAATGAGACACAATCCTATCTTCAAGCTTCTAATGACATACAAAATGAGTATACTACTCAAGAATGGGCATTGTTATCTGTTGATGAAAGAGCTAGAATCTTGGGTGAATGGGCTAGAAGGATCACTAAGGAGAAAAAGCAAATTCAAAGAAAGAAACCTCCTACAAAGGGTGAGATGAGAAATGCTATGATGAAGATTATCAAGAATTCAGGCATACACATTACTGAAAATTTAAGTAAGTGTTCATTTGAAAGGATACATGAGATTTTTCAGAGGTGTATGAGGATTAATAATGATTTTAATCCAATGAATTCTGAGAGAGAAGAAGAGTGGATTAAAAGTAGAAAAAAGAGAAAATATGAGATTCAGGAGACATCAGGTTCTAAAAGACTGAAAGAAGTGAATGAAGATGGTAATCAAATTATTTCTTATACATTTGAGCTTAATGGAAGTGCAGGATGTTGGAAAATTCAAAGAGTCAGTAATGAAGTTTCTGAGTTTGAGAAATTTTCACAAATGCTTCAATATCTGGATAGAGATGATTTGGTGAATCTGTGGAAGCTTTACAAGAGTAAATTTGGTGATGTATGTCCAGATGATGATCATGAGAGAATGGTGTATCATCATTTGAAGATCCTGTTTGAACCTACTCATGATGAACCTGAATGGAAAGGACTCTGCAATGGTCAAGTTACAAGATGGTTTTTATATCAGTCTTGTGGAGTTCATGTGCTAACAGTTTCTGGAGAAGTTATTCATATGCTTGTAGAAGGAGACTATCCTAAATTGAATAATTATCCAGGAGTTATTACTCAGATGGTGAAGCCTGGTGGTTTAAAGATGCTGAAGCCCTATGATGATCAAGCATACAGGTAGTTGCTAAAGTATGAGCAGATTCTTAAAACTGGTAAGTGTTTGGATACATCATCCAATTCAGAAGTTTTGAGCTTAAAGGAAACTTGAGAATTCTATTTGAATGTATCAGGTTTAGGGGAGGATTGTTGGGTTTTAGGTTCCTCAGATCATGAATTATTCTAAGTGTTGGAACCACGGATAGAGTTGATGAAACCACTGACAGAAGA
Organism: Chrysanthemum makinoi; assembly: GCA_910596185.1. NCBI lineage: Eukaryota > Viridiplantae > Streptophyta > Magnoliopsida > Asterales > Asteraceae > Chrysanthemum > Chrysanthemum makinoi. The sequence goes on from OU343219.1 coordinate 20,799,704, forward strand.
ATGAATCCATTGAAGTTAAACCGCGGCTAGTAGTAAAGTGAAACCACTTCTATTGTATTGTAAACACTGCTAGTTTTGTTTAGTAGGTTTAATATTTTGTATTAGATAAATATGGAAAAGATATTTATCTTGTAGGTTACGTATTGTATTATGTAAAGGACTCCTTAGCCTATAAAAGGAGGTCCTAGGTTAGATTAGATATACGTGTGTTTTATATCTAAGGTCGATACACTTCAAGGTTGTAAAACCCTAATACTGGTTAGAGTATTCGTTATTAATATAATTGAGGTGTTTAAGAGTTATTGTTATTGTTCTTCTTCTTACGGTTGAATATTAAATTCCGCGTAATATTTAACAAGTTATTATCAAATCAGTTTTTATAAGGATCGTTTGCTCAACTGGGATCAACAGAGATATATATAAAATATTTGACGAATTTTTGCTCCATTTCATGATGCTCGAAGTCATCAGGAATGTCTACAATGCCATTCTTATGAAACAACTAAATGACATGCAAGCCACTGTATTAACGTGGTAAGAAATTAAGTACAAACCCATTGTTAGACAATGAAGTCAAAGAAGACATTAAATTGGTAGAAAGAGCAGGAAACGTACTAATTTTGATTAAGATATTGTGATACAGAAAATTGGCGTTGGAAATTTAGATCCCTTTACTTATGAATGGTCAGTTTGGGTAATATTTGATATTTAACGGGTTGAATGGGTAACATAAATGAATTCCAAAAGGATCAAATAAGTAACAAATAAAAATTGCTAACGAGTCAAATGGTTAAGAAGGTTGAATTAAAAAAGATTATATTTGTGCAGCCTTTTTAGTTCATAAAATGTTCTTCAGTTTATAAATTAGTTAAATGAAAGGTGTTAAGTAACATGAAAAAGAAGAAATAATTTATGCAAGTTTCAGTTCATGAAATTAGCCTTTATTACTTTATAAAATATAAAATATGTAAAGATATAAATGAATATTAAAGGGTAATCATGTACAACAATTTCATGGCTGGAACATAATGGCATTGGTTTTTGAATCTTAGTAAGTTGAAAACATAATGAGTGGAGCCACACCAATTGTATGTGGCATTATTATTATTTTAAAGAGATAAAATAAATGCATGTGTTTTTATCGTGTTAAAAGTGACATTTAATCTTTAGTTATTTCTGCTAAAATGTATGTCTTTAGGGCAATGTGCAGGGCTATAGTGGAACACAAGATTTAGACAGTAAGAAGTTTTTGAGCATTTGCCTCCTTTGCAACAGCTACTGTGGTGTTCTATGGGATGCTAGGACAGTTACCTTATCTAAAAAAAAATCAAGCATTCAATATTTTCTCTATTTCCACACCTAAGTTCATAAGGTCATTGAAATTTCCTTATACATCAGGTTTCCTTCTTAATTTCCAGTTTAGACATTTTAAAACTTCTTGAACATGTAATCTTTAAAATAAGATATGAACAAGTGTCAAGTTGTTACCAGTTAAGTTTTATTTGTAGGGGTGGTAGCAGTAGGTGTGGTGGCAGCCGTTGGAAATTTGAAGATTTTCAAATTGAGGATGTTTTTGCAAAGAATGGGACCGTAACTTGTGATTCTGAATACGTAAGTTTAAAGGAAACTATCATACTGGATTACGTGTTGTTACAAGATGCAGAAGTTGAAAAGCAAAGCATTCACATGTTTCTGCTTGTCATGTGATTGTATTTGTCTCCTCAGTCAAGGATTAGCAGGAATTCAAACGGTAGATGTTTCTGGACTTAAGAATGTAAGTTTTTTATTTTACTGTTACCTCTTTTACACATTGTTTAAGATTTAACAATTACTTTTCTGCTGTTATTGCAGGTGGGTGTTCTAGAAAGATTAAAACTTTCTTTGGATTTCATGGGATGCTTGATGTGCAAAGTTAGACATTCTATATCGAGATGAGAAATAATGCTAAGATGGAAAAAACGGCCAAGTCGATATCCGAGATTAGCCTAAAAGTCGATATACTTGTTGGTCAGGTATATATACTTATAGGTATGTTACATATATCATAGGTCGTAACACAGTATAAGTATGTCACATTTTGGTGCAAGTGTCAGCGCTCGAGACGGTTATATCGATGGGTGGGAATGTGACGGAGAAGACATTGTTAAATCCGATTGAGTTATTAATGAACCAACTATTTGAATTGGATGGAATTATAGCCGATAGAGATGTTAAATTGCAAAGGAAACTAACTTAATAAGTACCTCCTTGAGCTATGTGATCTTTGTAACTTGCATTTTGGTCACAACACGATCATCATGCATGCTGCTTAAACGGTTTTACGGTCTCTGTCTAGTTGTCGGTGTTGAATTAGTTCGTAATCAGATGTAAGTGCCATGAAAACCACATGGCCCTGTAAAGCGGGAATGAAGCACCTTTTAGTAACCATCTCTGTCTAGTTGTCGGTGTTGAATTAGTTCACCAGTGCCTTGATCAAGTGGTGCATCAGTGACATCTATTTTGAATACCAACCACAAACGTGGATTAGTATTTGTTAGAAAACTTGATCTACTTTTTTGTATCTAACTATTTTGACACTGGGATTTATACATTTTTTACAAAGCTTAGTGATCTGAATGCATTATGGACTTCTATTATGCTTTGGATCCATTTAACACTGTTATTTCTTGAAAATTCTTGAAAATTGGTTTATCACTTTCCTGCTGCTACAATTTAGATGACTAATGGAACATTAATTATAAATTTTTACTCAATTGTTTTCCATTAGGAGACTCTTCTAAAGTTTAGATATTGAATCGCTCTTGCTCTAAATGAATGTATACTGACAGGCATAAGTAGCTGCACGCATTTGCAAAGTTAAGTGATTGACGGTCGGAGTGTTCATTTAGATTACCTACCAAGGGGGTCACCTGATAGCTCTACTAATATTTGCAATATGTGCCTAATTTTTATTCACAAATGTGTAATTTTCACCATGGAACATGAGAATCATCTAATCTACCGGATCATAGTTTGAATGCACTATGCAGCAATTGAACAAATTTGTATTGTTGCTTTTTGTATATTTATGAATATATTACATTTAACATTCTTATGACAGTTCTATAGGGTTGTGGTTGGTAAACAATCACCTGAAGGGGTCACAACAACTCGAGGAGTACTAAGAAGATTCAATGATTTCTTAAGGTTACTTGCTGTTGTAAGTACATTTTTATTGTTGTACCATTAATGCTGGGCTATGTAAGCACTTTGATGTTTAGCTTACTTTTTAACTCTACTTTTCCAGCTTAGGAAGGCATTCCCAAAAAAGAATCTTTCGCCAGCACCACCAAAGGGATAAACTCTTGAGGTTAAAAAGTCGAACATTATTGGAAGTGGTAGTTACCGTACTTGAATTATTGCCTATAACAGATAAATGATGCCATATCTTTGTGAGAAATGTTTTAAGTGGATACGTGTTGGAAATTAGTAACTATATAAGAATTATGGATAACATTGATATCGGTCCATACAAATATTTCTATATTGGCACTATATATGGCTGTCTTTAGTATTTGGGTTGCTCGTGTAAAAACATCCTATGAACTATATGGCCAGTTAAAAGTTGCATTAAATATATGGTTAGGAACAAGATATAGCAAGCACATTTGAGCAAGCTTAACTATGTGCTTATAAAGATTGTTGTAAGTGGCTACCTAGGTGTTTAAATGATTGTCTTATGTAATTATTGCAATTTAAAGCGGTATTGATAAATTTTAGATGGTCATTGAAAAACGTGAACCCATCTAACTTTTTGTAGGTGTTACTTTCTGGCATTACGGGTTTGTAATACTCATCGTTAGCTTTTAATGTCACTAAAGTCTAGGGATTGCAATCTAATGTACAAACTAATTGTGTTATGAACAAACTAATGGTTCAGATTTCGGTATGGTTATCCCAAAATAAAAGTAGTGTCGCCTTTTTCAGCATGTAGTGGGGTCAAATGAGATTGGGATTGATGCTTTGTCGATGTAAACAGATAGGGTTGAGATTAATCAGGTTCAATGTTTGGTGAATGAAAATCAAGGTATGTTTTCTTCTCATGTTGATTAATTGATAAACTTATATTGCTTTATGATTGCATGATCATCTATTTGATGTTGATTTCACTATCGTGATGACTAATTATATATACTATTGATTTTCCTGTAATATGATGACTCAAATTTATTATGTGGCAGTTATGAATTCTGATTTAACAAATTGATATTATACAAGATATCAATTACCTATATGTCGTGGACTTTGTCTTTCATCGTAATCAACTTAAAACCTACGGTTCTCAATATATTTACATAATAAGATATGTTTTTTCTTTATAATATTTGAGAACGATTGGCAGGTAACTGCTCCTTTCAATGTATTATATTTTCATGCCTCGAAAACTTATAGTACTTAGGGGTGTTTGACTAAGTTTATTGTAACCTTTATATCAATATTGTAGTTAAAAACTGCTGCAAATCTTGAAAATAAATGTTTTCAGTAATGGTCTTAAAATGGCATACAATTTGATTCAAGTATACCGTTTGCAATGATATTCTTGGAGCATATGAAAGATTCATGTGGGAAATAAACGATGACGATGCAAATGATGAGACAAATGCACCCATTGAGGTAATTTTACACATCTTTTTCTATAAATGTCTACATAAACAAAAAGTTTACATGTTATTTTTCTAAGATTTAGACCCCCACAATCCTATGCAAAACTTTAAATAGATTCCAGAATGCAAATATTTGTCAAAATAAGCAGAAGTCGATTGTAGTCAAAAGGAAGTATATGCATGTGGTAAATTTATATATAAAAATGTAACCAATTAATAATCAGGTAATTTACCATATGATCGCTAAAATTTCTTAGTTAAAAGGCTGCATCTTTACGTATACTTATGTAACATTGTGTTACTTGGATATCAATAACAAAACTCCACTTGTAACCCGACAATACATACATATTCTCATCACAACGAACAACAAACTTCACCATAAATCCATTCACAAATATTTCAAATTCATCAATATCATCTAAATTTGGTAAAAAAATCAGCTGAAAGCACCTATATACAATAAGTAAATAAACAGAATTAACAAAAAACAAAATACTAATAATAAATGTTACTCCATCCGTTCCAAAATTATAGTCTCCTTTTGATTTTTTCGGTGTTTCTTTTACAACTTTGACCTTAACTATTTTTGTTTGTGTTATATAATACTTGATACAAAATATACGAATGGATTGAGTTTTTAATGTATTTTCAAAGTTGTACAACATAAACAAAAATATTTAAGGTCAAAGTTGAAAAAGAAAGACCGAAAAAGTCAAACGGGGACTATAATTTTGGGACGTAGGTAGTAATAATATTATCAATGTAAAAGATGTTCATGATTAATATTGTTTAGAACAAAATGTTAGAAAGTAGTTACATCATTTTAGCCGTTTTATGGATTATGGTAACATCAATTATAGTTCTTAACCGTTTCATTTAACTTTTAATAACTTTTTAGTATATATTTATGTTCAACTAAATCCTAAAATAAAAACTACAAATCAAAGTACTTACCTGCTTTTAGTCGTTTTATGGATTATGGTGACATCAATTATAGATCTTAACCGTTTCATTTAACTTTTAATTACTTTTTAGTATATATTTGTTCTACTACATCCTAAAAATAAAACCATTAAGTCATACCCGTCCATCGGACGGGTTTTGCCACTAGTATATATATATATATATATATATATATATATATATATATATATATATATATATATATATATAGAGTTAGGATCAAATAGGAAGAATAATAAAAATAAGAAGGGTAAGAAGAAACCACAACCACACATTTCAGATGCACCAAAAAAAATAGATGCATCTCCCCTTAAAAATCTCCCCCTTATTTGAAATGTGTGGCTAGAAATCCTTCTTATTCTTCTCATTTTAACTTTTCTTCTTACTGGATCTCTTCCCTATATATATATATATATATATATATATATATAGACACACACATATATATATATATATATATATATATATATATATATATATATATATATATAGACACACACATATATATATATATATATATATATATTTTTTCTTTGAATGGGGTTTTAGTTGATTTGGTTTTGGTACAACTAACTTCATTAGTTGAAGTCATTGGTAAGGAACCCTAATAGGGGGTAGTTGGGATTAATTGACATTGGGAAAATGAGGATGGAGTAAAGGAATAGTACAAACGGGAACAGGAAGATGTGATATAAAGGGAACAATTAGGATTCCAATGGGCGGGAGTTTAATGTAAAGTGGTGTATACCGTCTAACATTGACTTTTTACCCTTGCCAGGCGGGATTAGATTTGTGGGATTGGATTTGTTGTTGTTGTTGCATATATATATATATATATATATATATATATATCGGCCATGGGCTAGTTCATAATTCACCGATGGGCGGGTTCGCTTCATAATAATATTAATAATGATAGTTGGACGTAAAGGAATAATAAATATCACATTAAATAAAAAAAACATACAATTAGACAAATAATTATAATAACAAAACCGTCGGTTTTATTAAAAATAAAATGTTGGATATAGAAAAGTGGAATCTCCACAGCAATACAGTTGTGGGATTGGTGTCGGGTGTCTAGGAAAAGAGTCTTTTCCAGCTTGTATTGCTGGTCCATCAATTCCTCTATTCCTTCTAAGAAATCTTTGATGTGTTAGTGGAGTTCCAACCATCTTCACCTCACATTTATCACGACTAAAACCTGGACCAAGTGAACATTCTACCGCTTTCCACATTACCTGCAGTATAATTTGAATTAGTTTTAGAGCATGATGATAAGTTTGTCACACACTAAACTTTTAAAAAGGTAATAATAGTATCCCCTCTCTCCTATGAAATCGAACTATTACTCTTTTGTTGAGTTCCATGAGAATCATAATACTTTCTTCTCAGAAACAGATTGATTTGGTTCGTACTTTGCCCCTGACGGGTCAAAAGGGAATTTTACTATTACAATAACCAAAACAGAAAAACTTTGGAACAGATTACCCCAAATGCAATTTGAATGCAAAAAACCTCCTAATTCTTTTTTATATCACAAAGTTAGATCATTATTGTGATGATATAAATCATATTAAAAATATTAACTATTATGGAATCGAAAAAAAGAAAAGACACAAAGTGTTTCTCGGGTCAGCCAACCTGTTTTTACTCATGCTAAAAGGTTCCCTTCTGATTAGAACCTGTTTTCACCCATTACTCAACCCTCTGAGGCCACTCATTTTGTCATCTCTATAGGCAAGTGCTTGAAATAGATCAGCGATTTACCCTCTCAGAGCAGTCAATACATTTTACGACATTTAAAACTCACAATGGCAATAAAAATAGCAAAGACAGAAGGGGTCAAAACAAATAGCCTTCAAAACAAAAAAAGTAGTTATGTGTTATGGACAATGCGATTACCTTTAAATTATTTCACCCAGCATGAGCTCACTGCTGTGACAACTGGCAATTTAGGGAGTCAATTTTAGGTAACCGCATTACGTTAAACTAAACCGAGCTTTGCCTTTATCACTATTTTTATAAACCATGACTTGATTTTATATCGCCTATTGGTTTTTACGGTTTATTCACTATTGAACGAGTTATTGTATGAGTTTTAACTCTATTTGGTAGGCACTAGAAAAACCTAAAACGAGAAATATTGTAACTTTTAGACCGTAACTCGAAAATTGACAAATAAATAGTCAAAACTCGTGGAAAACATAAATAACGATGTTAGAAAGTGGAATGAACGTTGTGGGACACTCGGGGGACAATATATGAGCTCGGGAATGGGTAAACGGGATAGTTTACTAAAAATGACTCCTTCGGCCCCTCCCCTTCTCCCCTAGCCGGCCACCCCACCCCATATTTTATTTATTTTGAGGTCCCTAGTCCCAAGTATAAATACCCCTCACCCTCCCTCATTTGCTAGTTTCTTTCTCTCACTAAAAATACACACACAACACACTTTCTCTCTCTACTCTCTCTCCCCAAATAATAAACCCTAACCCTAATAATAACCACCACCACCGGCCGCCGCCACTATTCCAGCCACCTCTGGCCACACGACGGCGTGTGACCACCCACCTCCACCACCATCTTGAAGCTCTCTTTCTCCTCTTTCCAACCATATATAATACTCTCACTAAAACCTCCATTAACACCTCCAAATCTAAAGATTAAGATTCGGATTTCTAGGGTTTCAAGTGGGTTTTTGCAATTCGTGTTTGGATAAGGTAAAAGAGACATGAAAATACCTTGTTGGAGACTTGTAAAGCCATGTATGGCTTATTAGGGTTTCGACCATGGTGTACTTTTTAGGGCTTTTGGGTGAAACATGAAATTAAGTCTAATTAACATCTAAAAAAACAATTAGTTAGTGTTTGGTAAGCATGTGGTGTATCAATTTGATGGGTTTATGCATTTTAGGTCTAGTTTCATATTTTTGGTTAGAATAGATGATGGGTTTTGTGTTTGGTTAATGATTGAAGCTTGATTGATTGTATTTGGATGTTGTGGAATTGATTTGGAAGTGTTTTGGTTGGGTTGAGATGGTGTAGGAGCTACCTAGGGCACGTACGAGCCCCATGGGTTGCGTACGTGACCCACATGGACCAAGGGTCCGGGTAGGGTATTTTTGGTAGCTTGTTGATTGATATTGTTGATGTTTGGATGAGACGCGTGGAGCCGAAAAGCTTCTAGAGCTTGTTTAGTTCACGTGGTCTTAACCGTGACCGTGTCATGACCATTAGGGTCATAACATTGGTTTCGGGTATATTTGGTTGATTGATTAGTTGGCGTGATTGATTTGAGTTGGTTTGGGATTGAATTGCGCTATTATGACTTTTAAATTGAACTTGATATATATATTGTCAACTTTGAGCTACGTCGGTGTTACTTTGACTTTTTAGTCAATACTTGACTCCGACAAAGCCGTAACATGGACTTTAGTATAGTTTGGACTATTGATTGATTAAAAGCCGAGAAGTCATGACTCGTGCTTGTGGACTCGGAACGAATAACGATATGAGATTAATATTGGAATTTGACGATATATATATATATATATATATATATATATATATATATATATATATATATATATATATATATATATACATGAAAATGCTAATAAACTATGAAATATAAATAATAATTGGGCTTTTGTACCAAAAATATCGATAACAAGACTTATCTTGTTATTTACTATTTTTAAATGGAAACTAACGACTAAATTGGAAATGTTTTATAATAAATAAGTAATTAATGTTTCGAGTACACGTTTATCGATGGATGCCAATTATGGGAATTTAATACTTGTTTAAGTGTTTATTTGCTTACGTTGTGTGCGTGGGTTACGGATAACCTAGCATTAATAGTGTTGATCCACGTGGGTAGCGGACTTATTAGGTTGACGAATCTAATAAGAGCCCGCTAGGTACGTTGGGTAACCTTATTAATGGGTGAATCATCCTTATGAATCTTTAGGATACGATTGATTTATGGGATAATAAGCGACACGAGTAAATAAATGAGTTTATCGAGTTGACGAATTCGATAAGGTCTACTATTTATTCCGAAACTTATTGGACTATGGAGCTTATCGTTTAGAGGTCTCATTGTGTTGCATTGAGTTATATATTGGTTGTTTGAGTGCATTAATAGCATCATATTGAGTCGATACACCCACATGAGGATACCAAACACTAGGATTAAATGGTGAAATGAGACATTTTTGGAAATAACGAAATGGAATACATTGGGGTAGATAACGTTGATTTTGAGAGATATATATATATATATATATATTAAATGTGGTCTACATTAATAGGTTGTGCCGAGTCGATAGTTGCTATGCCGTGATTTCCGTTATCTTCGGCTAGTGTTTATTTGTGCGTTGATTGCTTGAGGTGAGTTTCGTAGCCCCACTTTTATCTACGTTTTTAACTATATTGGGGTGAGAATCATGCTACTATTTTCGGACCGTGAAAACTATTTGGATTTGCTTATATGCTTGACTGTTTAGATAGATGTGTGGTAGTTGTTGCCTTAGACTAGGGTAGCAATCCTAATTGCTATAACTAGTGCCTAGCTAAGAATAGACTTCTACCTCGACCTAGTCCGGGGTTGGCAATTGTTCTTGATTTTGCCACGACAGTGCTGGACTAGAGTCGTTGGGTCCGAGTAATCCCTGGATGTGGGATATGATTTTGGTTGGTGATTGATAAGGTTTTAAAATGTACCATTTTGAGGGGTCATTTAAGCCCTTATTTGATCACTTTTGTATCCGTTATTACTTAATATCGTTCCTTTTCACTTTTTAGGTCTCTTGAAGGCAAAATGCTGGAATGGCACTTATTTGGATGAAAAGGCGCGAATATACGAAGAAAATGGCCAAAGTCAGAATCGAGACACTCCAGCTGCTGAAAACATAAGGTGATGGCGTCACTGCTTATCTGCGACGCCGTCAGGGGATTTTGTGACGGGACTGAACCCAAAAGTCTTATTTTCAAGTGACGACGCCCGTTATAAAAGAGTAGGTCGTCGCTACTCAGACGGCCTAGATGCAATCCAGACGGCGTCAGAAGCTGAAGAGGACGGCGTCACAAGCACAAGGTGATGCCGTCGCAAGACTAACGTGGCCAAGACGAAACCCTAATGACGGCGACCCAACGGCGTCACAAAACATAAGGTGACGCCGTCACATATGTAATCTTATATATAGAATTCGAATTTTTCAATATTTGTGTGTAGTCTTTTGGAGTAAAAACCTAGAACCGAACCAAGGCTGTCTTGTACAGTATTTTAGGGTTCCAAACCCTATCTTACATCAAGATAAGTTCTTTACTTCATTAATATAATTATGTATTTGATTATTTGTGTGTATGCTTGCATGTTCTCCATGTCCGGCTAATTTATTTGTGTGTTTGCTTAGGGAGTATGAAACTTAATTATTGATTATTGATTGGTTGTCTCTTATCTTAGTTGATTAATGATCTAGTAATGCGATAGGTCATTCGTTGTGTACTTAATGCTTGATTAAATCTTTGTGAGCCTTAGAATATGACTCCTTGAGTAGTTGTAAGCTAAACCATCCAAAGAGTGCCTTAGAGTAAGAGTTTATTATCCCTAGTGGGTTTTGTAGACGAGACCCTTTGGTAAGTTCAAAGAGTTAGGGAACATACGCATACCTTACGACCTTAGACACACAACGCAACTAAGAATAAGGACGTGACAATTCAACCACCAATAGGAGATAATTAAGGAGTAGTAAAACCTAAGTAAACACATCTTTAAACTATCATACGAGCACACAATAATTAGACATAAACTACATACACCTTAGATTAGATAATTAGATAAGTAGAGTAATCGGTAGCAATACCAACCCCCCAAATCCAAACCCCGAGATTCGTACCTTTTAATTTCCTAAAAAATATAAAAAGATAAAAAAATAATCTTCCTCAACCCCAACCTTAGCGTAGTAACTTCTTACTAGAATTCCTATTCCCCTAGAGAACGATATCAATACCCGTGGCTTACCCTAATTACTACACTACAACGATTAGGTTCACTGCCTAGGGTGTTATAAAACTTGCTCGAAGAAAAGGAAGTTTCCTTGACCCCGAACGACGCGTGTAGCGTTATCAAGTTTTTGGCGCCGCTGCCGGGGAATAGAATAGCTAGTTAGTAGTCCACCTCGTTTAGGTTCCTTTGCTTGATTCCTATCAAGTAAATTTTTTCTCATTTTTAGCTTTCTCTTAGTCTATCCCCCTTCTTCGTGACCTTTGTTCGTAATCCCATCACTTTTCATCATGGAAGGTGATAACCACCCACCATTCATCAACCCACCACCAATTGACCCGCCAAGAGCCCGTACTCTTGGTGAATACTCGAGACCAAGCCACCTAGGCTATAGGAACACCATTGAGCTTCCCGACCAAGCCCAAACTACGGCCCTGCGATCCGACACCATCCGGTTGGTGCAAAACGGATGTGCATTCCATGGACTTCGTTCCGAAGATCCAAATCAGCATCTGAGGGATTTCTTCAAAATTGTCGATTCTATTGACCTTGATGCTACTACTCGGGAGACCACGCGCCTGCGTCTCTTTCAATTTTCTCTACAGGACCAAGCTAGTAATTGGCTTGAGCGACTTCCCGCCGGATCCATCTCAAGTTGGAATGATCTCACCTCTCGTTTCCTTGCTCAATTCTTCCCATCGGGGAGAACCACTAAACTTAGGCAAGACATCTTGACGTTTCAACAACTCCAAGGTGAGTCTCTCTACAAAGCATGGACTCGATTTAAGGACCTACTCCGTAGACTTCCCCATCATGGCATTGATCTTTGGCTTCAAATCCAAATCTTCTATGACCATACCGATTTCATCACTCGATGATCCATTGATCGAGCCGCCGGTGGAAGGCTCAGCGACTTTAATGCATAGAAATCTTGGGATATTATAGAGGAGCTTGCTGATCAGAGCTACGAAGATTGGAATGAATCTCCTGAAAGTCCGGTTAACGTAGTTAATGCCATATCAACTCCTTTTGAATCTTCCGACACCCTCGAGGAGCAAATGAGTGCCATTGAGAGAGGGATTGATTATCTTATGGAAAGGCAAAGAAGAGTCCCAGTACAAATTCCTCAAGAAACTGTCAAATCCGCCAATTCCACCAACAACCCCACACCTTTCTCGGAGTCCCCAAGTCGTGAGCAAAATCCAAATTCGAAGGCGCTTCCGTTCTACTTCCCCAATACCACTTTCACCAAGCTTCAAGGAACAAATGAGGGAGTACATGGCAGCTCATACGGAGAGATTAGCCAAATTTGAAGAGGAGGTTTATAGGCAGAGAGAAGAAATGCAAGCGAAAATGACGAAAATAATGAATTTGGTAATTGAATATACCAAAACAAAAGTTCCCGAAAAGGTACTTGTAAGAAGCAACGATTGTCCTCCTACTTCATTTGTTAACGCGCTTCGTTATACCCGAGGATGCAAGGGTTGAGATGAGGAAAACCGAGGAAAGCAAGAGGGAGGAGTCGTGTCTAATGATGAGCCCTGAGACCATTGAGTACTACCTTAAGCACGAAATTAACAAAAAGACCATTGCAAACCAAGTAAACAACTTTAGGTACAATGAAGTTCTTAAGGAAGCCCTTGAAGGAAAATGACGAAGAAGAGTATGACGCCTTACCTATGGGACCCCGTATGAGTTGGTCATAAAAACCATTAACAAAAAATGAGACACTACAGGGAATTTTGTGATACCATGTAGCATAGGTGATATTGATAATATAAATGCCTTAGCCGATCAAGGGACTGATGTGAACATAATGCCATTATCAATCTATAATAAGTTAACTAAGGAGAAACCAGCCAAGACCGATCTTAGACTTTCCTTAGCTAATCACACCTATGTTTACCCCGTTGGGATCGCGGAGGATGTTCTGATAGAAGTGGCTAATATCGTTTATCCGGTGGACTTCGTAATCATTGATGTCGAGGAAGATAAAAATGTGCCACTCATTCTTGGAACACCATTTTTGGCCACCGCCAAGGCAACTATCAAATGCGGAGAGGGCATCATGGTACTTAAAAGCGGGAAAGGGTACGCTAGGATACCCATCATCCCAAGGTATCCTCTTAAGATCATGGAAATGGTTACGAGTGGAAATCCACAAGCCCCTAGCGATAGTGTTAAGAAGAAAATGAATGATTGGGAAAAAGGGCTTAGGGACTTTATGGTTCAAGGATTGTATGCAACATTGTGGAAACCCGATAAGAAGTTAGGAAATAGTCCCACTTCGATACCAAAGGCACAAAGGAACCCTAAGGAATTCCTAAAAGGAGAAAAAGTACTTTTATACAAATCACGGATAAGGGCATTATGAGGTAGAAACAAACCAAGATGGTTTGGGCCTTTTACAATGAAGGAAACCAATCTAAAGGATAAAACCGTCACCATAATAGACGACGTTGGCAAGGAATCTACAGTAAGCATACAACATCTACACACTTTCGACGACGGGAAATCGAAGGAAGGAGATGACGGTAACAAAGTCACGTAGGGGTACGACTACGAGTCTAGCTACAACACTCTTAAATAAAGAAAAGCGCTTCGTGGGAGGAAACCCATGCTTAATTGTTTGCTTGTTAGTGTCATATATCTTTTATTAATTGTTTATGCTCATGTTTAAATTTGTAAAAATGCTTTATTTTGTTTTTAACCTCGTCTTAATTGCATATAAAGGTATTTTACATAAAGGATAAGTGTAGGGAGGATTACACACGTTTTCAAAAGAAACGTAAACATGAGAATAACAATTCATTAAAAGATATATATGTGTGTTTGTTCGAGTCAAATGCTTGTATCGAGTCATAATGGATGTTTTGCAGAAATATTTCCAGATTCTAAAGATGTAAATTTTCCAGAATTGTTTCCAGAAAATCGCACCGCTTTTTGTCAGATAACCTGACGGCGTCAGATTGCAACTGACGGCGTGAAGGAGTAAAAACATCGATTACATTTTTCTCGTTTTCTGAGCTACTTATAAATTTTGGAATTTTCCAGGTCTTAATTTTCCAGAAATTCTGTAAACATCCATTCCACAAGCATTATATCCTAGTTTAAATCGAGTCTTATATATATTATTACCGCCGATTTTACGCCAAGGTTTCGTTTGTTTTATTCAAGTGTACAGGTTTAATTTATCAAGAAGAAGAAACAAAAGATGGGAAGGAGCTTTTCACGCACACATTCTTCTTGGAAAGGATTTAGCCACTACTTCACACACGGATCCTACCGAGCTAATCAGGGGAGTACTAGTTTCTTTCATTTTTATTTACCTTCTTTATCATAACTTTGATACTTTCGGGGAACATTGGGGACAATGTTCAGTTTAAGTGTAGGGAGGGAAAATAAAACGGGAACTTTGAAACTATGCTTATCCTTGATTATTTGCTTTGTCCAATTGTAGTTGTGTAATAAACCATGAGAAAATGTCGGTTAGGGTAATTTTGGCACCAAATTTTTAATTTTTCATGACATATAGGAGTGGGCCATTAGTCTTAACAAAAGCGTCTCACGGATAGGAAGTTGCATGACTAGCACAAAAACCCTTTACCACCTAAATTCCACCCAAAATGTGAGGATCGCCCTTAGATTAGTAGGAATTAAAGCATTCATCTTTAATGCTTAGAGTGTGAACCGGTAGTATATTAGATTCTAGAACTTGTTTTGTGATGCATTCCGAGATCGCTAGTAAGACTACACTTGTGTAGTTAGGAATAACTAAATGATAAGAGGCATTAGGATAACCCTTGTTTGATACCCGTAATATAATTACTTCTTCCACATCGGTTGAGTAATTCCCCACACCCTTTGCGTTGTACTCATCTTTAGTACACGATACCCCTAGTTAACCCCTTAGCGCCTATCCTTTTCGCGGTTCTCGTGATGTTTCTTTTTCCGAATATCAATGAAGAGAATTGTTTACACCTCACCCCCAAATATACACCCAAATCGCCTTAGCCTACCCTGTATGCACTCACTTTTAGTGCATTATTGTTATTACCTTAAACCCTTAGTTTAATTATCTGGTTGCTTACATGAGTTGCTAAGTCGAGTCATATCCTTTGTATACAGTTTTGGGACGATTGGGATTCATGGGAAAAGTTAAAGTTTATGAAATGACGGGAAGGGAACGTTAAATTCAAATTCCCTTTGTTTGCATAATAATGTACCCCAAGTGTTTTGATCTTTTCAATTCGGGTCAAATTAGTATTAGAGTAATAAAAACTCAAGTGTAGGGATGTGCCTATAAATCCCTATCATTTTGATGTTACCGTAGAGGATGGTAGAGTAAAAGTGTATGAAAAAAAAAAAAAAAAAAACATACGGGCTACCATCCTACATCTATCCTTTAAATTTATGTTTGTTTGTTTCAGTTAGCTAGAGTTTAGAGTGTCGAGTCTTGGCTTAGCAACGCCATTCTTCGTATACTTGCAACATTTGACTTGCCACCACTAAATAGCCTATCCCACCAAACCCTTTGTTTCCCTACCGTAAGCCTAACATTACAACCCTTTAAAGACCTCTTTGATAGTCTTTCCTAGGTGCTTAGGCCAAAGCGATGGAGGTTTGATCTATTCTCAAGCCTATGGTAATCTATGTACTAGGACCGGTTAATGAGTGTTTATCTTCCATTTCCAATTTTTTATATTTCATATACACCCGAGAGAGATGTGAGTATCCAAACACCCCATGTGAGGTGCTAGTATATAATTTCCGTGCTTGTTATGACTTTTGCGGGGCTTATATGTGTTGTGGACTGTTTTAAACCAATGTTTCATGACCCCTAACTTATAAATTAATTGGCTAAAAGCACATTTGCTTGAGGACAAGTAAATACCAAGTGTAGGGATATTTGATAAGGTTTTAAAATGTACCTTTTTGAGGGGTCATTTAAGCCCTTATTTGATCACTTTTGTATCCGTTATTACTTAATATCGTTCCTTTTCACTTTTTAGGTCTCTTGAAGGCAAAATGCTGGAATGGCACTTATTTGGACGAAAAGGCGCGAATATACGAAGAAAATGGCCAAAGTCAGAATCGAGACACTCCAGCTGCTGAAAACATAAGGTGACGGCGTCACTGCTTATCTGCGACGCCGTCAGGGGATTTTGTGACGGGACTGAACCCAAAAGTCTTATTTTCGCGACGACGTCCAGTTGTAAAGAGTAGGCCGTCGCTACTCGGACGCCTAGATGCAATCCAGACGGCGCCAGAAGCTGAAGAGGACGGCGTCACAAGCACAAGGTGACGCCGTCGCAAGACTAACGTGGCCAAGATGAAACCCTAATGACAGCGACCCAACGGCGTCATTAAAACATAAGGTGACGCCGTCACATATGTAATCTTATATATAGAATTCGAATTTTTCAATATTTGTGTGTAGTCTTTTGGAGTAAAAACCTAAACCGAACCAAGGTGTCTTGTACAGTATTTTAGGGTTCCAAACCCTATCTTACATCAAGATAAGTTCTTTACTTCATTAATATAATTATGTCTTTGATTATTTGTGTGTATGCTTGCATGTTCTCCATGTCCGGCTAATTTATTTGTGTGTTTGCTTAGGGAGTATGAAACTTAATTATTGATTATTGATTGGTTGTCTCTTATCTTAGTTGATTAATGATCTAGTAATGCGATAGGTCATTCGTTGTGTACTTAATGCTTGATTAAATCTTTGTGAGCCTTAGAATATGACTCCTTGAGTAGTTGTAAGCTAAACCATCCAAAGAGTGCCTTAGAGTAAGATTTTATTATCCCTAGTGGGTTTTGTAGACGAGACCCTTTGGTAAGTTCAAAGAGTTAGGGAACATACGCATACCCTACGACCTTAGACACACAACGCAACTAAGAATAAGGACGTGACAATTCAACCACCAATAGGAGATAATTAAGGAGTAGTAAAACCTAAGTAAACACATCTTTAAACTATCATACGAGCACAGAATAATTAGACATAGACTACATACACCTTAGATTAGATAATTAGATAAGTAGAGTAATCGGTAGCAATACTAACCCCCCAAATCCAAACCCCGAGATTCGTACCTTTTAATTTCCTTAAAAAATATAAAAAGATAAAAAAATAATCTTCCTCAACCCCAACCTTAGCGTAGTAACTTCTTACTAGCATTCCTATTCCCCTAGAGAACGATATCAATACCCGTGGCTTACCCTAACTACTACACTACAACGATTAGGTTCACTGCCTAGGGTGTTATAAAACTTGCTCGAAGAAAAGGAAGTTTCCTTGACCCCGAACGACGCGTGTAGCGTTATCAGTGATCCGGGTAGGATCGGTATTTATCTATCTTAGGTCTTGCATAGCAAATCAACTCCTACAGGTCCACTATGATTTTGTTGAACTTAAACCTATGAACTCACCAGCGTAAGCTGACCTTTTAGCATGATTTCTCAGGTATTTGAGAGATATTTGGAATACGTGATCGGTGGAAGCTTGGCAAGAAGGCGGGGTTCAAGGATCATTTTTGACTCTGATAAACTTTGGGGACATATTTTATTATGTTTTGCGCCTAATATTTACTCTTTTGGATTAAATGTTTTAAATAACTAAATTTGGGATTGGTTTTGAATGTTAAATGACTATGTTTTTGCTATACTTGTGTGCGATACCAATCCAATAGTAACGCCCCGAAAACTTGATTAAGTCTTCCGCTGTACCGAGATTTGGGGGTGTTACAGATTGGTATCAGAACTCAAGGTTATAGAGAATTAGGTATTTTATAAACCCTAAACTATAACAACTTTTGAGAAAATTGATCCTCGACCGACGCACGCCTGCTTGCCAAGCCGAAGCTTCTTATTTGATTATGGTATGAACTGCGATTTGAGTTATGAGATGATCTGTTAAGGGATATTGTGAACTGATTATGGAAACGTTATGATTTGGAGATATGATTATTGATTTTGGGTAAATGAGATGTGATTATTGGGATACTAAGGAATTTGATTTGAGTAAACAGTATATTGTGATTTTGGAGTTTTGAACTCAATTGAATTGATATGGGATCATGTGATGGAACAGAACTTATGTGTTTTATTTAAAGGCATGTTTTGAGTAATGCGGTACCTCTAATTTTAAAGCTTTCATTATGTGATATATGTTTTGGTTAAGTTGATGCGCTTATTAAAACTAGTTGTTTCGAACACTTATACCTACCCTATGCCATTGTCACAGACTATGCCTTCACTAGCTTTTGATGTGTCTGAGGAGGTCCTTGTTGTTGCTAGTTCACCAGCATTGACTCTCATGATGGTTGCGCAGGGTGATCCTTATGAGATTGCCCATCACTCTAGTTCATCATCATCAGATCGCCCCAGCTCATCTAGGCAGCTCACTTTACATCAAGTCTTAGCATGAGCCCCGACTCCTAGGCTTGCTTATAGCACTGCCCGCATGTCTGTGAGACCACCATCATCACCTATCTGTTTAGCAGCATCACCATGTCTTCGGAGGCCTAGATCTCCTAGTGTACCACCCTAGGATTTACCTGCACAGAGACTCCAACTCATGGACTCTCCCTCTATGGATGAGGGTGAGGAGGAGCATGAGGTCGAGGAGGAGCATGAGATTGAGGAGCAGTATGTAGATAAGGATGAGGATCCTCAGGAGGAGGATGATGAGGATATCCCAGAAGGGGTACTCCTCCATTGCAGAGTCCTGCACATTCTCTAGGACCAGGTTCTCCCTTGCCTGAGCCTGAGTCCCCTGGACAGCCTTTAGACATTGACTCACCACCTTACTCACCTTATATGGGTAGCCCGTTAGGATCTGAGATACCATCGAAGATTGCTTTCGAGCCCGAGGAGTGTGGAGGTACGGGTCTGATATGGGGGAGGATTATATCCCAAAATATTAGTCTCAGTAGGTTGTCAGATCGATTAGATGGAGTGACGAGGACTGGTGTAGAGGATTTGAGGATAGATTTGACTAAGATAGAGAAGAAGTCGATGGCCTTGAGAGAAGGTCTGTCGGGACTCTTTGAGCAGGTTGGATACCGGCATACAGAGTGCTTGATAGCCTTGGAGGCAGACCAAGCGCTTCAGCACAAGGTCGACGGTTTGGAGAAGGAGGTCGTGAATCTTAGGAAGGATTGAGACTCTCAGCGTTTGGGGATTTTGTCAATATTGAGAGTGATGGATGATGTTTGGAGATCAATTAGGAATGCTCGTAATCGTGGCTAGTGTCACACCCCCAAATTACCTGTTTTGCAGCGGAATGGAATTCCTGGGGATTGACTGTCATAGCATCACAATCACAGTTATATTGAACGACCTAAAGTGTCGTTTGGAAAATACATCGCTTGATTTAATAAAAACATTCAGAGTTACAAAGATAGGTCCCAAATGAAAATTTCTATGCACAGAAAATAAGTTTAGTACAAGTCAAACGATGTTTTTAAAGTTCATAAAACCCAAGTGAGACGCGTCGTCACCGCGACTCCATGATGTGTCCAAATGTATGCCATGAATTGTATGCCTTATATACCTGAGATAAAACATGCTAAAAAGTGTCAACACAAAGGTTGAGTGAGTTCATAGAGTTTGTGTTGAAATGTAAAGCCTTTCAAAATCGTTTATGCAGGAAAGGCATTGTAAATCCACTCAGTTCCAAGTTTCGCCCATACAAAACTTGCAACCTGTGTGTTCACAACCCACTGCCAAAAGGTGCATAGTTTATGTTCAAGTGTATGATGTCAAATGAGTTCACATTATAGTGCATGACTTAATGTATCAATAATTACTTGACATAATTATACCAAGACATTTAGTTCAATGATGTTCCCAAGACATTCAGGCCGTGATAATCCCAAGACATTCAGCTCAATGATAATCCCAAGACATTCAGTTCAATGGTAATCCCAAGACATTCAGCTCAATGATAATCCCAAGACATTCAGCTCAATGGTAATCCCAAGACATTCAGTTCCATGATTTAAGATATAGGATATGACTAAACATTCAGTTCAGTTAAACATGTAGTTTCAAATAATCATGATAGTCATAAAAATAGTTGAGCATGTATCTCCCCCAAAAGTAGTATAAAAAAACAATTAAAAGTGGGGCTATGAAAACTCACTTGGTAAACTGAGGCGATGACAAAAGTGAGTACACCGAGGTGTAGTGTAATGCTTTACCCTTGACCTATTGTGAATGATATGATACGTAATGAGTTATGATGTAATGATATGCATGCATTTGTATGTTATTTATACCATTTGCGAGTTTTGAAAATAATATTTATCGTCGAAAAATACTCTTTTGACGTATTGACCAATCTTAAATTACTTTACAAGTATTTACGTCAAAATGTCATCCTACAATAGTTTCGTAATGATTTATAGTGAAATTATCACTTTTCGTCGTAAAATGATGTCGTCGGAAATTTCTTGAAAGTGACAAAAATGGCTTTGGAAAATAGTCGTAAAATGGTGTACGTCGCACGTTAGGAAACGAACTCGACGGTTTTGGAAAGTTTGTATCAAAATCTAAAAGTTTCAGTTCATGAGTTTTCGTCATAAAGGTCTCGAACATAAAGATAATAAGGGTTAAAGATGGTGATTTTGTTGAATTGTGGTTCAAAAAGTGAGTTTCGGCAAAGTTTAAGCGACCATAAATAATTTATTACAACTCCGCTATACAAACGGTTGGTCGTTTTGGAAAATATGTTTGGTGATCTCGATTTTATTAGAAGACATTTCGTTCCAAAAAGTTCTACATCATAGTTAAAAACAGCCTCCAACATGGTCGTTTTAGTTACCGTAATACTTGTCTCGTAAAAATAATATAGTTTTTCTAAAAATAATAGTTACGGCAATTTTATGAAAATGTGTATATCTTAGTCGTTTCAAATCCGTTTTCTACGTATTATATGTCCTTAGCTTCGTATCAAAGTATACTAATATATTTTTGATAAGTCGAAATAATTTGTAAAGCTTAGGACTCGTTTTTGACTCGTACAAAACAATAATACTTTGCTGAAATTTTCAGAAATTATATATTTCGTCGTCAAACTTGAAAAATTCATAACTTCTTCGTTATAACTCCGTTTTAATCCGTTCAAGCGGCCACGGATTCGTTTTAAAGTATATTTTCTAAATATCAAGGTCAAAAATTCGTGCCTACTGTCGGATTTTCCAGAAAAACAAAACAAGATCAGACTACTTTTATTACTAGTCGAAAATAGTTTTACTCGTACTAAACCTATTCCAATCCCTTCAAATCAACTCCAAAGCTAATCTAATCCTACCATACACCTTCTTAGGGTGTCATGGGTTCCTAATCATCATCAAGACCAATATATACCAAGGGAATAATTATAGGATGACCTTATATATATATATAACTCTAAAAATCATGTAAAAATGGTATAAATCAACATAAGTCTTGCATGTTTGCACCAAATATGAAGAAATAAATATGAAATGAAGATGAAATATGTAAAATGATAGAAATATGCTTACAAGTAAACTTGATGAGGGCAAAGAACAAAGGTTTAACCTAAACACCCTAGGTTTTTATTTCAAAACCTTAATAAGAGTGTGATTCTAGATTGTTTATGCTTGAACTTGAGAAAAATTTTGTGATCCCTTGCTAAACACCTTGATGGCCGGTTTTGATGGAGAAGAAACAAAGAGAGAAAGTTTTTTTTTTAACACTTGTGGAATTATTGGTGAATGAAATGAGATGAATTTTGAGTGAAGTGAAGTATAAATCTATACTTTGAAAAACTTTCACCAACTCAATAAATGCCAACCCTCCCCTTGTCGGCCAAGGGGGAAGGGATATACCAAATATACTTTTTTTTTTTTTCTTATATATTGTATATTATTTGTTAAAAAGAATGTAAGTAAAGTGTAGTTAAATGTAACTTGTAAGGTAAATGGTAGCTTTTAGGTAAAAGAGATTTTTAATAGATCAAAGTAGAATATAATGAGATCATAAAAATTGTAAAAATACATTCCTTGTAAAAATTGAGTGATATAAAAATTATCGTGCAGTTTTTAAGAAAAACGCCGTAATAATATAACTTTAACGATTTATATACAAAATAAATTTAAAACACTAGGTAAACTAAAAATATAGTTTTATAAACTAAACATAAGTATAAAAATATATCGGGATCATTTTTAGAAGTAACGGATTAAATGTTCAAAATAATAACTCACGCGATAACGTTTATTTAATATAAAATTTACGCGTTTAATGTGAAATGAAATGTCATGAATGAACTAATATGATGCAAATGATGTTAATGAAATGTAGACTAAACTTAGTCTATATGAAATGTTCGTGATGATATGATCATGAATTCGCCGCTAAACCATTAAGGTTACGCGAATTTGGAATACGTAAACCTAGTTTACGATAAATGATGAAATTGTGAAACTTGAGAAATGACCTGAAATTGCGAGTTGTCACATTCGCCCATCCAAAAAGGAATTCAGTACCTGAATTCAGTTCGTGTTGGTCTCTCCGGTTTAGGGTTTGATGTGGCAAACTTTCCCATTCTCGAGTAAAACCCTCAAAAGACTTTTAGGTAACCGATTTTTACTTAATCTCAAACTCATCAAACAAGAACTGTCATGAGATTAGGCTAAATCGGTTTGATTAACGGTCTTTGAAAATTTTGCTCGGTCATGGAATTGCTTACACATATAAGCCTACTACTCCCTTCATTGCATGATTCTTCCTGAATTAGACATAGGTGATCAGGCTATGTATAATTTAGGAGTAACTATACAATGCTTAGACTAATCGACTCATATGATGTTTGGTGTTGAGTCAACTAATGTTAAAATTGTGACAGGGAATGACAGGGCATTCTCCATGTCAAAGTGATGTGAGTATGATGGGATGGGTATTTGAAGGCATCTATGTGACAATCGATTTTGAAATGAAAGTAAACAACTCGAAAAATGTATGTATAAACCGCATGTAAAGTGAATATGCACTTATGATGAAATGATGAGATGCTATGATAATGTAGTTATAGTCTAGGGTCAATGATGCAACCTAGTTCTCTATAACCGAAGCTCTGATGCCAATCTGTCACACCCCCAAATTACCTGTTTTGCAGCGGAATGGAATTCCTGGGGATTGACTGTCATAGCATCACAATCACAGTTATATTGAACGACCTAAAGTGTCGTTTGGAAAATACATTGCTTGATTTAATAAAAACATTCAGAGTTACAAAGATAGGTCCCAAATGAAAATTTCTATGCACGGAAAATAAGTTTAGTACAAGTCAAACGATGTTTTAAAGTATGTAAAACCCAAGTGAGACGCGTCGTCACCGCGACTCCATGATGTGTCCAAATGTATGCCATGAATTGTATGCCTTAGATACCTGACATAAAACATGCTAAAAAGTGTCAACACAAAGGTTGAGTGAGTTCATAGAGTTTGTGTTGAAATGTAAAGCCTTTCAAAATCGTTTATGCAGCAAAGGCATTGTAAATCCACTCAGTTCCAAGTTCCGCCCATACAAAACTTGCAACCTGTGTGTTCACAACCCACTGCCAAAAGGTGCATAGTTTATGTTCAAGTGTATGATGTAAAATGAGTTCACATTATAGTGCATGACTTAATGTATCAATAATTACTTGACATAATTATACCAAGACATTTAGTTCAATGATGTTCCCAAGACATTCAGTTCCGTGATAATCCCAAGACATTCAGCTCAATGATAATCCCAAGACATTCAGCTCAATGGTAATCCCAAGACATTCAGCTCAATGATAATCCCAAGACATTCAGCTCAATGGTAATCCCAAGACATTCAGTTCCATGATTTAAGATATAGGATATGACTAAACATTCAGTTCAGTTAAACATGTAGTTTCAAATAATCATGATAGTCATAAAAATAGTTGAGCATGTATCTCCTCCCAAAAGTAATTTAAAACAATTGAAAGTGGGGCTATGAAAACTCACTTGGTAAACTGAGGCGATGACAAAAGTGAGTACACCGAGGTGTAGTGTAATGCTTTACCCTTGACCTATTGTGAATGATATGATACGTAATGAGTTATGATGTTATGATATGCATGCATTTCGTATGTTATTTATACCATTTTGAGTTTTGAAATAATATTTATCGTCGAAAATACTCTTTTGACGTCTTGACCAATCTTAAATTACTTTTCAAGTATTTACGTCAAAATGTCATCCTACAATAGTTTCAAATGATTTATAGTGAAATTATCACTTTTCGTCGTAAAATGATGTCGTTGGAAATTTCTTGAAAGTGACAAAAATGGCTTTGGAAAAATAGTCGTAAAATGGTGTACGTCGCACGTTAGGAAACGAACTCGACGGTTTTGGAAAGTTTGTATCAAAATCTAAAAGTTTCAGTTCATGAGTTTTCGTCATAAAGGTCTCGAACATAAAGATAATAAGGGTTAAAGATGGTGATTTTGTTGAATTGTGGTTCAAAAAGTGAGTTTCGGCAAAGTTTAAGCGACCATAAATAATTTATTACAACTCCGCTATACAAACGGTTGGTCGTTTTGGAAAATATGTTTGGTGATCTCGATTTTATTAGAAGACATTTCGTTCCAAAAAGTTCTACATCATAGTTAAAAACAGCCTCCAACATGGTCGTTTTAGTTACCGTAATACTTGTCTCGTAAAAATAATATAGTTTTTCTAAAAATAATAGTTACGGAAATTTTATGAAAACGTGTATATCTTAGTCGCTTTAAATCCGCTTTTCACGTATTATATGTCCTTAGCTTCGATCAAAGTATACTAATATATTTTTGATAAGTCGAAATAATTTGTAAAGCTTAGGACTCGTTTTTGACTCGTACAAAACAATAATACTTTGCTGAAATTTTCAGAAATTATATATTTCGTCGTCAAACTTGAAAAATTCATAACTTCTTCGTTATAACTCCGTTTTAATCCGTTCAAGCGGCCACGGATTCGTTTTAAAGTATATTTTCTAAATATCAAGGTCAAAAATTCGTGCCTACTGTCGGATTTTCCAGAAAAACAAAACAAGATCAGACTACTTTTATTACTAGTCGAAAATAGTTTTACTCGTACTAAACCTATTCCAATCCCTTCAAATCAACTCCAAAGCTAATCTAATCCTACCATACACCTTCTTAGGGTGTCATGGGTTCCTAATCATCATCAAGACCAATATATACCAAGGGAATAATTATAGGATGACCTTATATATATATAACTCTAAAAATCATGTAAAAATGGTATAAATCAACATAAGTCTTGCATGTTTGCACCAAATATGAAGAAATAAATATGAAATGAAGATGAAATATGTAAAATGATAGAAATATGCTTACAAGTAAACTTGATGAGGTGCAAAGAACCAAGGTTTAACCTAAACACCCTAGGTTTTTATTTCAAAACCTTAATAAGAGTGTGATTCTAGATTGTTTATGCTTGAACTTGAGAAAAATTTTGTGATCCCTTGCTAAACACCTTGATGGCCGGTTTTGATGGAGAAGAAACAAAGAGAGAAAGTTTTTTTTTTAACACTTGTGGAATTATTGGTGAATGAAATGAGATGAATTTTGAGTGAAGTGAAGTATAAATCTATACTTTGAAAAACTTTCACCAACTCAATAATGCACCCTCCTCCTTGTCGGCCAAGGGGGAAGGGATATACCAAATATACTTTTTTTTTTCTTCTTATATATTGTATATTATTTGTTAAAAAGAATGTAAGTAAAGTGTAGTTAAATGTAACTTGTAAGGTAAATGGTAGCTTTTAGGTAAAGAGATTTTAATAGATCAAAGTAGAATATAATGAGATCATAAAAATTGTAAAAATACATTCCTTGTAAAAATTGAGTGATATAAAAATTATCGTGCAGTTTTTAAGAAAAACGCCGTAATAATATAACTTTAACGATTTATATACAAAATAAATTTAAAACACTAGGTAAACTAAAAATATAGTTTTATAAACTAAACATAAATATAAAAATATATCGGGATCATTTTTAGAAGTAACGGATTAAATATTCAAAATAATAACTCACACGATAACGTTTATTTAATATAAAATTTACGCGTTAATGTGAAATGAAATGTCATGAATGAACTAATATGATGCAAATGATGCAAATGAAATGTAGACTAAACTTAGTCCATATGAAATGTACGTGATGTTATGATCATGAATTCGCCGCTAAACCATACAGGTTACGCGAATTTGAATACGTAAACCTAGTTTACGAATAAATGATGAAATGTGAAACTTGAGAAATGACCTGAAATTGCGAGTTGTCACATTCGCCCATCCAAAAAGGAATTCAGTCCCTGAATTCAGTTTGTGTTGGTCTCTCCGGTTTAGGGTTTGATGTGGCAAACTTTCCCATTCTCGAGCAAAACCCTCAAAAGACTTTTAGGTAACCGATTACTTAATCTCACAACTCATCAAAAGAAATGTCATGAGATTAGGCTAATCGGTTTGATTAAGGGTCTTTGAAAATTTGCTCGGTCATGGAATTGCTACACATATAAGCCTACTACTCCCTTCATTGCATGATTCTTCCTGAATTAGACATAGGTGATCAGGCTATGTATAATTTAGGAGTAACTATACAATGCTTAGACTAATCGACTCATATGATGTTTGTTGTGTTGATCAATAATGTTTAAAATTGTGAAGGGAATGCAAGGGCATTCTCCATGTCAAAGTGATGTGAGTATGATGGGAGGGTATTTGAAGGCATCTATGGACCCGATTTTGAAATGAAAGTAAACAACTCGAAAAATGTTACGATAAACCGCATGTAAAGTGAATATGCCAATGATGAAATGATGAGATGCTATGATAATGTAGTTATAGTCTAGGGTCAATGATGCATCCTAGTTCTCTATAACGAAGCTTGATGCCAATCTGTCACACCCCCAAATTACCTGTTTTGCAGCGGAATGGAATTCCTGGGGATTGACTGTCATAGCATCACAATCACAGTTATATTGAACGACCTAAAGTGTCGTTTGGAAAATACATCGCTTGATTTAATAAAAACATTCAGAGTTACAAAGATAGGTCCCAAATGAAAATTTCTATGCACGGAAAATAAGTTTAGTACAAGTCAAACGATGTTTTAAAGTTCATAAAACCCAAGTGAGACGCGTCGTCACCGCGACTCCATGATGTGTCCAAATGCATGCCATGAAGTGTATGCCTTAGATACTGAGATAAAACATGCTAAAAAGTGTCAACACAAAGGTTGAGTGAGTTCATAGAGTTTGTGTTGAAATGTAAAGCCTTTCAAAATCGTTATGCAGCAAAGGCATTGTAAATCCACTCAGTTCCAAGTTCCGCCCATACAAAACTTGCAACCTGTGTGTTCACAACCCACTGCCAAAAGGTGCATAGTTTATGTTCAAGTGTATGATGTCAAATGAGTTCACATTATAGTGCATGACTTAATGTATCAATAATTACTTGACATAATTATACCAAGACATTTAGTTCAATGATGTTCCCAAGACATTCAGTTCCGTGATAATCCCAAGACATTCAGCTCAATGATAATCCCAAGACATTCAGCTCAATGGTAATCCCAAGACATTCAGCTCAATGATAATCCCAAGACATTCAGCTCAATGGTAATCCCAAGACATTCAGTTCCATGATTTAAGATATAGGATATGACTAAACATTCAGTTCAGTTAAGCATGTAGTTTCAAATAATCATGATAGTCATAAAAGTAGTTGAGCATGTATCTCCCCCAAAAGTAATTTAAAACAATTGAAAGTGGGCTATGAAAACTCACTTGGTAAACTGAGCGCATGACAAAAGGAGTACACCGAGGTGTAGTGTAATGCTTTACCCTTGACCTATTGTGAATGATATGATACGTAATGAGTTATGATGTTATGATATGCATGCATTGTCTGTTATTTATACCATTCATGAAGTTTTGAAAATAATATTTATCGTCGAAAAAATACTCTTTTGACGTCTTGACCAATCTTAAATTACTTTACAAGTATTTACGTCAAAATGTCATCCTACAATAGTTTCGTAATGATTTATAGTGAAATTATCACTTTTCGTCGTAAAATGATGTCGTCGGAAATTTCTTGAAAGTGACAAAAATGGCTTTGGAAAAAATAGTCGTAAAATGGTGTACGTCGCACGTTAGGAAACGAACTCGACGGTTTTGGAAAGTTTGTATCAAAATCTAAAAGTTTCAGTTCATGAGTTTTCGTCATAAAGGTCTCGAACATAAAGATAATAAGGGTTAAAGATGGTGATTTTGTTGAATTGTGGTTCAAAAAGTGAGTTTCGGCAAAGTTTAAGCGACCATAAATAATTTATTACAATTCCGCTATACAAACGGTTGGTCGTTTTGGAAAATATGTTTGGTGATCTCGATTTTATTAGAAGACATTTCGTTCCAAAAAGTTCTACATCATAGTTAAAAATAGCCTCCAACATGGTCGTTTTAGTTACCGTAATACTTGTCTCGTAAAAATAATATAGTTTTTCTAAAAATAATAGTTACGGCAATTTTATGAAAATGTGTATATCTTAGTCGTTTCAAATCCGTTTTCTACGTATTATACGTCCTTAGCTTCGTATCAAAGTATACTAATATAATTTTGATAAGTCGAAATAATTTGTAAAGCTTAGGACTCGTTTTTGACTCGTACAAAACAATAATACTTTGCTGAAATTTTCAGAAATTATATATTTCGTCGTCAAACTTGAAAATTCATAACTTCTTCGTTATAACTCCGTTTTAATCCGTTCAAGCGGCCACGGATTCGTTTTAAAGTATATTTTCTAAATATCAAGGTCAAAAATTCGTGCCTACTGTCGGATTTTCCAGAAAAACAAAACAAGATCAGACTACTTTTATTACTAGTCGAAAATAGTTTTACTCGTACTAAACCTATTCCAATCCCTTCAAATCAACTCCAAAGCTAATCTAATCCTACCATACACCTTCTTAGGGTGTCATGGGTTCCTAATCATCATCAAGACCAATATATACCAAGGGAATAATTATAGGATGACCTTATATATATATATAACTCTAAAAATCATGTAAAAATGGTATAAATCAACATAAGTCTTGCATGTTTGCACCAAATATGAAGAAATAAATATGAAATGAAGATGAAATATGTAAAATGATAGAAATATGCTTACAAGTAAACTTGATGAGGTGCAAAGAACCAAGGTTAAACCTAAACACCCTAGGTTTTTATTTCAAAACCTTAATAAGAGTGTAATTCTAGATTGTTTATGCTGAACTTGAGAAAATTTTGTGATCCCTGCTAAACACCTGATGGCGGTTTTGATGGAGAAGAAACAAAGAGAGAAAGTTTTTTTTTTAACACTTGTGGAATTATTGGTGAATGAAATGAGATGAATTTTGAGTGAAGTGAAGTATAAATCTATACTTTGAAAAACTTTCACCAACTCAATAAATGCCAACCCTCCCCTTGTCGGCCAAGGGGAGGGAGGGATATACCAAATATACTTTTTTTTTTTTTCTTATATATTGTATATTATTTGTTAAAAAGAATGTAAGTAAAGTGTAGTTAAATGTAACTTGTAAGGTAAATGGTAGCTTTTAGGTAAAAGAGATTTTTAATAGATCAAAGTAGAATATAATGAGATCATAAAAATTGTAAAAATACATTCCTTGTAAAAATTGAGTGATATAAAAATTATCGTGCAGTTTTTAAGAAAAACGCCGTAATAATATAACTTTAACGATTTATATACAAAATAAATTTAAAACACTAGGTAAACTAAAAATATAGTTTTATAAACTAAACATAAGTATAAAAATATATCGGGATCATTTTTAGAAGTAACGGATTAAATGTTCAAAATAATAACTCACGCGATAACGTTTATTTAATATAAATTTACGCGTTTAATGTGAAATGAAATGTCATGAATGAACTAATATGATGCAAATGATGTTAATGAAATGTAGACTAAACTTAGTCTATATGAAATGTTCGTGATGATATGATCATGAATTCGCCGCTAAACCATTAAGGTTACGCGAATTTGGAATACGTAAACCTAGTTTACGATAAATGATGAAATTGTGAAACTTGAGAAATGACCTGAAATTGCGAGTTGTCACATTCGCCCATCCAAAAAGGAATTCAGTCCCTGAATTCAGTTCGTGTTGGTCTCTCGGGTTAGGGTTTGATGTGGCAAACTTTCCCATTCTCGAGCAAAACCCTCAAAAGACTTTTAGGTAACCGATTTTTACTTAATCTCACAACTCATCAAACAAGAACTGTCATGAGATTAGGCTAAATCGGTTTGATTAACGGGTCTTTTGAAAATTTTGCTCGGTCATGGAATTGCTTACACATATAAGCCTACTACTCCCTTCATTGCATGATTCTTCCCTGAATTAGAATAGGTGATCAGGCTATGTATAATTTAGGAGTAACTATACAATGCTTAGACTAATCGACTCATATGATGTTTTGTGTGTGAGTCAACTAATGTTAAAATTGTGACAGGGAATGACAGGCATTCTCCATGTCAAAGTGATGTGAGTATGATGGGATGGGTATTTGAAGGCATCTATGTGACAATCGATTTTGAAATGAAAGTAAATAACTCGAAAATGTACGTATAAACCGCATGTAAAGTGAATATGCACTTATGATGAAATGATGAGATGCTATGATAATGTAGTTATAGTCTAGGTCAATGATGCAACTAGTCTCTATAACCGAAGCTCTGATGCCAATCTGTCACACCCCCAAATTACCTGTTTAGCAGCGGAATGGAATTCTGGGGAGACTGTCATAGCATCACAATCACAGGTATATTGAACGACCTAAAGTGTCGTTTGGAAAATACATCGCTTGATTTAATAAAACATTCAGAGTTACAAAGATAGGTCCCAAATGACAATTTCTATGCACGGAAAATAAGTTTAGTACAAGTCAAACGATGTTTTAAAGTTCATAAAACCCAAGTGAGACGCGTCGTCACCGCGACTCCATGATGTGTCCAAATGTATGCCATGAATTGTATGCCTTAGATACCTGAGATAAAACATGCTAAAAAGTGTCAACACAAAGGTTGAGTGAGTTCATAGAGTTTGTGTTGAAATGTAAAGCCTTTCAAAATCGTTTATGCAGCAAAGGCATTGTAAATCCACTCAGTTCCAAGTTCCGCCCATACAAAACTTGCAACCTGTGTGTTCACAACCCACTGCCAAAAGGTGCATAGTTTATGTTCAAGTGTATGATGTCAAATGAGTTCACATTATAGTGCATGACTTAATGTATCAATAATTACTTGACATAATTATACCAAGACATTTAGTTCAATGATGTTCCCAAGACATTCAGTTCCGTGATAATCCCAAGACATTCAGCTCAATGATAATCCCAAGACATTCAGCTCAATGGTAATCCCAAGACATTCAGTTCCATGATTTAAGATATAGGATATGACTAAAACATCAGTTCAGGTAAACATGTAGTTTCAAATAATCATGATAGTCATAAAAATAGTTGAGCATGTATCTCCCCCCAAAAGTAATTTAAAACAATTGAAAGTGGGGCTATGAAAACTCACTTGGTAAACTGAGCGATGACAAAAGGAGAGTACACCGAGGTGTAGTGTAATGCTTTACCCTTGACCTATTGTGAATGATATGATACGTAATGA
Organism: Chrysanthemum makinoi; assembly: GCA_910596185.1. Classification (NCBI taxonomy): domain Eukaryota; kingdom Viridiplantae; phylum Streptophyta; class Magnoliopsida; order Asterales; family Asteraceae; genus Chrysanthemum; species Chrysanthemum makinoi. The sequence goes on from OU343219.1 coordinate 20,832,072, forward strand.
GTTATGATGTTATGATATGCATGCATTTCGTATGTTATTTATACCATTTGCGAGTTTTGAAAAAATAATATTTATCGTCGAAAAATACTCTTTTGACGTCTTGACCAATCTTAAATTACTTTACAAGTATTTACGTCAAAATGTCATCCTACAATAGTTTCGTAATGATTTATAGTGAAATTATCACTTTTCGTCGTAAAATGATGTCGTCGGAAATTTCATGAAAGTGACAAAAATGGCTTTGGAAAAATAGTCGTAAAATGGTGTACGTCGCACGTTAGGAAACGAACTCGACGGTTTTGGAAAGTTTGTATCAAAATCTAAAAGTTTCAGTTCATGAGTTTTCGTCATAAAGGTCTCAAACATAAAGATAATAAGGGTTAAAGATGGTGATTTTGTTGAATTGTGGTTCAAAAAGTGAGTTTCGGCAAAGTTTAAGCGACCATAAATAATTTATTACAACTCCGCTATACAAACGGTTGGTCGTTTTGGAAAATATGTTTGGTGATCTCGATTTTATTAGAAGACATTTCGTTCCAAAAAGTTCTACATCATAGTTAAAAACAGCCTCCAACATGGTCGTTTTAGTTACCGTAATACTTGTCTCGTAAAAATAATATAGTTTTTCTAAAAATAATAGTTACGGCAATTTTATGAAAACGTGTATATCTTAGTCGTTTCAAATCCGTTTTCTACGTATTATACGTCCTTAGCTTCGTATCAAAGTATACTAATATATTTTTGATAAGTCGAAATAATTTGTAAAGCTTAGGACTCGTATTTGACTCGTACAAAAACAATAATACTTTGCTGAAATTTTCAGAATTATATATTTCGTCGTCAAACTTGAAAAATTCATAACTTCTTCGTTATAACTCCGTTTTAATCCTTTCAAGCGGCCACGGATTCGTTTTAAAGTATATTTTCTAAATATCAAGGTCAAAAATTTGTGCCTACTGTCGGATTTTCCAGAAAAACAAAACAAGATCAGACTACTTTTATTACTAGTCGAAAATAGTTTTACTCGTACTAAACCTATTCCAATCCCTTCAAATCAACTCCAAAGCTAATCTAATCCTACCATACACCTTCTTAGGGTGTCATGGGTTCCTAATCATCATCAAGACCAATATATACCAAGGGAATAATTATAGGATGACCTTTATATATATATAACTCTAAAAATCATGTAAAAATGGTATAAATCAACATAAGTCTTGCATGTTTGCACCAAATATAAAGAAATAAATATGAAATGAAGATGAAATATGTAAAATGATAGAAATATGCTTACAAGTAAACTTGATGAGGTGCAAAGAACCAAGGTTAAACCTAAACACCCTAGGTTTTTATTTCAAAACCTTAATAAGAGTGTGATCTAGATTGTTAATACTTGAACTTGAGAAAAATTTTGTGATCCCTTGCTAAACACCTTGATGGCGGTTTTGATGTAGAAGAAGAAAACAAAGAGAGAGGGAAGTTTTTTTTTTTAACACTGGTGGAATTATTGGTGATGAAATGAGATGAATTTGAGTGAAGTGAAGTATAAATCTATACTTTGAAAAACTTTCACCAACTCAATAAATGCCAACCCTCCCCTTGTCGGCCAAGGGGGAAGGGATATACCAAATATACTTTTTTTTTTTTTTCTTATATATTGTATATTATTTGTTAAAAAGAATGTAAGTAAAGTGTAGTTAAATGTAACTTGTAAGGTAAATGGTAGCTTTTAGGTAAAAGAGATTTTTAATAGATCAAAGTAGAATATAATGAGATCATAAAAATTGTAAAAATACATTCTCGTAAAAATTGAGATGATATAAATTATCGTGCGCTTTTAAGAAAAACGTAATAATATAACTTTAACGATTTATATACAAAATAAATTTAAAACACTAGGTAAACTAAAAATATAGTTTTATAAACTAAACATAAATATAAAAATATATCGATCATTTTTAAAGTAACGGATTAAATGTTCAAAATAATAACTCACGCGATAACGCTTATTTAATATAAAATTTACGCGTTTAATGTGAAATGAAATGTCATGAATGAACTAATATGATGCAAATGATGTTAATGAAATGTAGACTAAACTTAGTCTATGAAATGTTCTGATGATATGATCATGAATTCGCTAAACCATTAAGGTTACTATTTGGAATACGTAAACCTAGTTTACGATAAATGATGAAATTGTGAAACTTGAGAAATGACCTGAAATTGCGAAGGTCACAGCTAGATAGTATTAGATTCATGGTTTTGTACCATCTTGAAACTAAGTAGTACTTGGTTCGAGATGTAGATCTATCCTAGTTGTCCTAGTAGTATCGTCAGTAGGATCGCTGGATTTCTTCAGATCCTTCCATGTATTTCCACTTTGAAACCCATGAGTTATGGTTATGGGAACGGTATCCTTTAAGGTGACTGGTATCTAGTTGTTTCTTGGATATAGTTATTTGGTGATCCTTAGAACCCAAATCTATCTTTATAGCGTGAATTGTGAACTTATGAAACTGCGGCTTCTTGCCTCGAATTGGCAACAAGACGAAACCCGCTTAGGAACAACTGAAAGCCCTCACATTGCTTGTCTCTTCGAGCCGTCATCCGCCCTCACCACTCCACCTGCTGGAGAACCCGAACCCCGATAACCAGCGAAGAGAAAACCGAATGTGAACGACCGTGGTCGGAATGGTCCCGTTTCACAAAACCTCCACATGTGAACCAACCCATACCAAGCAATGCGTAACGATCGCTAAACTGCTAGCCGACTAGTCTCACATTTAGTGGGACCATCGTGAATCGAACTCGAGGCTGTACCTACAAAGAGTTCTCGACGGTCCCATTGAGTCTTGAGTAACGAGGAGCAGTTTACCTAATTAGTGGTTGGAGAAATGAATCGTTTTGCTGTTAGTAATTAGAGGAGGATTGTAAGGTTAATATGCAACATATACCCTTGAAGGACGCGTTAACCTGGGGAACAACTATCACGCATCAGTAGGAATTGATGGCTTATAGAAGACTTGACTCAGGTTTAAGACTCTCATCAAGACTTCTATATCCTAGGAATGAAGTTAAGAAGTTGAGAGATGTTCGGGAACCATAAGGTTGGCGGGTACCACATGGCATAATTTATACTCGTTGTTTCCAATAATTATCATTTCTCTGATATGGTTTGTAATGAAGAGCCAAGATTGAAAGGTATACTGGGATTGCCTATAGCTGCCTGAATGATGTCATCGCCGCGGCAGCTTAATTGCATGAGGCAATTACCGTTGCTCGGCTTGATGGACTCTTCGTATTAGAAGTAGGAGACAAGGGTAAGAATGATAGGAGTGATAAGAGGAAGAGGAATGAAGTTGTTATAGGGAATGGCAACAAACTAGCCAGGTGTTCCATAGGAAATGGAAGAAGGAAATATTAAGAAGGTAGTAAGCCCGCATGTGGTCGCTCTAACCGGCATCACCATGGAATATGCCCGAATGTGTGTAGAAGTGCTCAGGTGACACATGGCCAAACATCAGGTCTGGTCCATCATTGCACCAAAGCGCACAATGCTGGAGCCGAATGGAAGGCCACTGTCACCTGTTGGATGTGGAAGGGGACACTTTAAGAATGAGTGTCGAGAGCCGTGGATGAGAGGAAATCCCGGTAATGTAGGAGGATTTGCTAACCGAGGTGTAGGGGGTAATGGCTTAAACCGTAGCGAAGTTTGTGGAAAACCAGTGGAAACCATGGTGCTAGGAATCACTAGAGACATATGAACAGCGGCGTGTTTACGCTATTGGGAAGGAAGCTGGTGAGGACCCCAACGAGTTACGTGCACGTTCCTTCTAAATAATCGCCATGCTTCCATATCGCTTTGATACTAGTGCGGATATGAGTTTCGTATCCACCAATTTTATGCCATTACTAGGAATCTCCCATATACCTCTAGGGTTTAGTTACGATGTGGAATTAGCCAATGAGAATAGAGAGAAGATATACACCGTAGTCCAAGGTTGTACCTTAAGTTTCCTAGACCGCCCATTTAGTACGTACTTACGTCGTTACTTAGGAAGTTTTGACGTCATTATCAATGGATTGGTTGTCGAAAGAATGGTGCACACATCATCGTGATGAGAAGATTGTGTGTTTACAGATATGGAAGAGCGTACAAAGCAGGAGATCGGAGCGACCGTGGACGCCCTCTGTGTTGAGCATCATCTCTGTATTAAGGCTCGAAGGTACATCGATATAGGAGGTTGTCTTTCTTGCCCGAACTTCAAAAGGAAAGGGAGAAGAGTGAAGAACACCTTAATGATGTACCCATCGTTAGAGAATTTCCGATATGTTTCGATGATGCAAGGGATCCACATGTCCGCAGTGTGAATTCCAAATAGTTGATACCGCGCCCCCACAGCCCCGCACCTTATCGACTTGCTCCAAGAGATTGGAGGAACTGTCTAAACAGCCATGCACTGTCGAGAGAAGCGATTCATTCGAATTGTTCGTCACTGGGGAGCACCGGTTGTTTGTGTAAGAAGATGGATCGTTTTAGATGTGTATTGATTATATAGCAATTGAATAAGTTGATAGTGAAAACCGATATCCGCTACCTAGAATAGATGACCTATTCGACCAACTCCAAGGAGCTAGTGTGTTTTCTAAGATCGACTTTATGACTGTTATCACCTTAGAGTTCGAGAGAGGATATCCCTAAGATCGTTTAGGACTCGTTATGGACACTATGAATTCAAGTGATGTCGCTTGGTTGACCAACGCAACGGTTTTCATGGATCTCATGAATCGAGTAGTTTACACCGGATAAGTTTGTGATAGTATTCATAGATCATATTGATATACTCTAGAGTAAGTGAGGACACGAAGAGCATTGAGGTCATTTTAGGATTGTTGAGAGAGGAGAAGTTGTATGCCAAATTCTCTAAGTGTGAATTTTGGATTCCGCCCATGCAATTTAGGCATGTGATAGATAGTCGAGGTGTTCATGTTGACTCAGCTAAGATTAAGGCCATTAAGGAATGGGCAGCCCTAAGAACTCGTTAGAAATCAGTTTCTAGGTTTAGAAGGCTATTATATAGAGATTCATTGAGGGATTTTCCAAGATATAGCTAAGTCGTGACCAAAACTAACACATAAGGATGTTAAGTATGAATGGGAGAAAAGAAGAAGAAGATTCCAAATCAAGAGAAGTTGTGTAAAGTACCATCCTAGGCCTCAAGGAAGCGAAGATTTTGTATCGTATCGCGATGCTTCATAAAGGCTTAGGTGATGTTTTGATGCAACGTGATAAGGTGATTGCTTATGCATCCCGACAACTTAAGAATCATGAGAAAAACTACATCACCCATGACCTCTTGAGGTGTTGTAGTGTTTGCCTTAGGATTGGAGACATTATCTTTATGGAACCAGTGTAGTAGTATACCATAAGCTTTTGAGCATATCTTAGATCGAAGGAACTGAACATGAGACAACGCCGCTGGTTAGAATTGTTTTGTGATTATGACTGTGAGATTCGTTATCACCGGTAAGGCTGTGTGGCCGATGCACTTAGTCGTAAGATAGGACTTCCACCCCTACTCGCTAGATCCTTAGGAATGACCATTGTTTCGCCTTTACCGTCTCAAATTTTAGCCGCCAAGCAGGGCATGACTAAGAGAGCCGTCTCTTATGAGAATCTTCATGGAATGGTAGAAAGGAAAACGGCTTCTCGGGCTGCTCGACAACTTATGCTTCAGAGAAAGCCGGATACCATTTCTGGTGGAATCCGGAGTTGATTATGCATGAGTCGTGATAAATCAAAATACTCTATTCATCTCTGAAAACATAAGATGGTGACCTTAAGAAACTTTATTGGTGGCCTAATATGAAAGCCTATAGCTCAGATGTCGGGCTGGTGCTCGACTTGTTCAAGGTAAAGGTCGAACATCAAAACCTCACGACTTTTAGTTCAACTAACTCCCTAATGGAAATGGGGATGGCCAATCCACGGACTTTATCACTAAACTCATGAGAAACGCTTAGGCAATGACGCTAGGCGGGTAATAGTTGATCGCTTAACTAAGTCCGCCCACTTTTAATATTAGTGAAACCGATAGTTTCGGAAGCTTCGTTCGATTGTATTCTAGGTGAGGTATCGGCCATGGAGTACCGATATCTATCATTTCGATAGGGATAGCCGCACATCCCACTTTTGAGATCATTACAGATGATTAGGAACAAACTTGGATATACATCGCTATCACCTCGGTGAATCGATGGTCGAGCGAGAGAACCATTCAGACTTTAGAGGACATGTTTAGAGCTCAGGTTATTGATTTCGGCAAAGGTCAGAGACACCTTTGGCCGAATTCTCTTAAAACAATAGTTATCATTCTAGCATTAAGGTCGCCCTATTTGAGGCAACTTGTATGGCTAAAATGTCGTTCTCCTATTTGTTGGCCTGAAGTTGGCGAGAGTCAACTTACAGGTCCCGAACTTATCCTAGAAACCACTGAGAAGATAGTTCATATTCGTAACTGATTGCAAACCACTCGTGATAGACAAAAGAGTTATGCCGATAAGGGACCACTACAACAAAAGTGGCTTTTTAGGACCCTTTGTGTGGGACGGTATGATAATGGAGTCCTAACAAACTGTTTAATAGGACATATGAGCGTTTAGGGTCCTTTTTAAATATTTGCTACTTAGGCGATGTCCTAAAAAGGTATATAATAGGATGGTCGATGATTTGGGGTCCTATTATCATATAACTTAAAATGACACTTAAAATATGGATCCTAATAAATTACCTTTATAAGACGTTTATTCATTATGGTTGTATTATAATAAACCATAATAGGACACTTGATTTTTGAGTCATAAGACATCAGTTAGTTAAAACGCTTATTCACAAAAAGTTTTATTATAGCAAAATTTAATAGGACCTTTGACACGTGGGTATTATAACGTTAACCTTTATAGGACGCTTATGTACAATGGTTTTATAACATCATTTTTTTAAAATGATTATTTGCAAAAGTTTTATTATAACAAAACTTAATAGGACCCTTAAAGGATGCATATTAATCATGGTTTTATTACAATACACCATAATAGGACACTTGATATATAAGTCATAAAACATTAATTATTTAAAACGCTTATTCGCAAACGTATCATTAAAACATAACTTAATATGATAGTTGACACTTGGGTCCCATAGATTGATACACCATCATAAGACACTTGATATTTGAGTCATAAAACATCGGTGTTATGGAACACTTATTCATAGAAACGTTTTTTTATAAGAAAAGTGAATAGGACCCTTGACAATAGCGTCTTATAACGTTAAACTTTATAGAACGCTTATTCATAATGGTTTGTTTATGATACACCACAATATGGCACATCTTTTTAGAGTCGTAAAACATCCGCTTTTTATAACGCTTATTCAGGTTTATAGAACGCTTAATTGCAAAAGTTTTATTTGAAAAAAAATTAACAGGACCCTTGACAACTGTGTCTTTTAACATTAACCTTTATAATACGCTTATTTGTTGTTGGGTTTTATTATCCTACGCCATAATAGAACACTCCTTTATTTGAGTCATAAAACATCAGTTTTTTAGAACGCTTATTTACAAAAGTTTTATTTAAACATTAGTTAGTATGACACTTGATACTTGGGTATCAAAACTTGATACACCATAATAGGACACTTGTTATCTGTCTTTGTATTGTTATATGTCTCAATCTTTTGGAAGTTATGTATGGGTTATCTGTCTTTGTATTGACTTATCTTTACACGTTTTCGTCCGTATTTACACGTTTTCGTCCGTTTTTACACGTTTTCGTCGGTTTTTACACGTTTTCGTTCGTATTTACACGTTTTCGTCCGTTTATACACGTTTTCATCCGTATTTACACGTTTTCATCCGTATTTACACGTTTTCGTTCGTTATTTGCATGTTTTCGTCCATTTTACACGTTTCATCCGTAATTTACACATTTTCGTCGGTTTTTACACGTTTTCATCCGTATTTACACGTTTTCGTTTGTTTTTACACGTTTTCGTCCGTTTTTACGTTTCGTCCGTTTTTACACGTTTTCATCCGTATTTACACGTTTTCATCCGTTTTTACACGTTTTCATCCGTATTTACACATTTTGTCCGCTTTTACACATTTTGTTGGTTTTTACACGTTTTCGTCCGTATTACACGTTTCGTCCGTTTATACATGTTTTCATCCGTATTTACACGTTTTCATCCATATTTACACGTTTTCGTCCATTTATACATGTTTTCATCCGTATTTACACGTTTTTGTCCATTTATACATGTTTTCATCCGTATTTACACGTTTTCATCCGTATTTACACGTTTTCATCTCTTTTTACACGTTTTCATCCGTATTAACACGTTTTCCTCCAATTTTACATGTTTTTGTCCGTTTTACACGTTTCCGTCAATTTTTACAGGTTTTCTTCCGTGTTTACACGTTTTTGTCCGTTTTTACACGTTTTCATCCGTATTTACATGTTTTCGTCCATTCATACATAATTTCGTCTGTTTTTACACGTTTTCGGTCATTTTCACATGTTTTGTCTGTTTTTATACATTTTCATCCGTTTATACACGTGTAAAAACATATGAAAACATGTAAAAACGGACGAAAATGTGTAAATACAGATGAAAATGTGTAAAAAAGAATGAAAGCATGTAAAATCGGACGAAAACGTGTTAAATACGGATGAAAACGTGTAAAAACGGACAAAACGTGTAAAAACGGAATAAAACATGTAAAAACAGACGAAAACGTGTAAATACGGATGAAAACGTGTAAAAATGGACGAAAAGTGTAAATACGGACGAAAACGTGTAAATACAGATGAAAACATGTAAATACGGATGAAAACGTGTATAAACGGACGAAAACGTGTAAAAACCGATGAAAACGTTTAAAAACGGACGAAAACGTGAAATAACGGACGAAAACGTGTAAACACAGACGAAAACGTGTAAATACAGACGAAAAAAGTGTAAAACATACGAAAACGTGTACAAACGGAAGAATACGTGTAAATACAGATGAAAACTGTGTGAAAACAGAGGAAAACGGTAAATGCGGATGAAAACATGTAAATACGGACGAGACCGTGTAAAAACGGATGAAAACATGTAAATACGGATAAAAACGTGTGAAAACGGATGAAAACGTGTGAAAACGTGTGAAAACGGACGAAAACGTGTAAAACGGACGAAAACGTGTAAATACGGATGAAAACGTGTAAAAACGGACGAAAACGGTAAAAACGACTAAAACGTGTAAATAGACGAAAAGTGTGTAAATACGATGATGAAAACGTGTAAAAACGGACGGAAAACGTGTAAATACGATGAAAACGTGTAAAACGGACGAAAAGTGTAAAAAACGACTCTAAAACGTGTAAATACGGACGAAAAAGTGTAAATACGGATGAAAATGTGTAAATACGGACGAAAACGTGTACAAACGGACGAAAACGTGTAAATACGGACGAAAACGTGTAAATACGAATGAAAACGTATAAAGGACTAACGGTCGTTACTTAGTTGTCAAAAGATTTGAAAAAGAAGATGACAAGGACATTTTGGTCATTTCATTGGATATGGACGGATCCGTAACATATGCAAACCACAGTAACTGAACCAGTCAAAAAAAACTTTAGTGACTGAAAGTGAAAGAATGACCAAACCACTGTGACCATTTATGTAATTAACTCTAATTAGAAATAGTGATTCTGATTCAAATTAAGTAAAAGCGCATGCTAGATAGCAATTTGTGACATTGATATCATCGATAAGTTTGAGCTTGTGGATTTCAAACTTTACAAAGTTATCCGTCGCACAGGTTATTAAATATACTTATCGAGTTGTTGCATGGCGGTACATAAAAGTTTGACATTATAAACTTACATGATGCATGACGCTTCTTCTTAGGAGTGTGCATTGTTTGGGTAATAATTGAATAAATCAAACCGAACTGAACCGATCAAAACATAACCAAAGTTATAACCGAATCGAACAAAAAATTCAGTTTTTTGTTTGGACATGATTTTGGCTATTTCAATCAAACACCGAATTTACATAAATATATAGTTTTTATATCTTTTATATAATAAAACAAAACCCATAGTGGGAATTTTTCATTTCAAAAAAATCAAACCATACCTTATTTGGTAATATTTTTTTAATCAGATTTAATTTTTTAGATGTAGATTAATGATAAAAGTTAATTATTTCCTAATTTGCTTAAAAAGTATATAAAAAAACGTCTTTGTACTCCCATGTAGGGGTGTTATTCGGGTCGGGTTGGTCGGGTTCGGGTCAAACGGGTCGGGTCCAAGTCGGGTCGAGGCTAAAATTAATATACCCGTACCCGACCCTATTTGAGGTCGGGTTAGTCGGGTTCGGGTCAAATCGGGTCGGGTCAAGTCGGGTCGGGTCATGTCGGGTTCGGGTCTGTACCATTTAGCAAGTAACAAAATTTGATTTTGTTAAACTCAGTAGTTCGGGTCTGCATCTCAAATTTAAGAACAGACACCTTGTTTTTTTTCAGATCCAACTAATTTGTATTGTACTGTTTTGTTTCATTAATCATATATCCTTTAATGTTAACAGACTTTATGTTAGATTCTGTCTACCTTATTTATGTTTAGTGATTTTGTTATGACAATTGCTAATTTGAAATCACTACTAGAGATTTTGAAATAGAGCCCCCTTAATAGAGCCCGGTTTTAGTGAAAAACGGGCTCTAAAGAGATTCCGTACTCTAAAAAAGGGTATAGAGCCATGTTTTCTTTTGCAAAACCGGGCTCTATGTTAGGAAACATTATGGCCGTGTTTTCTTCCACAAAACCGGGCTCTATTCCTCCTATAGAGCCATGTTTTCTTTGTAAAAACCAGGCTTTATCTAAAAAATCGTTAGAGCCATGTTTTCTTTGTTAAAATCGGGCTTTATCAAATTTTGTTTTGCAAGCTGTCATAGGCGGTTCATCAAATGAAAATACTTGAAAACTTTTGGGCGCTTAATTTCCCTCCCCAATTTTCATTACCTTAACAAACCCTAAACTTTTCCCCCTCTATTCACAATCCCAGATTCACTTTCACTTTCACAACAACATCCCTTAACTAACGTCACCCGTCACACACCATTGCCTTCACAAGCCACCTTCATCACACAACCAAGCAAACTAATCAAATTAGGAGATACCAAACTGCTACAAATCTACAATGGATGTTATTGTTCAATAAACCTTTAATTTCTCATTAATGCTGTTGTTCAGTTTTATTCAGGCATAAGTTTCATTTGTTTATATGTTTTTTGTATTGTTAGGTAATAAAGTCTTGATTTTGGAATGAAATTGTTGTAATTAATTGTTTTTTTTAATTATATGACACTAAAACAAATCTTTATTTTCAATACGAAGACACTAAAACTAGTTGTAAATGGTTGTTTTAATGGGTGTTTTTCGCTATGCTATTTGCTGTCATAAATGGGGGGTTTGGTCAAAAAAATTTGCCTCACAAACTAGGGGTTTCAGAACCTGGTTTTTGCTGTTGTTAATGGGGTGTTTGGATGTGGTGTTTGCTGTAATACATGGGTGTTTATGCTTGTGCTTTTGTCATACATGTAAATGTATATTGTGATTGAACTATTGATGTCTTCAATGTATACGAGTTTTTATTATGAGGTTCAACAAATTCAAAAGGCATTGAAAGTACTGTTATACTCTTTTTTCTTAAGGTAATTCCTCTCACCGACTTAGATTGAAGGTAATTTCTTTCATATCTTTTTTATGAATTGACTAAATAAATTAAAATCTAACCAAGTACTGAATTTACTCAATTGTCTATGTTCATGGTTTGTACTGATATTGAGTTCACACAATTGTCTATGTTCTTTGGCTTAGTAGAGAGGAACCACAAGTTTAACATATACACATAAAGGTGTCTACATTTTGCCTTCCATATTGAAAGTAGCTTTGGAGTAAGGTAACCATGAAGGGGCTTCTACGGTAATTACGAAGATTGTTGATCAACGAATTGGTAATAATAGAAATAGATGATTCTTTGCGCAAAATTGCTAATGTTGTTTATTTAGTCTAGCATCTGCACTTGATTGTACAAATAAACCGACAAAATTTTACACTCGAACCCGATTAAACCCGACCCTATGGTCAACCGTACCACCCACCATCGCAGGTTGTGGAAAAAACGTGTATAGATTGTATTATTTTTTCATAGTGTGAAGTAATGCTTTAAACATATAAATGGTTGTAGCTGAGTTAAAGAACAATGACTAATTATGTGATAATTAAACATGAAGATAAACTTGCTACACCAATTTATTTCTATTTTAAATCTGCCAATGAATAATGTTCGTCTAAACCAAACTTCAAGCAATTTCCAATTGTACTAAGCATTTACAGTTTTATTATGCGTATGAGATTAGTTTCATATTTTGCACTAATCCATTAAACAATGTCTAGTCTACCATATCATATCCTTAAATATTTGTTGCTGTTGACTACTTCAATTTCAATAATCTTCTCAATTTGTTTTCAAAAAAACTATTAAAGTCGTGTGTATGCATAGTTGCTTACTTACAAATTACATATCCGTCACTTAATACAGAATCGGGTGCCATTTGTTTATCCTTCTTTCCCAACGCTCTTAATTCAGCTTGGTCGAATATGGGCCTTAAAATCCCAATGTCGTAGGTTCAAATCCTACAGAGCGTGCTGATCTAAAACTTTTATGTCTGATTTTAGTAGTAATACATGAATTGTTGTTAAGTATATTCTCATTAGTAACAAAAGACGCACTCGTAGAGGCTCGAGAAAGACTAGAAAAAGCATGCATAACCAACCATTGTTGTTAACTATCTTTAATTGTTGTATGTTTTGTGTATGTCTCAATTCTTGACTAATTGGATAATGAACGACAGGATCTGCGTGGACTCACTAATTGGATTGTAATCAGCAGGATAAGATAGTGTCAAACTACGACATAAAGTTGTAAGTTATATTTTCTCAGAATTTAGTGAATTCATAATCATTGAGGTCAAGTCGGTGACTCATAATCATTATGGCTATTTGGGATTTCTAATTTAAACTTAGGTTTTATGGGGCTGTATGGAATTGGGGGATTGAACTGCTTAGGTTGTATTGCAGCTAGACAAGAAAAAGCTAGAGTTGGACAGAATTATTTCCAACATTGTAGAAATGCAGGTAACTAGTGTTATGTTTCAATTGAATCATTTGAAAAGGGAAAAATATGTGCTTACACTTCTGAGTTGTATGAGTTTTAATTGTGGTATTTGATTTATTGCAATTGCATGCGAATTGTTTGAAGTCAAAAGGCAGAAGAAGTTGTTGATTTGGTTTCTTTACACCTCAAAGTTTGTCATAACAACTGGAATTATAGTATTAGAATCCAACATAGACCACAAGACATGTACGCATAACTTACTGGATATGGAGCTGAACAAGGTGAAAATGTATGTATAACTTACTAGTCATGTATGCTTATTTCTTGTATCTCTTTTGGTTCTATAGACTTGCAGTTATATATGAGGAATAAATTGCAGAAGCATATCAACAAGAAAGATTCAATTATGTAGCTACCGTTCAAAGATTGTAAGTTTTACTTTTTTTTCATGTGCTTGTTATCTTAAAATTGTTAATTGTACTATTTGATTTTGATGATGCTAAGAATATGAAAATTGTTGAATCTGTGATTGAAACTAAAGCCGTATTCTTGGTTTTATCTGTTTTGCTAACAACTTTATTAAATATCCCTAGCTATTGGTTTTAAAGTAAAAAAGACTATGTTGAACTCGGTTAACAAACTTATCACTATATCAAATTTTTAGTAATAAACTGAACCCACATATAAACAGGACAAAGGATAAAAATCAGCAGAGGCGACATCAATCGAGATTACTGAAAACTACTGTAAGTTTTTAATTAAACGAATGATCGCTAAACTATAATGTTAAGGGTAGTTTCCATGATCAATCAACATACATTGCTTTATATCTGATTACTCACAGGGAAACTAAGAAATAAACTTTGTAGAGTTGGGATTCTAAGTGTAAGGTTAGGATATTTAGTTACATGATGAATGCCAATTACTTAATAGTTGTTTCTTTTTTAGACGAAATGCGCTCAGACATATGAAACTGTTGCTATGAAGAAGGTTCATCATTTGTGTTTTGGCGTAGCTACTTCTTGGACATGTAGGCTACTTAGTTATGGTTAATTAAATGCTTGAACTTTTTTTTTACTTGCAAGTCAATTCTTAAATGGTTAAAGTAGTCGGGGATGCTTCATTAACAGTCTACGCTTTCCCTTCTATATCAAAACTATTTTATATTTAACTTGTTCTGATTACGAGTCATGCTTTATATGCAGCTGTATATATGATGATTCGGCAAGGACGAAAACTCAAGAAATGGGTCACTTTTCTCCTCAAAACTTGATACAATGGCTGGAATTGGAGAATATACATTTTTTTTTTGTTTTTTTTTTCACATAGAGCCATGTTCTTTTCATGAAAACCGGGCTCTATAACTTTGAATAGAGCCCGTTTTGTAAACCGGGCTCTATTTGTATTTCGAATAGAGTCCCCCCCTTTTGTGCCCTTATGCAAAACCGGGATTTATAAGCCTTTTCAACAGGGCTCTATGATGATTTTTGTAGTAGTGAATACAATTTCGTTTTATTCATTTAATATTTAGTTGATGTTTTATTCATATCGTAATAATAGAGTGTGCATTTGTGAAAATAGCGTCCTATCATATGACTTGTCCGGACTTTGAAATTGTCCTATTAAACTTATTAACCGTCCTAACAATTAACTTAACATTGTAAAAGTGTCCTGATATGTTGTTATTAGGACGTTATTTAGGTTGTTAATAGACATTTTATACGACCAAAAAATTGGTTTCATAATCTTCTTTGAGATATTAGAACCCTTTTCTTGGTGCTAAAATAGCTATAATGTTATATGATAAGCGTCCTAACAATTATCTTTTAAGTACGCTTGTATGTGTATCAAAAGATTAAAATTAGGTAACTACGTTTTACAACATTGTAAAAGTGTCCTAATATGTTGTTATTAGGACGGTATTTGGTTGTTCATAGACATATTATGCGACCATAAATTTGGTTTCATAATCGTATTTGGGATATTAGGACCCTTTTCTTGGTGTTAAAGTAACTATAATGGTATATGATAACCGTCCTAAGAATCAACATTAAAGGACGCGTGTATGTGTATCAAAAGATTAAAAGTAGGTTACCACATGTTAGAACATTGGAAAAGTGTCCTAATATGTTTTTATTAGGACGTTATTTGTGTTGTTTATAGACCTAAAATGCGACATAAAATTGGTATCATAATCTTATTTGAGTTATTAGTACCCTTTTCTTGGTTGCTAAAGTAGCTATGATGTTACATCATAAGCGTCCTAACAATACTTTTAAGGACGTTTTTATGTGTCTCAAAAGATTAAAAGTAGGTAATCACATGTTAAAACATTGTAAAAGTGTCATAATATGGTTTTATTAGGACGCTATTTGTGTTGTTCATAGACATATAATACGACCATAAAATTGGTTTCATAAGGGTTAGGACGCTTTGGACCTATTACAACCGCCTTACATGAAACGCTTTCATCCTTGGTCCTATTAAATGAAAGGTCCTAAAAAGTACCATTTTATGACGCTTATGGGGGTCCTAAAAAGCCACTTTTCTTGTAGTGGACGTAAACCTTTAGAACTTCAGGTAGGAGATCGTGTTATGTTGAAAGTTTGTCCTTGGAAAGGAGTGATTCATTTTGGAAAGCATGGAAAACTCAATCCCCGATATATTGGTCCCTTTCCAATCCTGGAAAGAATCAGACCGGTAGCATACCGCCTGGAGCTACCATCGGAATTGAGAAGTGTACACAATGTCTTTCATGTTAGTATCTTAGGAAATGTCTTTTGGAGGAAAACATAGTTGTGCCCTTAAGAGATATTCGTATTGATGAGAAATTGAATTTTGTTGAGGAACCGATTGAGATTATGGACCGTGAGATTAAAAGGCAGAAGAATAGCCGAATTCCGATTATCAAAGTTCATTGGAACTCCCGACATGGACCGGAGTTCACTTGGGAACGTGCGGACGTTTTCTATAGGAAGTATCCTAAACTTTTTATGACATCGAGCAACTCGGAGTGAAACCCGGGACGGGTTTCTTCTAAGGCTGGGAGGCTATGACAACTGGCAATTTAGGGAGTCTATTTTAGGTACCCGCATTACTTTAAACTAAACCGAGCTTTGCCTTTATCACTATTTTTATAAACCATGACTTGAGTTATCGTATGAGTTTTAACTTTATTTGGTAGGCACTATTCGATTCGGCACTAGAAAAGCCTAAAACGAGAAATATTGTAACTTTTAGACCGTAACTCGAAAATTGACAAATAAATAGTCGAAACTCGTGGAAAAACATAAATAACGATGTTAGAAAGTCGAATGAACATTGCGGGACACTCGGGGGACAATATATGAGCTCGGGAATGGGTAAACGGGATAGTTATGAAAAATGACGCCTTCGGCCCCTCCCCTTCTCCCCTAGCCGGCCACCCCTCCCAATATTTCTCATTTGCTAGTTTCTTTCTCTCACTAAAAACACACACACAACACACTTTCTCTCTCTACTCTCTCTCTCCCCAAATAGTAAACCCTAACCCTAATAATAACTACCACCGGCCACACAACGGTGTGTGACCACCCACCTCCACCACCATCTTGAAGCTCTCTTTCTCCTCTTTCCAACCATATATAACACTCTCACTAAAACCTCCATTAACACCTTTAAATCTAAAGATTAAGATTCGGATTTCTAGGGTTTCAAGTGGGTTTTTGCAATTCGTGTTTGGATAAGGTAAAAGAGACATGAAAACACTTTGTTTGAGCCTTGTAAAGCCACGTATGGCATATTAGGGTTTCGACCATGGTGTACTTTTTAGCGATTTTGGGTGAAACTTGAAATTAAGTCTAATTAACATCTAAATCAACAAGTAGTTAGTGTTTGGTAAGCATGTGGTGTATCAATTTGATGGGTTTATGTATTTTAGGTCTAGTTTAATATTTTTGGTTAGAATAGATGATGGGTTTTATGTTTGGTTAATGATTGGAGCTTGATTGATTGTATTTGGATGTTGTGGAATTGATTTGGAAGTGTTTTGGGTGGGTTGAGATTGTGTACGAGCCACCTAGGGAACGTACGAGCCCCATGGGTTGCGTACGAGCCCCATGGGTTGCGTACGTGACCCACATGGACCAAGGGTCCGGGTCGGGTCATTTTGGAAGCTTGTTGATTGATATTGTTGATGTTTGGATGAGACGCGTGGAGCCGAAAAGCTTCTAGAGCTTGTTTGGTTCACGTGGTCTTAACCGTGACCGTGTCATGACCATTAGGGTCATAACATTGGTTTCGGGTATATTTGGTTGATTGATTGGTTGGCGAGATTGATTTGAGTTGGTTTGGGATTGAATTGCGCTATTATGACTTTTAAATTGAACTTGATCTATATATTGTCAACTTTGAGCTACGTCGGTGTTACTTTGACTTTTTAGTCAATAGTTGACTCCGACAAAGCCGTAACATGGAATTTAGTATAGTTTGGACTATTGATTGATTAAAAGCCGATAAGTCATGACTCGTGCTTGTGGACTCGGAAGGAATAACGATATGAGATTAATATTGGAATTTGACGAAATATGTATATATATACATGAAAATGCTAATAAACTATGAAATATAAATAATAAGTGGGCTTTTGTACCAAAAATATCAATAACAAGACTTATCTTGTTATTTACTATTTTTAAATGGAAACTAACGACTAAATTGGAAATGTTTTATAATAAATAAGTAATTAATGTTTCGAGTACACGTTTATCGAAGGATGCCAAATATGGGCATTTAATACTTGTTTAAGTATTTATTTGCTTACGTTATGTGCATGGGTTACGAATAACCTAGCATTAATAGTGTTGATCCACGTGGGTAGCGGACTTATTAGGTTGACGTATCTACTAAGAGCCCGCTAGGTAAGTTGGGTAACCTTATTAATGGGTGAATTATCCTTATGACTCTTTAGGATACGATTGATTTATGGGATAATAAGCGACACGAGTAAATAATTGAGTTTATCGAGTTGACGAATTCGATAAGGTCTACTATTTATTCCGAAACTTATTGGACTATGGAGCTTATCGTTTAGGGGTCTCATTGTGTTGCATTGAGTTATATATTGGTTGTTTGAGTGCATTCATAACATCAAATTGAGTCGATACACCCACATGAGGATACCAAACACTAGGATTAAATGGTGACCACACACATTTTTGGAAATAATGAAATGGAATACATTGGGGTAGATAACGTTGATTTCGAGAGATATATATATATATTAAATTTGGTCTACATTAATAGGTTGTGCTGAGTCGATAGTTGCTGTGCCGTGATTTCCGTTTTCTTCTGCTAGGGTTTATTTGTGCGTTGATTGCTTGAGGTGAGTTTCATAGCCCCACTTTTATCTACGTTTTTAACTATATTAGGGTGAGAATCATGCTACTATTTTTGGACTGTGAAAACTATTTGGATTTGCTTATATGCTTAATTGTTTAGATAGATGTGCGGTAGTTGTTGCCTTAGACTAGGGTAGCAATCCTAATTGTTATAACTATTGCCTAGCTAAGAATAGACTTCTACCTCGACCTAGTCCGGGGTTGGCAACTGTTCTAGATTTTGCCACGACAGTGTTGGACTAGAGTCGCTGGGCCCGGGTAATCCCTGGATGCGGGATATGATTTTGGTTGGTGATCCGGGTAGGATCGGTATTTATGTATCTTAGGTCTTGTATAGCAAATCAACTCCTACAGGTCCACTATGATTTTGTTGAACTTAAACCAATGAACTCACCAGCGTAAGCTGACCTTTTAGCATGATTTCTCAGGTATTTGAGAGATGTTTGGAATACGTGATCGGTTGAAACTTGGCAAGAAGGCGGGGTTCAAGGATCATTTCTGACTCTGATAAACTTTGGGGACCTATTTTATTAAATCATGTTTTGGGCCTAATATTTACTCTTTTGGATTAAATGTTTTAAATAACTAAATTTGGGATTGGTTTTGAATGTTAAATGACTATCTTTTTGCTATACTTGTGTGCGATACCAATCAAATAGTAACACCCCGAAAACTTGATTAAGTGTTCCGCTGTACCGAGATTTGGGGGTGTTACAACTGCTATGACAACTGGAGATATTTGTTGATGTCAAATTCTTTGGCTATCTCATTCCATAGGGTAAATCTGACACGGTCGCCTCTGCTGAATGGGGGTACTTTCTTTAGGCGAGTACTTTATTTAGGGTGCTGATATTAAATAGGAAGATATGCACTTGTATAATATACTTACTCAAGATTGTAGACTTCAATATCACTTCTTGTTGTTCTTTTTGTGGTTGCATCACATGTTCTTCTTTCTTCGTCAACTCGTTGTACACATCCTATATAGTCTGGTTGAAGGGTAAATAGTATTAGAACTACGTACATAATAATTATAAAAAATGTGGTTATGAAGCACCTGTTAGTATTGCGTCATTGACATCTGCACGTGCTTGCACTTCATTGAAAGTGGCAAAGTTGAAGTAGCGCTCTGGAAAATCATCGTTGTCCAGTGGCTCAGCATGCGTGTATCTGCCAGACATGTGATGAGTCAGGTTAAACTGCTTTATATAACCTAAAATATATTACGTATTTTATGAAGGTCAAAGTAGCATATAAAGAGAATTAATCCGATGTGATGTGATGTGATGAGTGGCTCAAACTACTGACATTATAAACTGCTTTAAACTGCTTTACGTGATGAGTGGCTCAACATGCGTGTATCTGTCCAGTGACATCAAAGTGGCAAAGTTGAAGTAGTGCTCTGGAAAATCATGAGTTTTGGTAGTATTCAAGGTGTAATTGCAGCGTATTATCCACAACATGTGATGATTCAGTAGGTGCATAGCCTCTCCTCATTGAGTATGCGTGGCAAGTATTGTCATATGAGGTGAAAGAACTCGGCTGTTGTTGTATCTCCGTACCTACAATCGTACCAGTTATGATTGAGTGTTAGAGGTCCTATAAAAAAAGGAAAAAAATAAAAGAAATATGATCAAGTAAATATATACTGTAGTAATCAGTAAATGTGATTGCAGCGTATTATCCAAAACACATAATCAATCAGTAGGTGCATAACCTCTCCTGGTTGTGGTGCGGCTAGTATTGCCATATGAGGTGAAAGAACTCGGCTGTTGATGTGCCTCCGCACCTATAATCGTAACAATTATGGTTGAGTTAGTATTAGGTATTCCAAAATGGTAATACGATTTTAAGAAGTCAGAAGAAAAAAAGATAGGCGAAAAAGTAGTTATATAGATGTTAGTATATGTAAGTGTGGCATATAATCCTTAAAGTGTTATTATGCAGTAAGTGCATAATATTGTATGACTGAATGTGTGTGCCAATTGCCAAATATTCTGATGTGAGGCCGAAGCCGTTTGTTGTGTAAATTCTGAGGTGGACCTGCTACTGCAAAGCTTCGATGTAATCCATGGTAAATGCTGAAAAGTATATTAGCTCACTAATATCAGGAACAAACAATCTCTACCTTTTTCCTATATAGTGTCCACCTTTTGGTCATTTTAACTATTATTCTCTATAAGAAATTAATAATTTTCCATAGAAAAAAATGTTTTAGTTCAATGACGTGAGGGTAATCTTGACCGTTATATAAGTATACGTAGGGAGTAAACTATGCAGCAAATGATACCGAATCTCCTAGTCTCATTTTTCAATAGCAGTGTCTTCTTCTTCCATCCATGGTTGTTTATGTTAGGATTTAGTAAATCCAGTCATTAGAGAGTCGGTCACCTCAAGTATATGTAATCGTTAGAAAGCTCATAGTCGTAGATTATTTAATGTTAAGTAGTATTTCATTGTGTAACACCGTGGAGGACGGACGGGTCTTTACCCACTGTATGCCTGATCCACAGCCCGTAGGTGGCGATTTGTGTAAGACTATAAATACTCTCTACCTCCCAAGGTAGAGAGTTGGAGCTCATAATGATACTTTCATTTTCTCTCACTATGTTCCCAAACCTCTAACTATTTCTCTCTCTAAAACCATAAGTTATACGCCTCACTTGATCATGTATTGATGTGTTTGTGAAATCCAATATGTTACAAATGGTATCAGAGCCATGGTTTGATCATCTCTCTTACATATCCTTGGATTTCTAGTGGTTTTAGATGGTTTTTGAGTTTGAAAAAGTTTAGTGGTTTTTGCATCATTTGGATCAATTCTTGTGTTTAAGTTTGAATTTTGAGTGTAATTTTGTGTTTAGAATCATTATAAGTGCTTGGGGTTTGGATTTGGAAAGCTTGAATCACTGTGGTTGAGCTTTTTTTGGATTGAAAAGTGTGTTTTTGAAGGTTTTCAAGGTAGCGACTTGAGTCTCGTTGTGAATTTCTTCGTGGCGACTTGCTTCAGTAATTTCTAGCGAGTTGTAGTGTTAGTCGTAGTGACTTGTGCTTAGCGACTTGTCTATTGAGACAAGCCGACAAACAGTACAAGTTAGTGGATTCTCCACTACGGCTAGCGACTTGGAGGGGTAGCGACTTGCTTTCATTATTTCTAGCGACTTGTACTTATAGTTCTTAGCGAGTTGTCTCTTAGCGACTTGGATATTTAGCGAGTTGCTCTTTAGCGACTCGTATGCTTAGCGATTTGGTTCATTAGCAACTTGTGTTTAGCGACTTGCTACTTAGCGACTTGGTGCTTAGCGACTTGGTTCAAGGGTTATAGAGACTTGGTTAATACTTGTTTCTAATACGGTTTTCTCTTGATTTAGTAAAATCCCGTGAAAGAATCTATTTCCCGGTTTAATCATAGAGTTATAAAATCCCGTGAAATCTGTAAACATGTCTACCAACGTGCCTACAATCATCTCTACTGTAGCTGAGGATGTTCAAGCAGTTGGTTCAGACACTCGTCCACCCATGCTTGACAGAACTGACTATGACTCATGGGCTCAACGAATTAGGTTGTATTGTCTTGGAAAGGAAAATGGAGTCAACATTCTCAAGTTCATTAATGAAGGACCGTATCAGATTGAGACTACAAGAGACATAATTGATACTGCTGCAGATGGAACCATGATCTTTGTATTGGACAGACCAAAGACATATGATGAGCTCAGTGATAAGGAGAAAAAGAGATTTGATGCTGATATCAGGGCTTCAAACATTATACTTCAAGGTCTTCCAAAAGATATCTACAAGCTTATCAATCACAACACTAAAGCCAAGGCAGTTTGGGATAATGTCAAGATGCTTCTCTCAGGTTCTGAATTAACTAAGGAAGACAGAGAATCACAACTGTATGATGAATTTGAGCACTTCAAGATGAAACCAGATGAGAGTGTCTATGAATATTACGTGAGATTCCACAAACTTGTGAATGATATGAGGAATATCAAAATGACCATGCCAAACATTCAGCTGAACTCAAAGTTTGTGAACAACATGAATCCCAAATGGCACAAATTTGTCACCGCTGTGAAGTTAACCAAAGGATTGAAGAATACAAACTACGAGCAACTGTATGCCTTCCTTCTTCAGAATGAAAGACATGCTATGTTTGAAAAAAGGATTCTTGAACAGTTCAAAACCAACCAGGGAGAAACAAGTTCTTCAAATGATTCAACAGCTTTTTACACAAATGTTGGAATTACCACCAAAGCTTCTCAAGTCATACCCACGGGTAATGGTAATCACAAACTCATTCCTGATCCAATGTTCAAACAAGCTGATGTTGATGGAGTCATGGGACACTTCATCAATCAACTGGCTCTTATGGTTAAACAAAACTTGACCCTCGATTCACATACCAACAGTCTTCACACTAACAATGAGATCAGAACTGCATCCAATCTTCACAATCATGCTGTTGTCAGAGATGGAAAATTTATGGTGCAACTAGTTCAAGGAAGGAAATATGTTGCAAATCAGTTTCTGGGAAGGAATGGAAATCAATGTCAAGCAAAGCCAATTAAGTGCTACAACTGTGGTGGTGATGGACATATAGCAAGGAACTGCACATCTCCAAAACGTCCACAGAATGCAGAATACTTCAGAGACAAGATGTTGCTTGTGCAAGCTCAGGATAATGGAGCAGCTTTGGATGAAGAAGAGTTGTTGTTTCTTGCTGAGGGAAATGCCAAAACCTATGATGCTGATGTTGATGAACAGCCAATTCAGGAAATAGGTCACAATCATCAAAATGCCTTTCAAGTAGCTGACTGTGATGCATTTGACTCTGATGTCGATGATGAACCTACTGCTCAAACAATCTTCATGGCTAGCATCTCACCTATGGTCTCTCCAAAGGTCTCTTCACCACAACAGGCTGGTCCATCCAAAGACTCAATCATTTCAGAGGTATTAAAACTATATGATGAAGTTGATGAGCAAAAGATGCATAATAAAGTACAATCTCTTGAAACTTATGAATCAGATATTGATGATGTTGGTAATAGCAATATTGTACCATACGATCAATATGTGAAGCAAAGTGAAAGTGAGATTGTACCAAGTAATGCATCTTCCGCAGTCAATGATGACTATGTTTTTGATGAATACACGGCATGTGCCCTTGATGATTCTGATATCTCTGAACTGAATGCCTATAAAGAACAAGTTGCTATCTATGAACAACGTGCTAAGTTTGATTTAACCACCCGTGAGCAGGAAATGGATGACCAAATGCGTACAATTATTAGAAAAAGTAATTTTAGAGAAGAAGTATTAAAACAAGAGTTAAACTCCTTACAAGAAAAGCTTTCTAAAACTGCTAAGCAAAAACAAGAACTTCAAGAAAATTTTAAAATGATTAAGAAGGAATTCAATGCTAAGGAATCAAAACTTTTGAATGATTTTTCCAATCTAAAAACTTTGAAAAACAAGCTTGAAAATAAGTTGTACGTACAAGGGAATACCATTCAGACTGCTCACTTGATCACTAAGCATAGAGTCTTAAGCGATAAGCATAGCATTCCCCTTGTTGAAGAACCTAATCCTGAGGTAGTTAAAAAGGCTAGAGCTGCTCATAAGGTACTATATGATGGTAATGAGATTCTTAAGCCTAGGCAAACACCATCATGTGTTGGAAGCACTGAAGAGGATAGAAAATTAGATGATGCCTCTAGGGAGAAAATGGATAAGAAGCTTAATGATCCTGTGTGTAAAAAGGAAAACATAACGATAAAACCCCATGATTACACTAAGGAAAACTAGATCTCCTTAAACAAGTTTAAGCCTCAGACTCTATTAACCCCTTAACAAGTGTTCTGGAAAAAGGATATGGATATGCAAAAAGCTGAAAATCTTGTTGCAAAAAAACACTCCCCTTAGGAAAATGCCTGCAGCTACTGTGTATCCTCCAAATACACCAATGCATCTAGTTCCTAGATCGATTGCCACTAAGAGCAAAACCTTAATCAGCATGTATGTTGTTTATCAAGTATTCGTTGATTTTCAGAAGACATGTAAGAAGAGAATCACACCTACAGGGATAACTGAGGGGGAAAGGGGTTTTGAGCAAACTAAAGAATGTTATTTAACTGAGGTTATGCCTTTCTTTAAACAATTAAAAGGTCAATTTGAGAGTCAATAAATTCAGATATTAAAGAAATGGAAACGGAATTTGATGCAATGATAATTGAGGTCAATGATTATGAACAAGAACTCAAATATAATGAAGTTGAAAGGAAGAACTTGCATATTTTAAATGAGAATTTGATTTCGAGTTGTGTTGCTCAAGATGTGTTTTATACTGTTACTAAGCACTCTATTACTGCTTCTCGATTTCATGAATTATCTATTGCATTGAAAGTTTCCCATGATCGTGTCATTGAGCTTGAAAACAAAAACTCAGAACTAAATGAGAAAATTGATCAGGATGATCACGATAATTTGGTAAAACATCTTTCTAAACTAGAAGCTGAACATTTTGATTTGCAACTAAAATATCAACATCTTAAAGAAAATGTCAAAACCTCAAATATCAAGACATCCTCAGATGTTCCAGAGTTTGATGCAGTTTTTGAGATAAATAAACGTGACAAACAGATTCAAGCTCATTGTAACACGATCAGAAAGTTGAAAGCCCAAATTTCACAATTAAATGGTGAAAAGAACAATGTGACTGGCTCCCAAATGCCTCCTCCTTTAGATTCTCAGTATTCACAAACTTTTCATCTTCAAAACTTGGTTAATGTTTTACAAAAAGAAAACGAGAGTTTTCTATAAGAAAATGAAAAAAGTTAAACGACACTTTAAAGAGTTATATGATTCAATGAAAGTCACTTGTGACAAGAACAACGAAAAAATAACGTCTTTACAAAAAGAAATTGAGAATCTGAGGAGTCAGGAAAAAGGGAATTTGCCGCTTGTCTTTAATGAGAATGTTGCATCAAAGTTATCCTCATATTGCAAATATACTGTGACTGTTAAATACATTCCTCCTCACCTTAGGAATAATGAACTTGTGTTTCATAACTATTTTGCTCACCTTAAGGATAGTCTAGAATGTCTCCGTGAGATTGTGGAAGATGATTTCATAAATAAGCCGCTTGATAGAGAAATTAGGTTTGCTTGTGTTAGCCTTAATAGTTTTTATTAGAAATGATGGTCATTCACATCTAGGAACTTTGTAACGTGTGTTAGATATCGTGCTAAAATAGTCATCGGGCTCGTGGATTGGGTTAAGCTAAATGGCTAGAATTTGTGTTAAGCTAGCCTTGTATAAGTCAATGTCCAACCCAAGTCCAATCGTGGCCCATGGAAAGCCCATTAGGGCATCTAGTTTTTGTACTATAAATACACCTCAAATGAGTCATTTGAGGTGTGTGCTTGAATGTGTGTGTGTGTGTATTTTTCCTTTGAAATAAACATCTCTCTTGTTTTCATCTTTCTTCACATACACGAGTTTCATAACATCAAGTCACCATCTTTCTCATCTTTATTTTCTTTCTTCTAAGCTTAACGTTTGTGTTTGTGTTGAACGTGTTCTATGCGTAGTGTGGTTTCACGTGGTGATACTTGTGTTTGTTAAGTGGGTTTGTGATAAGGTTGATAGATTTAAGGTCCTACAGCTTGCATTCAGGCCAAACGATCTCAAGAACTGCTAGAATGTTTAATAGCAACATGTCCTAAATCCTTAGGTGCGAAAGGTAAAGCTGTGATGCCTTGTTCTATGCCTTGTGCCAAGTATACAAACCATTCTATGCCCAGTATTAAGAAAGTGAATTCTAATGTGCCTTCAAGTAGTTCAGATCACTGCACTTCTAGTTCAGGAATGCAAAAAGTAGATCAACCAACTAATGTTCCCATAATTCCCACTACAGGAGTAATCTGTGACATAAAATCAAGCGGGTCAAAGCCTCTAGGCAATACCAACCAAGATAGGACCTCGCAAGCTAAGAATGTGCATTGGAAGAGAGTAGAAGATCACCTAAGGAATATTATGTTTGAGTTGAATAAAACGAATCGTGTTGATTCTAGTATTAGCTATAAGCGTACTGTAACTAATTCGAATTCTGCTACTATCCGCAAACCATGTAATGATGACTGCTTGATTTCTGTTACTAATTATGAATGTGTTGTGAATGATTTGTCTAATGCTGTCAAATGCTGAGTTAAAACTGTTAATGTTAAAAATCAAGCTAAGAAGGCTAAAAGACAAAGGCGAAAGAAAGTTAGAAAACAGTGGAAACCCACAGGAAGGAAATTTAGTAATATAGGTTATCAATGGATACCTACTGGACGTAAGATTAATGAGTTGTGCCCTAAATTTGCTAAGTCAATGCCCACTAGAAAATGGATGCCTACTGGTAGAACTATTCCCTTAAGAAGTGAACATACTTTGAATAGGTCAAATATGGACACTAGAACTTCATCTATTTCTGATGATTCCATTGTTTCTACTTCTGATGTGGGTGTTCCAATCATTGTTACTAACCAAATGGAACCCATTCTTGCATGGGGATCCCAATTATCCAGTTATCCATTATTGTCTGTGTTCAACTGCAGATCGTTCAAATCGTTATGTGGTACCTGGACTCAGGTTGTTCCAAGCATATGACTGGAGATCGCTGGAGGCTTTTGAACTTCGTGAGTAAATTCATCGGGACTGTTAGATATAGGAACGACCATTTTGGAGCAATTATGGGTTACGGAGACTATGTTGTTGGCAAAAGTGTAATCTCCAGGGTATATTATGTTGAAGGTCTTGGTCATAACTTGTTCTCTGTTGGTCAATTCTGTGATTCCGATCTAGAAGTGGCATTTAGAAAACATACTTGTTTCGTTAGAGAACTCAATGGTGTGGAACTGTTAAGAGGAACTCGTGGCTCAAATCTATACACTATCTCTATCGAAGACATGATGAAGTCTTCTCCAATCTGCTTGCTGTCAAAGGCTTCAAAAACAAAGTCATGGTTATGGCATCGTCGTCTCAATCACTTGAACTTCGGCACCATTAATAACCTTTCCGGAAAGGATCTTGTCAGAGGATTACCCAGATTAAAGTATGAAAAAGATCATCTTTTTTCAGCTTGCCAATTGGGAAAAAGCACGAAATATGCCCACAAACCAAAACCCACAAACTCAGTAATAGAAGTCCTTCATACCCTTCATATGGATCTGTGTGGACCAATGAGAGTGCAAACGATAAATGGAAAGAAATACATTCTAGTCATTGTTGATGACTACTCTCGATTTACTTGGGTAAAGTTTTTGAGGACAAAGGGTGAAACTCCAGATGTCATCATTAAACTTATCAAACAGCTTCAGGTTCGACTCAACAATACTGTTAGAATTGTTCGAACAGACAATGGCACTGAGTTTGTTAACAAAGACTTAATTCAGTTTTATGAAAGTGTTGGAATCAGTCATCAAAGAAGTATTCCACGAACTCCTCAACAGAACGGTGTAGTTGAAAGACGAAATCGAGCTCTTGTGGAGGTCGCAAGAACAATGCTAATTTATTCAAAGGTTCCAATGTTTCTATGGGCTGAAGCCATTGCCACTGCTTGCTACACCCAAAATCGTTCCCTTATACACACCTCTCATGGAAAAACTCCATATGAACTTGTCCATAAACAAAAACCTGATCTCTCCTACCTTTGTGTGTTTGGTGCTTTGTGCTATCCAACGAATGACGGTCAAGATTTAGGCAAAATAAGAGCAAAGGCAGATATTGGAGTTTTTGTTGGTTATGCACCAAACAAGAAGGGTTACCGAATCTACAACAAAAGAACTCGAGATATCTTGGAAACTATTCACGTCACGTTTGATGAGCTTTCCGGTCAAATGGCTCCAGGACAATCCAGTTCTGGACCCGCATTTCAATCTTCATCAAGTAGTCCTATCAGCTCTACCCTTGATTCAAATCCCTCACCAGCAACTCCTTATGTACCTCATTCAGAAGATGATTTGAAGAAATTATTTGATCCAATGTTTGATGAACACTATGAGCCAAGTGCTAATGATATGTCAATTCCATCAACATAGGCTGCTCCTATCCCTATCAATGAAGTCAACCCTTCAGTTTCAATGTCATTAAGTCAAGAAGCGCCTGCTGCTGATCACTCTGTCTCATCAACAAATCATCAATCATCAAGTGTACATCAGGGAATTATTTCTGTCATCAATGATGGAGATAATCCCTTTGCTACTCCTGAAGATGCCCCCTTTGAAAACATATTTGCTCCTGAATCATCATCATAACCATCTTCTTCAGGAGATATCGACTCTGCTACTTCAGTTCCTCAACAACAACCACATGAACACCTTAGAAAATGGACACATGATCATCCATTGAACAACATCATAGGAAACCCCTCTCGTCCAGTATCCACACGGAAACAACTTGCAACCGATGCCTTATGGTGCTTCTTCAACTCCGTACTCTCTAAGGTCGAACCAAAAGATGTTTGATGAGTGTGTAAATACTCATCATTTTTGGGTCAAATCTAAACTGCAAAACACTTAAAAATGCTCAAAAATGCATCAAAATACTGAAAATATCTCAAAATTGCATTTTATATGTTTCAGATGCAAAATGTTTAAATCAGATGAAAAATGAGCTAAGTTTGCATAATTGGCAGTTTCAGTCCCCCAAGTTTCAAAAGTTGTCAGAAATAGTCCCTGAGCACTTATTTCAAAAGAAAAGTCACCAAAGGTCCTTTTAAAATCATAACTTGTCATAATTAGTCCTTTGGTGAAAAATGTCAAAAGTTTTGAGAAATTACAAGTTTAGTCCTTTGGGTTTAAAAATTGGCAAAAATAGTCCTTGGAAGTTTGAAAATGTCCTTTATGGTCCTTGTACTATGGAAACTTGTCATTTTTGGTCCCTTGAAACAACTTTGGAAATTTGGCAGCTTTGGTCCCTCAAGAATCAGAAATTGCATCTTTGGTCCTTGTTATTAATAACCAAATACCTTTGGACCTTGACCCTTTCCTTTTTGACCCCTGCCATATCCACTTGACCCCCTGTTTTTGACCCCCCTTTCATATATCAATCCCGGTCGAGCAAGGTCAAACAAACACACCACACCTTTTCCTCCATTTTCTTTCTTCTTCACCAACCTCGCCTGCAACACTCAACCCACCCATTCTTCTAGCTCAACTCTTCCTCTCCATGTTCCCTCCACCTCAACAACATCCAAGAAACATTTAATGCGTCTTCTTCCCTTGTACTCAACCCCCAGCTGTATAAACCATTTTGGCGCCAAAAATTCATCAAACGGCCATTATCCACTCAAGTCATCCAATGGTCCCAAATGCAAGTGGGAAATGCTCAAGAGAGAGAGAAGACATTTGGTTGTATAAATAGAAGAAAGAGAAGCAAGGAAAAGAGGAGTACTTAGTTTTTAATTTCTCATGTATGTCATTTTAAAATTCCATGTCATATTTAAGCTTTAAATTGTATCTTTTTATCTTCATTGTACTCATTTAAGTCTTATCAATCAGTGTAACTCACTTTTAAGTGGTAATTCAAAGTTTGGTTAATTTTCTGTTTTTCCTTTTCCTGAAATCAAGCCTGCTTGAAAATTTCTAATTATCAAGCTTTTATAAGCTTGATCTCAGCTTTCACAAGACTCATTCTAGCTTATTATAGCTATTGGTAAGTCTGTTTCACAAATCTTGATATTCAATCAAATGCCAAAAAGTCAACAAAGGTCAACTGAGGAAGCAAAATGGGTATGAGTTTGGAACGGGGGTTGATAATCAGTTGGAAATGGGTTGATAATTGGTTTAGGATAGTGGTTACTTGCGGTGTTTGGCAAGCCATTGTGGCTAGGATTTTTGTAAGTTCTTGAATTCTGTTTCATTACTGCCATTATTGCATTAATAGTTTAGTAGATATTTGATAATTGTAGTCATTGTTTTCTGCATCATATAGGTAGTTTAGGTCTGTTCTAATAATAATCATAGCTTGGATGTGTGGATTAGTAGTAGTTAAAGTGAAATCAGTCACATAAATAGTGTTTGGATCAGTGAGTGTAATTAAGCTTGAGCTTTGGTTTTTGCTTCAAATCTGTTCACTCAGTCTCAAATAGGACCACTTGAATCATTTCAGTCATCATGTTGCCTCTGCACTATCTAAAAGTCAAAATCACCTTGAATCTGTTCTAAGTTCATGTCTGTTAGAAATTTGTGAGATCATAAGCTTGATTTGTGTTCAAATATCATTAGAGTAGCTTGCATCAGTTTCATTTTACCATAAAACATCAATCTCAGTCCATAAATTGGTTTCAAATCTCACAAAAGTCAAAATATCAAAACTGTCAAAAGTCAAAAATGTGAAAAACCAGTTTTGACCCAACCTTTGTTGAATTTTCATGTATTCATTTTTGGTTCAAATCAAGTGAAATTGTGGGTTTTTCTAGTTTAGTTGGTCAAGGTTCTTAAGCTTATTTTGTTGAATTTTGGAAGCTCTTAAAGCTCTAAATCAGCTTGTCAAAAGGTCAAAAGTGCCCTGTGACAAGAGCGTAGTCACTGAAGCAGTTTCTCAGGTTCTTGCAGAGCTTGTCACAAGCTCATTAGAGCTTATCTTGGTCTCATTCTTGGTTTATAAGTAGCTAGCCAGGTCTAGTGTAGGATCCTATATCTGGTTTTTAGTTTCAGCTTATTTGAGTGGCTTATTTTCTAGCCACAAAGTAGCACCCAAAAACTGTTTTGGGCATTTAAGCTCAAATCATCAAATCTGTGTAGCTTGTATTTTAGAGGTTTAGGATAGTTGTAATAAGTTTCTTTTGAGTATTTTTAACATATTATAGCTTCTGTGATAGTTTGGTGCTCATTTGTAGCCTTTGGCTTATTTCAAGTGCTTATTTATAAGCACTTGTCACTGCAGCCTCATATTCCTTCACATAAGCCACTATTTTTATATTTTTCTCAGATTTAGAATATTATTTTAGACTTTTATTGAATTTTTCATATTTTTCTAGCACTGTTTGCTATTTTTCTTCATTTAAAAAACAGTTTTTAGGCATTTTTAATTAGCTTTTAATACAATTAAATCAGAAAAGTTTCAAAAAAAATAAGTTTTCATTTTTCCTAGGTTAAGATAAATATAAAAAGTCAAAAAATATTTTTCAGATTTTTCTTAGTTAAATTTGTAATTTTTAGCAATTTAATTAGTTTTAAATAGTTTTTAATTCATAGAAAATAGAAAATAATTAGAAAAATACAAAATTAGTTTTGAAAATTCTCTTTAGTTATTTTAGATTTTTCCAAGTCATAATTTCATTTTCTAGCTTTATTTCATATTTTCTTGTATTTTAGGGTATTATTAAATAGGTAAAAATAGTTTTTAATTAATAATAATTAAATAAATAGTTATAAAAATAATTTTCTTTTTCTAAAAATTTTCTCTTATCATTAGGTTTGTAAAAATGTCATTTTCATAATTTTAGGATTAATATTGTTTCAGTTCACATTTTCTTTTGTACGTCACGTAGTTTTAATTTAAGTTTTATAAAAAGAAAATCAAAAAACATCATTTTGCAAAAATAGGCGATGATAGCGTTTATTTAATATAGTTTTATTTTTTTTTTAATTTTCTTTAATTTGCATTTAAGCCCATGTAATTTATAAACTTTTTCTTTAGGTTTAATCAATCATATCTCTTTTCGTTCAAAATCCTCTCGATCACTATTCGTTGATTATTCTCGCACAGCTCGTTGGGACATAACGACACGGAGAAACACTATACTCTCTGGACTTCATTGCATTTGGTTCAACTTGTTTGAAGTTTGTTACGGTTGACCATTCACAAGTGGTCGGCTTGAGTGAGAAAACTTGACGTCTGGGGCGAATCAATGTTAAAACGTATGGATGAAGACCGCTGGTTCAATGCCATGCAAGAAGAAATTCATGAGTTTGATCGACTAGATGTATGGGAATTGGTACCTTCTCCTGACTATGCTATGATCATTGCTCTAAAGTGGATCTTCAAAGTAAAACTTGATGAGCATGGTGATGTTTTAAAGAACAAGGCTAGATTGGTTGCAAAAGGATACCGTCAAGAGGAGGGGATTGACTTTGAAGAATCATTTTCTCCTGTTGCTCGTATCGAGGCAATCAAAATCTTCTTGGCTAATGCTGCAAGTAAGAATATGGTAGTCTATCAATGGATGTCAAGGCGGCTTAACGGAGATCTGAAAGAAGTCTTATACGTCAGCCAACCTGAAGGCTTTGTGAATCCAGAGCATCCTACTCACATCTATCATTTGAATAAGGCTCTTTACGGTTTGAAGCAAGCTCCAAGGGCGTGGTATGATACGCTATCAAAGTTTCTTCTATCTATGGATTCAAAGAAAGGAGCGGAGTTGATCCGACATTTTTCACCAGAAAGTCAGGAAAACATTTATTTTTGCCTCGACTGACCCCAATGAATATGATCATTTTTCAAATGAAATGGGTTCCAAATTTCAAATGTCTATGATGGGACAAATGTCATTTTTCTTGGGATTACAAATTTCACAAAGTCCCGGAGGCATTTTCATAAAACAATCTAAATATGCAAATGAGATTTTAAAGAAATTTGGATTTGATTCTTGTAACCTTGTTGACACTCCCATGATTGAGCGTACTAAACTGGATGAGGACCACTCAGGGATCATAGTAGACCAAACGAAATATCGTGGTATGATTGGATCACGATGTACCTCAACGATGACCAGACATTACATTTGTTTTGCATGTGTGCTAGATATCAGGCTAAGCCTACCAAAAAGGACCTTGAAGCGGTTAAACGGGTCTTTCGATATCTCCAAGGAACCATCAAAATGGGACTTTGGTACGGAACAGGTATGTCACTAACACCTATATGCGATCTGATCATGCGGGATGTCAAGATACACGTCGAAATACGTTGGAGGTGCTCGATTTTGGGTGATAAGCTTGTGAGCTGGTCTTCAAAGAAATAAATGAGTACTTCTAATTCCTCTACAGAGGCTGAATACATAGCCATGTCATCTTGTTGTGCTCAAATCCTATGGATGAGATCCCAATTATCTGACTATGGCTTTGAATTCAACAAAATTCCTCTGTACTGTGATAATAAAAGTGCTATTGCTCTCTCATGAAACAACGTTCAACACTCAAGAGCAAAGCACATCGACATTAGACATCATTTCATCAGGGAGAAAGTAGAAAACTGTATGGTAGAACTCTATTTTGTGAGGACTGAATACCAGTTAGCATACATCTTCACTAAAGCTCTTCCTAGAGAACGTTTTGAGTTTATCCTCCCACGACTTGGTCTAAAGAGTCTTCAACCGGAAACACTCAAACGTCTTCAAGAGGAAGACGAAGAGTAAAGGTATTTCTTCATCCATCTCTTGTAAATATTTATTCGAAAAGCAAAATACAAAAATATAAAACTTTCAAAAATCCATAAAAAATTTGAAAAATCTTAAAAAATAAAAAATAAAAAATAAAAAATTCAAAAATTATTGTCACTTTGTCATGTTTTTCTCGATTCGATAATATCTACGGTCTTTGTGCTGTCATTCAAAGAATGACACGGGACTTTAGATATTGTTCGAATGTTCAAAAAAAATAATTGTGAGTAAGTGAAACTATGGTTTATTGCTATTTCAGGCAGTAACCCGTTTTTAAAGAAAGAACAGAGCCATGCTTTAACGTATGTTTCAAATCTCATGCTCTGATTCTACACACAATCAATTGATATCTAATGAAAACTAATTGCTTTGAAAAATAACTCGGACTCTATTTTTGAAAATCATCTGATCTTAACATTTGTCAAAATATCTATCTCTCAATCAACAACTTATGTCATTGATTGAGGGGGAGAATGATTTCAATTAAATCAAAAGGTTATTGGTCATACAATTGTTTTCAAAAGATCATCATGCATGTTTAATTAATGGAGTGTAAAGTCTCAAAATCCGATCCTTATCAGTTAAAATGGTTTTTCATAATCAAGTCACAATTCTCCTCAAAAGCTTTCAAAATCAATTTAAATCTACAGAGATCACAAATCTCAAATGATTTGAAAATTGTGATCGGGGAGAATTTGTGATTTAAATTGGATTAATAATTCGATAAATGGTTTCATAAGTGTTTAGCAAGCTTTCCTCCCCACATGTGCCAAACGATTTCAAATTTTCCATGCACATGTTGAGGGGGAGCATCTATTTCAAACCACGAAGAATTGAAACGTGATTGATTTATATCTAAGTGCAGATTCCTTCTAATATGTGCAAAACTCTTTCAAACCTCGAGGCACATATTGAGGAGGAGCAAACTTATGAAAACCTCATCCTTCCCCAATATGCTTTATCTACTTGATTTGATCAGGGAAGTGATGTTGATATCTTTTAGAAAATGGTAATCAAAGAAGTTAATTCTTCCTCTTGCCTCCGTGTGCCAAAACGATTTCAAATTCATGATGCACATGTTGAGGGGGAGCTCTTTTTCTAAAAATATCAAAAACAATTCAGGTACAAAACACTTTGATAATATATCACAAGTATCTGGATTGATTTTCAAATGGTTTTCAATTGGTTCCAATGGCAGATGAACTATACCAAATAGACCGACCAAATTTACTTTATGTATGGTGATATAAGGATGATAAGGTTAGGAATTTTGTTCCCATGATCCCACGAACGGGAGGGATCTACCCAGGGGACAATCCACTAGATAGTGTAGAAGTCCTTAGGTATGATGAAAAAAAAGTGAGATATGGGAAGAGTGCGGATGAGACAGAGCTAGTCTGGAATAAACCCAACAAAGTTCTAGTTATGAAGTCTCGGTAAGCACTGAAGGGGTTGAAGAATAAAAAAGAAATGAATGGAAAAAGGGTGAAAAGAAATAGCCCTCCAATTATTCAACCTTAGGGCAGAAACTGGGTTCAATTCATATGCTCTTGGTGGTAACATCGGTATTGAAGACAAGACGTCATGGACCTAGTGACGCACTGCACTACAACTTCCCAAACCACTCAAGTTCCTTTTTAAAAGGGCTTGTTTCATTCTCACGGGGAACCTACATAATCTATCGACTTTCTCTTAGAGTTTGTTGATATTGAAGAAGGAGACCCTCTCCCTAGTCTCCGGCATAGGAACCAAAATATCCAGAATTGAGTCTAGAGCCACGAGATCATCATATAAATCTCATTAGGACACTATCTATGAAGACTCTTTGTTTCACACAATGTGGAAAGAGAGATTATATCTTATGAGTCCTACGCATTATCCTTGTGGTATTGCCAGAACATCTGAGTGATATGCAAACATATTCACAATGAGGATGGAAAGCCTTCTGGAGCCAACATCAAACAAGCTCCTGGTGGGTGGCATGTGAGATCTATCCAATTGATCAACCATGTGACAAGCGAGAACGAAACAATGGGGTGATTCATTCCTTTGAATCAATCCTGGTTCAAGTTATGGATTGACAGATACTTTTGAAAAAACCGGTCGTTGTGCTTAAAAACTCTTTTCTTTAGCACATCGACTGTGTACTCATATTTCAAAATAAAGGTGTTTATGATTGATAATTGATTTTCATTAAAACCTTCGTTGTATTGCAAAAACAATTTCTATTAAGCATTACACGATTGTTTTTCAAATCTCTTTTCATCAATCAGTGAATCTCAATTCGCCGGTTCACTCACTCCGTGTTGTCTTCTTTGAGACATTCCGGTTTGAGAACGGCTAGAACAGCTGTGAAACCCTCAAGGAAATTCTTGAATTATACGATCACAAGCGATTACTTGCGATCAACGGGAACCGTGGGCGTGTACCTCAATTCAACGAAAGTGATCAAAACACTTTCGTGGCTTTATCTAAGCTTTGTATGCAGTACGCCCGGCGTTTGCAGTGATCGAGATGAAGCGGTCAATCCATAGCTGCATGCTCACTCAACACATTCATTTCTAAAGAAATCATGATAAGTGCATCAATGACTCTGATATTTACACTCCATGCTTCTACTTTCTGCTATGCCAATATCATGAATCAACGAAAGCTTCCGCTACTCTGATGAGAATATATCATGATCCAGAATGTGAGCATGTCGGTCCAAATGTCACAACATCACATGATAACAACACCACAATGGAAGAGTCAGAGATTAATTTTAGCTGAAGATCTCAATGCTGGCTCAAAACTCATTATCACGTGGATCAGTTAAAGAATGATTTTTGAATTAATGACTACGAGCTTCAGAGCTAAGAACATTAACAAGAATCCAAGAACAATCTTATTGTAATATCTGTTTGTATTCAATGTAATTTTGAGGTGACCTCCCTTAGGGGGATATTGTTAGGATTTAGTAAATCCAGTTATTAAAGAGTCGGTCACCTCAAGTATATGTAATCGTTAGAAAGCTCGTAGTCGTAGATTATCTAATGTTAAGTAGTATTTCGTTGTGTAACACCGTGGAGGACGGACGGGTCTTTACCCACTGTATGCCTGATCCACAGCCCGTAGGTGGCGATTTGTGTAAGACTATAAATACTCTCTACCTCCCAAGGTAGAGAGTTGGAGCTCATAATAATACTTTCATTTTCTCTCACTAAGTTCCCAAACCTCTAACTATTTCTCTCTCTAAAACCATAAGTTATACGCCTCACTTGATCATGTATTGATGTGTTTGTGAAATCCAATATGTTATAGTTTAGGACCTTAAAGCCAATAGCATACATGATATCAGATTACAACTGAATTCTTGGAAGTGCATTGGATG
Source organism: Chrysanthemum makinoi (assembly GCA_910596185.1). NCBI lineage: Eukaryota > Viridiplantae > Streptophyta > Magnoliopsida > Asterales > Asteraceae > Chrysanthemum > Chrysanthemum makinoi. Next base: position 20,869,497 of record OU343219.1, read on the forward strand.
AGTCAAATACGGTATTCACATGTCAAAAATAACAATGAAACAATTACCTTACTTGAAGAATGATTTTTGAATTAATGTGAGCATGTCACCTACAGTTGATGGGTTAGCCACTTTAACACCAGCATCAGTGACAAAATTAAGAACCTGAAAATTAAGTATAGTTGAGAAAAATAAACTCTGATAATAACCGGTAACAGGTCAGAATAGGTTCTGGTTGGGATGGTTAACAAATTTTAAATTGGTCCATATTCTAACAGATTACTTATATATTAGTGTCTTGACTACGCCTACCAAAGCAATCTAAATCTCTAAATAAAAGGATTTGGAATGTTATTCAATAAAATCAAACTTTTCGTAACCTCAAATTTGTTTAATCAGTAGAAGACGACCTATTGACCTAAGTAAATGGGCCAATATACCTATGTATATAGTAAAATAATGGGTGCCACAGTAAGCAGCAACTTCTTATAATTTGTTCGCACAACCCAATTTATATTTTATAACGGGGTAGAGAAAAATAGAAAAATTTAGGGTACCTCTGGTCTGTATATATCAGCTATTAGAGCTGGATCGATTATCCATTGATCTTGCTTTGGTGACCTGACACTGTAACAAAGAACAGAATAAATATACACATGAACTAGGTAAAATCATGGTTCTTGCTAGTTAAACATCCGATTATGTGATTATTACTGCTACAAATAGCAGAACACATTCACACACTATTTTCTATATCCGAATTTATTGTAGCTGATTAACTATTTCCATTATTTAATATCACACAACCACCTTCAACATGGAGTTTTACTTTTGTAAATAACTTCTAAAGAAGATGCATCAACATAACATATCAAACTATCACTTACTAAGAGATTGGATTACATTTTTTGGCAATTAAATTAAGCTAAATATAATTAGGATAGAGAGCCATAGACCTGGTAAGATACGATCAAACAAATTATTCATACTGTCGACGTCCACTTCCTTAGCAAATGCATGTTAATCAAACCTCCAAGTCTTCTCAATGCCATCAGCTTCTAGCCGAGTTGGCATAAGACACTAAACAAAACCAATGCATTTACCGTCAAAAATAAATCTTATGTTATGCTTAAACTACAAAATTGTGGTTTCTACAAAATTTCTAAAAAGTAAAAACAAATTACAGCAAATATACCTTGTTATTATCTTTATAATGTCCTATGCTTCCAACTGTGACAATCTTGGGATCATTCATTATCCAGGACGTATTTAGTTTGTTTTCGTTAGTATAAGCTAAACATATTTTCCTTCCATAATCTTAAATCACCCAATTTTCCTATAAAAAGTATAATTACAAAACCATTACTTTTATTTCATGCAATTTCAGTATAAGCGAAAAAGTTTTTGCAATTATATCAATGAATTATTATTATGTATAAGCAATTATGAAAATGGAAAAAACGTGTATGGGTTGACATCCCCCCTTGCCCGGCGACCCATAAACAACACTTAAATACTATTAATTTACTTTTAGCTTTACGTAGAATGTCGGACTTATGTTGGAATAAGACTTCTGGGTTGCTCCTTGTGATGATGAATCCAATATTCGCTTGTTGCAGAGATAATGCACAATGGTACTCGTGAGATTGAAGTCATGAAATTAATGTTCTTGCAAACAAATTTAAAAATTAATTCCCAAAAGAAGTATTCTCTTAGTAGTTTGAAAAATGAAAAAAAAAAGCACGTTCAAACACGACTTGCATGTGAATACAATGATGCATATCCACAACAAAAGAAAGAAGCATAGAGACTAACCCTTTAAGATTTTACTCATCCCAATAAGTTCTGAGGAGGACACATACATTCTTCACTGTTGTGCACCTACGTCGTTATCAAGATTAATAAAAACATGTGCTATAATAAATAAATTAGTGTTTCCTTCAGTGGAAAGTGTTTAAACTAAAACTACTAATTCATTAATGAATTTTTAGGGTAATACCTGAACTGCTTGAAGTGGTGCACATGAGCATCTACTTGCTTATAATAATCCATAAAAAAAAAAAAAAAAAAAGCGATAAGAAGCTGGATACTGCAATATACTTTATATCTAACGAAATAAAAACATGATGAATGGGTCAAGTGGACCAAACTGGTCAAAAGACACACAAAGTGTAGTAAAATTGTTTAAAAAGTTAGAAAGTCTTGACCATGCCTATTTCGATTGTACTATAATTTGCCCATTTTACCACAACCTGTTACCCAACCCACCTTTATTCACCTCCGAAGAAACATAATTCAAGAACTACAAAATTAAAATTAGAGCTCACAGAGAAGTTCCTAAATGGTTGAGAAGCTTTTCATGCTAAAGATACACTCATTCAGCAACAAATTCCGGGCTGCACTCGTTTTTCTAGTTTCTTTATGGTTCTAATTTAGGTGTTTAGCTGTGGTAAATTGTAACCTGAAATATGGCTCCAACATCAAGTTAAGGATCAAGTTGCAGATTCTAATGGAAAAATACATATTGAAATGCAAAGGGCGTGTAACATATCAAGTCAATATTACCTCTGCTACAAATCTAAACGGTTAACCACCCACCTCAATTCGCTCTTAGCCGCCACCACCATCACCAGCCACCCTTATTTACTGTCAGCAAACAAAACACAGGTACATGAATTTTCAGAAAATGAATGCCATCATATCCAATCTCTTGGCACATGACCAAACAATTATGACATTGAAAATGAAGATACATATACCAATTTAAGGGGCTGTTGGGATTAGCTTATTTTATGGCCTCATTGGCTTATCAGAATCTAGAAAGTCCAATAAGCTAACTTTTTTGAGCTTATGAGCATATCAGACATAATGCACAATGGTACTCGTGAGATTGAAGTCATCAAATTAATGTTCTTGCAAACAAATTTAAAAAGTAATTCCCAAAAGAAGTATTCTCTTAGTAGTTTGAAAAAGGAAGCCAAATTAATGCACAATGTTAGGAATTAGAAAATTTAGTCGTTAAAGAGTCGGTCACCTCAAGTATATGTATTCGATAGAAAGCTCGTAGTCGTAGTCAATTTATGTTAGTAAGTAGTTTGTTAAGTAACACCGTGGAGGACGGACGGGTCTTTACCCACTGTATGCCTGATCCACAGCCCGTAGGTGGCGTTTATTTGTAAGAAACTATAAATACCTTCTACCTCCCAAGGTAGAGGTTGGAGCTCAATACCATTTCTTTGTTTCACATAGTTCCCAACTCTCTTCCCTTTCTCTCTCTAGAATTTTCTCTCTCTAAACATTTTGAACACCACATTTGATTATGGTTTAGTGTGTTTGTGAAATCCCATATCCTACAATTGGTATCAAGAGCCATGGTTTGATCACTCATCTTTCACGCTCTTTGTTTTGGTGGATTTCATAAGGTTTTTGGGTTTTAGTCTGTTTGGAGAGTTTGAATCATTGGACCGTTCTAGTGTTAAAGTTTTAATTTTGTGTGTACTTTTGTGTTTAGGATCATCATATGTGTTTAGGTTTTGAATTGGAAGGCTTAAATCATTGTGGTTTGGTTGTTTTTTTATTGATAAAGTGGTTGTTTGTGAAAGTTGTACGAAGCGAGTTGAGTCTCGGAGTTTTTGTTTCTTTGAAGCGATTTGCTGTTATTAAGCGAGTTGGTATATGCGACTGGCTATTTAGCGAGTTGACTCTTTATCGACTTGGGTTCAAGAGTTGTTTCTTTAAGCGACTTGAGTTCTAAAGCGACTTGGCTATTAAGCGAGTTGTACAGATTGCGAGTTAGTTTAAGCTACTTTGGTTAGCGAGTTGTCTCTATTTGTGACTTGGCTATTAAGCGAGTTGTCTCTATATGCGACTTGGCTATTAAGCGAGTTGGTTATTTAAGCGACTTGTTTCTTGGCGAGTTGTATGTTTTAGCGAGTTGATACCAAAGTTATTTGTTTAGCTACTTGTCTATTGAGACTTGTCACTTCTTCGTGCTACATTTTTTACAGTTGTTCTTTTGGTTTAGTAAAATCCCGTGAAAGAATCAATTTCCCGGTTTAATCAGGAATTGTAAAATCCGTAGAACTTGTAAATGTCATGCATCGTACCTACTATTGTTTCTTGTAGTGAGGGCGTTCAAGCGGTGGATCAGATACCGTGCACCTATGCTTGGCAGATCTGATTATGACTCATGGGCTCAACGAATCGTTGTATTGTCTTGGAAAGAAAATGGGGTCAACATTCTCAAATCCATTGATGAAGGACCTTATCAGGTTGAGACTACAGCAAGAGACTTAATTGATCTTTGCCGAGATGGAACAATGATCTATGGATTAGGCGAGACCAAAGGCGTATGATGAGCTCAATGATAAGGAGAAAAATATTTGATGTTGATATCGAGCCTCAACATTATACTTGGGTCTTCCAGAAAGATATATAAAAGCTTATCAATCACAACACTGAAGCCAAGGCAGTTTGGGATAATGTCAATATGCTTCTCTCAGGTTACGAATTAACCAAAGGAGACAGAGAATCACAACTGTATGATGAGTTTGAGCATTTCAAGATGAAACCAGATGAGAGTGTCTATGAGTACTACGTGAGATTTCATAAGCTTGTAAATGATATGAGGAACATCAAATGACCATGCCAAATATTCAGCTGAACTCAAAGTTTGTGAACAACATGAATCCCGAATGGCATAAATTTGTCACTGCTGTGAAGCTAACCAAAGGATTGAAGAATACAAACTATGAGCAACTGTATTCCTTTCTTCTTCAAAATGAGAGACATGCTATGTTTAAAAAAAGGATTCTTGAACAGTTCAAAACCAACCAAGGAGAACCAAGTTCTTCAAATGATTAAACTGCCTTTTACACAAATGTTGGAATTACCACCAAAGCTTCTCAAGTTATACCCACGGGTAATGGTAATCACAAACTCATTCCCGATCCAATTATCAAACAAGTTGATCTTTGATGCAGCCGTGGGACACTTCATTAATCAACTGGCTCTTATGGTTAAACAAAACCTCAATCCACATTCCAACAGTCTTCACACTAACAATGAGATCAGAGCGCTTCAACCTTCACAATCAATGCGGTTGTGGAGATGGAAAAGTTATGGTACAACCATTCAAGGAAGGCAATAGAACAGGGAAGAGGTGGAGTAGGTGGAGGTTATTTGGAAATCAAAATCGAGGAAGGAATGAAATCAGGGTCAAGAAAAGCCAATTAAGTGCTACAAGCTGTGGTGGTGAGGACATATTGCTAGGGCGCACATCTCAAAACGTCCACAGAATCAAGTACTTAGAGACAAGATGTTGGTTGTGCAAGCTCAGGATAATGGAGCTGCTTTGGATGAAGAGGAGTTGTTGTTTCTTAAATGCCCGAACCTATGATGCTGATGTTGATGAGCAGCCAATTCAGGAGATAGGTCATAATCATCAGAATGCCTTTCAAGTAGCTGGCGATGCATTTGACTCTAACGTCAATGATGAACCTACTGCGAAACAATCTTCATGGCTAGCATCACTATGGTCTCTCCAAGGTCTCTCCACCACCACAAGCTGGTCCATCCAAAGACAAAATCATTTTAGAGGTATTAAAACTATATGATGATGTTGATGAGCAAAAGATGCATAATAAAGTACTATCTCTTGAAACTTATAGATAGGATATTGATGATGAGGGTAATAGCAATATTGTCCCATATGATCAATATGTGAAGCAAAGAAAGTCGAGGTTGTACCAAGTAATCATCTTCAGTCAATGATGACTATGCTTTTGACGAATACACTACATGTGCCCCTGATGATTCTATTATCTCTACGGCGAAATGCCTATAAGGAACAAGTTGCTATTTATGAACAACGTGCTAAGTTTGAGTTAACCACCCGTGAGCAGGAAATGGATGACCAAATGCGTATAATTATTCGAAAAAGTAATTTTAGAGAAGAAGTATTAAAACAAGAGTTAAACTCCTTACAAGAAAAGCTTTCTAAAACTGCTAAGCAAAAACAAGAACTTCAAGAAAATGTTAAAATCCTTAAGCAAGAATTCAATGCTAAGGAATCAAAACTTTTGAATGATTTTTCCAACCTAAAAACTTTGAAAAACAAGCTTGAAAATAAGTTGTACGTACAAGGGAATACCATTCTGTAGGATCGTAAATATTATTGTGTTGATGATTCGGGTGGTCTTGGATGATGAAAATACATGTTTGTCATAGTTAGAGAGAAAGAGATGAGAGGGAGTTTCTTGCTAGAGACTTGGTTCACAAAATGCAAAGGTTAAGATTAAATGAAAAGCTCCACCCCTTCCAAGGATGGAAGGGGTATTTATAGTTACAAATATAACGACCTCCTGACTGACACATGGATCAGGTATCTGTGGGTAAAGACCGTCCTTCCTCCATGGTGTTACACTAAACTAATCTATGCTAATAGTTAACTAACTAACTACTAAATAACGTAAATAAACTGACGTCTGAGGCTAACATATGCTAGACCTTAATTGGTTGGCCGACACTTTAACATGGAATTTCCATTCCTAACAATCTCCCGTAAGGGAGTTCACCCCATGATTTACATTTTTAATCCTAGCATTCTTTTCTTGACTTTGTTCTTGAGCTCGTATACTTCATTCTTCAAATCCAATCTTGTGCTTTAACGGTGATACTTCAAAGTCCGCATAGTTTTGTACTTTAGGTGGAGGCCTTTGAACTGATCAACATTTTTGATGATCTTCGAGCTTTCAATGAGATCATCAGCTACAGTAAATCTCTCTGGATCATCCATAGTTGTGTTGCCTTCATGTGATGTTGTGACTTTTGGACCGACATGCTCACACTTTTGGATCATGACATCTTTCTATCAGAGTAGCGGAAGCTTTCTGTTCATGATATTTGTTCGCAGCTTCAGAAGCATAGTATAGAAATATCAGAGCCAGGTTATGTAGATAAGCACAAGTCATGATTTCTTCAATTAAGTCATGATATTTACTGGTTCATGATATTTGCTGTGAGCATGTGGCTTTGGATTGACTCCTCAATTCTATGCATTTGCAACCGTCCAAATGTACTGCACGAAACAACAGTTAGCAATAAAACACATGAAAGTGTCTTTAATCACTTTCGTTGAATTGAGTACACGACCACGGTTCCCCGGTATGTAACACTTTTGTGATCGGGTAGGATTCTAAGAATCTCCTTGACAGGGTTTAGCAGCTTTGTTCTAATTTGTTCTCAAACCGAACGTCTCAAACAAGACAACACAGAGTGAGTGAACCAGCAAATTGAGATTTACTGATTGATTCAAAATGATTTGAAAACAATCGCGTATTGCTTGAAGAAAGATTTTTGCAATACGACGAAGTTTTTATAAATTTATTAATCATAAATACCCTTTTATTTTGAAAACATAGTACACAGTCGAAGTGCTAGAGAAAAGAGTTTTGAGAGCACTTGAGGTTTTCAAAGGTATCCATCAATCATTTCTTGGACCAAGGTTGATTCAATAATGAATCGCCCCTTGTTTCTATCGGTTGTTACAAGCTTGATCTTTTGCAAGATCTCACATGTCACCCACCAAGTGCTTGTTTGATGTTGGCTCTAGAAGGATTTCCATCTTCGCCGTGAATATATTCATATCACTCGGATGTTCTGGCAATACCACAAGGATAATGCGTAGGACTCTTAATATATTCTTACTTTCCACATTGTGTGAAACAGCAAGTCTTCGTTAATTTAGTGTCCTAATGAGATATTGTGGATCATCTCTTGGCTCTAGACTCAATAGTGCACATTTGGTTCCTATGCTGGAGACTAGGGAGAGGGTCTCCTTCTTTAATATCAACAATCTCTAAAAGAAAGTCGATAGATTATGTCGGTTCCCCGTGAGAATGAAACAAGCTTTTTTAAGAGGAACTTGGTAGCTTAGGAAGTTTAGTGCGGTCGTCCTGGGTCCATGACTTCTTGTCTTCAATACCAGTTTTACCTTAGTAAATACCAGTAGCATATGTATTGAACCTAGTTTCTGCCCTAAGGTTGAATTATTGGAGGGTTATTTCTTTTCACCCTTTTCTCATTCAATTCTTTTTCTTTCTTCAACCCCTTCAGTGCTTACCGAGACATGATAACTAGAACCTTGTTGGGTTTATTCCAGTACTAGCTCAGTCTCAGTCCGCACTCTTCCCATATTTTCATTTTTCTCCTTTTTTTCATCATACCTAAGGACTCTACACTATCTAGTGGATTGTCCCTGGGTAGATCCCTCCGGCTCTGGCGGATCATGGGAACGAATACCTAACCTAACCATCCTTATAACACCATGCATAAACTAAATTGGTCGGTCTTTTGGTATTGTTCATTTCTTATCGAAACCAATTGAAAAATCATTTGGAAAAAAAATCAAGGTACTTGTGATACGAGATCAAAGCATTTTGTACCTTAATAGTTTTGATCATTTAGAAATGCTCCCCCTCAACATGTGCATATGATTTTTAAATTGTTTAGCACATGGAAGCAAGAGATCTTTGAAATAATTTCTTGATCACAATTTTCATAGAAAAAGCCATTTGATTTTCTTGGTAAATTCTCCCCCTCAATATGTGCTTTGGATATTTGAAATCATTTCATCACATAGAGGAAAGAGTTCTTTTGAAGCACATCCACGAACACAAAAGCCATTAAGAAACCATTTCAAACTCAATCAAGGTACATATGATAAAACGTTGAAACCTTTGTACATTGATAGTTTAATTTCTTTAGAAATGCCCCCCCTTAATATGTGCTTCGAGATTCGAAAGTGTTTTAGCACATATGGGAGAGATGCCTTGCACTTTGAGTCAACGATCACCTGTTATCAGATTTCATATTTAAATCACATTTTCTCCCCGATCAAAAATATCAAATCCTTTGAGATTTTGGATCCCAAGTGATTTAAATAGGTTTAGAAAACATGGGAGAAAACTGTGTTCAGATTAATTTAATTCTGATAGTGGAACAGATTTAGAAATTAAAAGATTGTTAGTGTCAGGTATAATAATTTTTTAAGAGATCTTTTAGGTAAAATAAAACAATTTCACAATCAAACAAGAACAGAAAAAATTTCATTTTAAAAGACCTTTGACCTTTGAAGAAAATCATACCATGACATAACATTAAATCTTTAGATCACCACTTTTTGTTGTACAAAACGGACTTGATAAGAAGAAATATCGTTTGAAAATATGTTATTATAAATCACTCTCCCTCTCAATAGATGACCGTAGTCGTTGATTGAGTGACTTAAGTTTTGATAAAATGAAGTCCGGTGATTTCCAAAATTAAGTCCAATTTATTTTCAAAACAATATTTTTCCATTTTTCAAAACAATATTATTTGAAAATTGTTTTAAAAAAATGGTATCAAATTTCCTGCACAAAGACACGTTAGGTGGTTGAGAAGCTTATGTTGTTGTTGTAGGGCTTGGAAGAAAAACCGTCTGCTGATACAGTGAGACTTCATACGTTGCATTTTAATATGGCGAGGAATCAAATTAAACTCCGTTTCTTCATTTGTTATGAAGAAAACCATCTGTCGATGCAGTGAGACCTCTTACGTTGCATTTATGCCAACTCTCCATAGAAGTCCAATTTAGCTCCGTTTCTTCATTTGTCAACCCAAGATATAGTTACCCTTTCCTTTCGGCATCCAATCATCTTCAATTGTGGGGTCCGGATCGGGAACATTCTTATATCCATGATATCTGCATACATTAGTGAACACATATACAGATATATGGTGGCCGACATCACCCAAACAGCAATCGACTAATCAAAGTCAATACAACATACCAATCAGATCATAAAAGGCATGGGAATAATGTGTTCCTCAAACTCTAATCATCTAATCCTAACAATCTTGTCCTAGGCACCTAGCCCTTCAACATAGGTTAACATCATTTTTCAGTTAATCATTTAGGATAATTAGATAAGTCTGATAGATGATATAAATTTGAAAACATTCTCCACCTCAATCAATGACTTATTTATCTAAAAAGTTTAAAAGCGCTGAAGTCATTGATAAGTCCGAATCTGATTGATTTTCAAGCAACTCATTTACCACCACTTTTGAAAAACAACAAATATTTTTCTGAAGAATTTTAGACAGAAAAACATTTGTGTAGGAACAACAGTCCTTCGACATACTTTCCTCAAATTTGTTTTTAGGATAAGTGCACGAAATATTTGAAAATTGAATAGCGCAGCACTTTCCTTCCGAAGAAGCGGGGTTGTTATGAAATAATAGAAAACCATGGTTTAAGCACGGGGTTACATGCTGAATGCTTGCAAGCCATTTTTTGAAGCGGATTCTGATCTGAAATAGCGTAAGCCATTTTGAAGCGTAGGGTTACTGATGAAATAGCGTAAGCCATTAGATATGTGACATGTTTTGAAAAGAAATATTTACACCAACCTTTCGAACTTCATCTATAGTCCCGTGCCATTGTTGAATGACATTTCTAAGACCGCAGATGTTATCGATACCAGAAGACATGTCTTGAGAAACATATTTTTGGTATTTTTCAAATTTTCTGATTTTTATGGGTTTTAGTTGATTTTATATTTTTCTATTTTCTTTTTGATGGTTTTATATTTTTCTATTTTGTTTTTGATAAATATTTACAAAGATAGAATAGATGATATAGTTTAAGAAAGATGATGATCTGAGAGAATGCAGAGATAAGGATATCGAGCGTGCGTCGTAGAAGATAGAACTCATCATCCTAAAACTTTTCACCACAAAGCTTCGAAACTCTTGCATTGAAAATTGAACAATCAGAAAGTGAGACTTTTGGCACTTCCCCCAACCGAATATCCTTTAGCGGAAGATTCAGCTTTCTTTCAAGCTTAGCAGGTGCACAAAGAAGCACACCATTATCATCGAACTTGCTGCTCCTTTTAAGAATAATCACCGTGATTCTTCGTTCGAGGTTATATCATCCAAATGAAGAACAACAACGTTTCATCCCACGCTTAAATAACTCTTCTCGAATTCCTTTTCCACTGAAGTCTGAAGCAGTCCATTCCAAAAGGTGTCACGAGACAACTTCCCCCTCGTAGTTGAATTGATGCGATCGTCTCTTAGACTAGAGCTCACGAACCGAATACACATATACCGAAGGCAGAGAAACTTATACCATCGAAGTAGCAGATTAAGTCAAATAGCCAAAGAATAACCCCGATGTATACTTTTCTCTCCCCAGAAGAAAGTGTATGAAGCTCAAGAACCCGAACCGAAATGCCCAAAGAGAATAACCGATAACATTGAAGAAACAGCCGAATCAGCTGATTATCTCTGGGATGTCCACTCACGAATAAGTGATTATATCTCGAATCACTGATTAAGCCCTCAGTAAAACAGTCGAGCATCCCCAATGTACACAATTTCTCTCCCGATGATTGCGATAACATCAAATCATCACACTTGTGTACCTCTTTTATCACCAGAAACTAACTCTTCCATCTCTTCCCCCACATAGTTGAAATAAGAACACTAAACGCCATAAGATAAACATTGAGTTTCTCTGCGGTAATGACCTTCGTCTTCCCAGGATTTCTTCAATCACTTAGTAGTAAAGTTCATCAAGTTTACTCGCGTTTAGATGCTTGTCTCCTTCCCCCTTGCTGGTTTTGACAATTCAGAATCAACAACATCTTATCAGCCCAAATACTTGAAATCTTTTTAAGAACACCACTTTTAATCAATGTGAGAATCAACTTGCTGAAGAATATGAGCAAGTCTAATTGGGGATTAAATCTGACATTTTACTCTCCCCCAATTAGTGCTCTCCTCACTAAGCAACAATCTGTTTGATAGATGCCCAGATTAAGAAGAAGTCTTTAGATCTTTAAATGCAACACGTCTTTAGTCTTCTAACATGCGTGAAAATGTAGAACAGGTATGGGCTTCGACCTTCTTCAAGATTGTCCGTTGGGTAATATATGGTTAACATCTTCAACTACCCAAATGCATTCCGTTAACTTTGAAATAGCAAATCCCCAACTAAAATCCCTCCCAATCAAACAAGAGAGATGTTCATCAAAATCGACGGTAACTAGAAGCACTTTGTCATTAAACTCATCGATCCGTATGAAGATGTCAACCAGCGGCTCTTAAAAAGCTCCATGTAAAGATTACCCGATAAGAAGAAGCTCGGTTCTTACATGGAGCGTATGACCATTAATTCTCATAAATCAATCAACCATGCAATAAATTCACACTTCTTCTCCCCCTAAAGAATTGCATACGGAGTTGCCATTCTTGATTAAATAAGTGAAAATCATCCAAATGTTAGTCTCTTCACACTTCTTCCCATAAAATTAGCACATGATGTTGCCATCGTCATTATAGTTGAGCAAGTGGAATAAAAAAACAATCAACAGTAGTCCGGTTCACTTGATAGTCGAAAGCACATGGAAAAAGCATGAAGAATGTTGATGAGAATGGTCATAATAGAAGATTTCTTCTAGAAGATAAAGCGCCTGAAGCGTACACTTTTCTTTTCTTTAGAGTATAGGCATGGCTATTTGTGTTCATACGTCATAAGAAGATTTCTCTTCTTTTGAAGATAAAGCGTACTGAAACGTATACTTTTCTTTTCTTTAGAGAACGAGGCTTGAACTATTGTGTTCAAACGTCATAAGAAGATTTCTCTTCTTTTGAAGATAAAGCGCACTGAAACGTACACTTTTCTTTTCTTTAGAGTACGAGGCATGAACTGTTGTGTTCATACGTCATTAGAAGATTTCTCGTCTTCAGAAGATAAAGCGCACTGACACGTACACTTTTCTTTTCTTTAGAGTACGAGGCATGAACTGATGTGTTCATACGTCATAGTGATGAAGAACGAGGCCTGAACTGATATGAACAGATGTCATAATCTCTCTCTTTTCATCATCTCTTGGCAAAACATGTAATCACCCTATTATCATTCAGTAGGCTATTTGTTGTGACGGTGATGGAAAACCCAATATGATGAATTTGATCCCGAAGTAAACTAACCCGAACTCGTGACTTAAACTTGCACATATGTAACAAAGAGAGGTGCCGAGACTTCATCCTCCATTGAATCTCTAAGTACACTATACTCTTCATCCAACCAACCATCAAGTATAAAACGTACATCACCTCTTTAAGATCCACAATTGAATGTGACCGCAGAGCACTACAACGTAACTCCTTAAAGTGATAGTTATTTTGTGGTGGTAAGAGCCCAATTCCCCCAAGTGGTAAAAGAAAAGGTAGAAGTCACCAAACAATAACTAGATTTCCAAGTCTTCATTTTTGATAATAAGCTTGAACAAGGATCTCGAAGAATCTTCATCCAACCATCCCCGATACCTTCGGATACTAAGTACACTTGCCCGTGATATTTCATTTCAACCTCAAATAAATATCTTGAATTAACTCCGTTGTCACATCTTCTGGTTAAAAGCTCAAATCTAGCCTCCTTTGGCGTTTTAAGTGAACTATGATAATGGTTTTCATCCCGACCATGGTAAAGCACATAACCAAGTAAACCATGTAAAAATGGACTGTCATGATGAATATCCAAGCATCAAAATCATGAAGTACACCTTTTATCTCTTCTTTGAAACAGAAACCGTAGCACCGGCATCAAAAGAGATCTCGAAATACACTTTCCTTTCTCCAAAATGGTTCCATCATTATGGGATTTTACAACTCTATGGTTTAAACCGAGAAATAGTTTCTTTCGCGAGATTTTACAAAACCAAGAATAAGCCGTGCGATAGATCGTAAATGCACTTTACAATTACCGGGATGTTTCACTGTCATGGGATTTTACAAGTCTATGATTTAAACAGAAATAGATTCTTTTGCGAGTTTTACAAAATCAAGACTAAACGAAGTAAACAATGTTAGTTTGAGCGTGTTATGACAACTTTGGTTTGGAATATCTATTTTAGGGGAACATGCAGTGGTTCATCAGCGGTTCATAAACCAACATCAACAAAAACATCAACCATCCAATAAACACTTTGGTAAACACATCATTCACACATTCTGCCGGCAAATGTTGTGACCTCCTGGAGAAGTAAACCCAATATACCAAACTTGATCATGAAGTATACTTCCCTAGATTTGTTACTTAAACTTGTACTAAACCTTGTGAAGAAGAAACAGTGTACCCAATGTACAAAACCTCTTGACATTCTCAACTGAGTGAGACACCGAAGTGATAGTTACGTTGTGGATTAAGCGAGAAAGAATCATAACCGTAACTAAGTAGCCAAGTCTTTATCACACTCAATAAACGCCCAAACAAGTCATCTTCGCGGAAGGGTAGAAAGAAAGAAGACGAAAATAAGTAAACGCACCCAGAAAAACCTCACTTCAAAGTCAAATAAGAAATACCATACAACCAACTCCGTAGTCAATCTTAATCAATGCAAGCCAAGCTGTGACATAATAATCATAGTGAAAATGTATATACCAAAGTATCAACCCTCAAAGTGCGGCTATATCATCACCCCGAATCACAACAAATCTCATCATCATCACTTCATGAATAACTCGCAACCCATAAAATTATCATTAACCATAATTCTAATTCGTGTGGATGTACAAATATTCAACGAGCGCCCGGTCTATAAATAAATCCAATATCACACAACTCGATTCAATTTAGCACAACACGACTCGTTCCATTTACCAATTATCAAATTTGGCCCACGCAAATGATAATCCTATGCACCGAGTGATGAGTAAACGATTCATCATTAAATTACTATTTAGCCTCATCCATCAAGAATAACACTCCGGATCCAATTCAAGCACACAGACGATCGTCATAATCCGGATTTAATCAAAGCACTTATACATACAAAATTCACATTATCCTTACAACTCTTAACAAACCTCGCCAAGTTAAATCCAAAAAAGGTGACTAAAAAAATATCATTCCAACCTTAAACTCAAGTCAATAACGTGATTAATATTATCACTCTAGCGGCTAGCCCATGAAAAGTCCAACACAAAGCCCAAGTTACAAATATACACGGTCAGCCTATAAGAAACACATACCCGGTCTAAATTCATCTCATATTATCAGTTACCCTAAAT
>OU343219.1:20884701-20946394 GCA_910596185.1 Chrysanthemum makinoi
ATTTGGGGTATAAGACTGCATCATAACACACACACCTCATTTGCAACCCTAAATAATCTCACACTAACCAAAATAATCCGCCCCAATCAATCAGAAATCTCTCGAACAAAAATCATCATATCCTAATCTTGCTCTCCACTACTCAATCAACAAACCTAAAACACTCAATATCAGTCCGCCTCCTTTATAAAGCGTACAATCAAAATACACACTATAACATATAAGCCTCTTTTCATCGAACTCATCATCAAGCGTACGCATATTTCTCCCTTTAGTTGAAGTGACCTCGCCACGGGGTTGGCTAGAGTGGACATGGTTCCAAGTTTATGCCCGCGAGGGATGGTTGACCGATTTATACGAGTAGGTTTTTGTATCATTTACATCATTTTTGTTTTGGTCTTTTAATGAATTAAAGAAACGAGTGTAACAAGATTGTAATAACTCTTTCTTTGTACTCGAAAATATAAATGAAGCAAAGCTTCAATATGGATCTGTGATGATCTTGTTCAACTAAAAAAATCTTTCAAAAGATATATGAAAAGGTTGAAACATTATGAGATCTGATTTGCATTAAATTTCGTTTTGAGTCTTGATTCTTGATTGAAGTTAATGGAGTTAGGATAGACATGATTGGATGTTGTTGGAGTTTTTGTTAGAAGTCGATTGTGATTTGAGGTGAGTTCGTGGACTGATGATGGAAATGGTACTGAGGTCTTAACGATTTTTTGGTAATATGGTATATGGTTTGTAGTCGAGTCAAGTTTGAGTCTTCATCTTAACACGTTTTTCTGTCAAGTCGCTAGAATTGTAGAGTCAAGTCGCTAAACCTTTTCAAAGCACAACTCGCTAAGCCAACTCGCTAGGTCAACTCGCTAGGTCAACTCGCTAGGCCAAGTCACTACGACTTGTAAAGACAAGTCGCTATGGTTATCTTGTGTCAAGTCGCTACGAGACATTCATTGAATCTGGACATGAAACATTGACAGAGTAAGCTAGCAAGATTTGACCATTTTAATTTATCGGCGATTTTCCGACCATGTTTTCGGCCACCTTCAAAGTAACCGAAAATTGCATAAAAGATGATACTTTTTTGACCAAGTTTTGACCTTGTTTGATCATAGAATAAAGACCATTTTGAATCATTATTTTTGGACAAAGATGACCAAAGCGAGATGTGAATATTGATTGGACCATGACATATTTTGACCAAACATATACATAACAAGCAGTTTAAAACAGTTTACCAAAAGATAACAAAATAGTGAAAACCACATTAAATCAATAACACATTAACCACGTACGAACCACACAAATCAAACACAACACAAAAACCATGGCTCTGGTATCAATTGTAGGATCGTAAATATTATTGTGTTGATGATTCGAGTGGTCTTGGATGATGAAAATACATGTTGCCATAGTTAGAAGAGATGAGAGGAGTTTCTTGCTAGAGACTTGGTTCACAAATGCAGGCTAGATTAAATGAAAAGCTCCACCCCTTCCAAGGATGGAAGGGATTTATAATTCTGAACATACGACCTCTGACGGCACTGTGGATCGGTATACGATTGGGTAAAGACCCATCCTTCCTCCACGGTGTTACACTAAACTAATCTATGCTAATAATTAACTAACTAACTACTAAATAACGTAAATATCGACACGTCTACGAGCTAACATATGCTAGACCTTAATTGGGGTGACCGACACTTTAACATGGAATTTCCAATTCCTAACACATTCAGACTGCTCACTTGATCACTAAGCATAGAGTCTTAAGCGATAAGCACAGTATTCCCCTTGTTGAGGAACCAAATCCTGAGGTAGTTAAAAAGGCTAGAACTGCTCATAAGGTGCTTTATGATGGTAATGAAATTCTTAAGCCTAGGCAGAAACCTAGTTGCTTATTGAGGTGCTGCGAGGAAGATAGAAATCAGATGAAGTCTCAGGAGAGAAAATGGATAAGAAACTTAACAATCCTGCATGTAAAGAGAAAAACATAACGATCAAACCTCCATGATTACAGGAAAAGTGGATCTCCTTAATATGTTTAAGCCTCAAACTTCAATTAACACCCGAACAGTTTTTGGAAGAAAGATATGGATATGCAAAAAGCTGAAAATCTTGTTGAAAAGAATCCCCTTGTAGGAAATTGCCTCAAGCAACTGTGTATCCTCCTAATACACCAATGCATTTAGTTCCTAGATCTATTTCCACTAATAGCAAAACCTTAATCAGCCTATGTTTGTTTTATCGGTTGTTTGTTGATTTTGAGAAAACGTGTAAGAAGAATCACACCACGAGGGATAAGCGGAGAAGAGGTTTTGAGCAAACTAAAGAATGTTATTTAGCGAGGTTATGCCTTTCTTTAAACAATAAAGGTTAATTTGAGAGTCTTCAAAAGGGAATAAATTAGGATGAAATGGAAAAGAGATTTGATGCTATGATAGTTGAGGTTATGATTATGAAAGGGAACTTCAAATATAATGAAGTTGAAAGGAAAAACTTGCATATCTTAAATGAGAACTTGATTTCAAGTTGTGTTGCTCAAGATGTGTTTTACTTTGATTACTAAGCACTCTATTCTTGCTTCTCAATTTCATGAATTATCTATTGCATTGAAAGTTTCCCATGATCGTGTCATTGAGCTTGAAAACAAAAATTCATAACTAAATGAGAAAATTGATCCGGGATGATCCGATAATTTGGTTAAACATCTTTCTAAACTAGAAGTTGAACATTTTGATTTACAACTAAAATATCAACATCTTAAAGAAAATGCCAAAACCTCAAATATCAAGACATCCTCGGATGTTCGAGTTTGATCACGATTTTCAAATAAACAAGCGTGACAAACGATTCAAGCTCATTGTAACACAATCGAAAGTTGAAAGCCCAAATCTCTCAATTAAAGGGTGAAAAGAACAATGTGGCTGGCTCCCAAATGCCTCCTCCTTTAGATTCTCGGTATTCTCAAACTTTTCATCTTCAAAACTTGGTTAATGTTTTACAAAAAGCGAGAGAGTTTTCTAAAAGAAAATGAAAAGGTTAAACGACACTTTAAAGAGTTATATGATTCAATGAAAGTCATTCATGACAAGAACAACGAAAAAATAACGTCTTTACAAAAGAAATTGAGAATCGAGAATCAGGAAAAGGGAAAGCTGCCACTTGTTTTTAATAAGAATGTTGAATCAAAGTCACTCTTAGACAAATATCTTGTATTTGTTAAATATATTCCTCCTCATCTTAGGAATAATGAACTTGTGTTTCATAACTATTGTGCTCACCTTAAGGATAGTCTAGAATGTCTCAGTGAGATTGTAGAAGAGGATTTCATTAACAAACCTCTTGATAGAGAAATTAGGTTTGCTTGCCTCGGGCCAAAGCGATCTCAAGAGCTGCTAGAATGTTTAATTGCAACATGTCTAAATCCTTAGGTCTGAAGGTAATCTTTGTGATGCCTTGTTCTATGCCTAGTGCCAAGCATACAAACCATTCTATGCCAGTGTTAGGAAAGTGAACACTAATGTGCCTTCAAGTAGTTGAGATCCTTGGGCGTCTAGTTTAGGAATGCAAAAGTAGATCAACCAACTAATGTTCCCATAATTCCCTCTACAGAGAATGTCAGTGACATAAAGCAAGCGGGTCAAAGCCTCGAGGCAATACCAAGCAAGATAGGACCTGCAAGCTAAGAATGTGCATTGGAAGAGAGTAGAAGACCAATCTAGGAACTTTAAGTTTGAGTTGAATAAAACGAATCGTGTTGATTCGAGTATTAGCCATAAGCGTCTATAATTAATTAGAATTCTACTACTATTTGCAAACTATGTAATGATATGCTTGATTTGTTACTAATCATGAATGTGGTGTGAATGCTTTGTCTAACTTTGTCAAATGCCACGATTAAAATTGTTAATGCTAAAATCAAACTAAGAAGGCTAAAGGCAAAGCGAAAAGAAAGTTAGAAAATAGTGGAAACCAGGGAAGAACATTTATAAAGATAGGTTATCAATGGATACCTTTTGGCCATAAGGTTAATGAGTTTTACCTCTCAATTTGCTAAGGCAATGCTAGAAAATGGATGCCTCTTGGTAGAACTATTCCCTTAGAAGTGAACATACTTTGAATAGGTCAAATCTGGACATTAGCACGCATCCATTTCGATGATTCCATTGTTTCTATACGATATGGGTGTTCCATTCTTGTTACTAACCAAGTGGAACCCATTCTTGCATGGGGTTTCCAATTATCGATTATCCATTCTTGTGCGTGTTCAACTCTGGTCGTTCAAATTACGTGGTACTTGGACTCGAGTATTCCAAATATGATAGAGGCCGGTCGTGGCTCATGAACCGTGAGCAAATTCATCGGGACTGTTAGATTGGGAACGATCATTTTAGTTTATATGGGTTATGGAGATTATGTTGTTGGTGATAGTGTTATCTCTAGGGTATATTATGTTGAAGGTCTTGGTCATAATTATTCTCTGTGGTCAATTACGTGATTCGATCTAGAAGTAGCCTTGAAAATACTTGTTTGTTAGAGAACTTGATGGTAAGGAACTTTTAAGAGGAACGCGTGGTTCAAATCTATACACCATCTCTATCGAAGATATGATGAAGTCTTCCCCAATTTGCTTGTTGTCAAAGGCTTCGAAAACAAAGTCATGGTTATGGCATCGACGTCTCAATCACTTGAACTTCGGCACCATCAATGATCTCTCCACAAAGGACTTAGTTGTAGGTTTACCCTAGACTAAAGTATAAAAGGATCATCTTTGTTCTGCATGCCAATTGGGAAAAAGCAAAAAGTATGCTCACCCAACCTACAAACTTCGATTCACGAAGTTCTTCATACAATTCACATGGATTTATGTGGACCCATGAGAGTGCATAATATCTTTGGGAAGAAATATGTGTTAGTTGTGGTTGATGATTACTCTCGATTCACTGGGTTAAGTTCTTAAGGACAAAGGATGAAACTCAGGATATCATCATCAAACTTATCAAGCAGTTAGGTTTGACTTAACAAAGCTGTCGATTCATCGAACAGACAATGGGCGAGTTTGTTAACAAACAACTTAGTGAGTTTTATGAAAGTGTTGGAATCAGTCATCAAATAAGTTTTCCACGAACTCCTCTGAGCGGTGTAGTTGAAAGCGAAATCGAACTCTTGAGAAGCCGCATAGAACAATCTTGATTTACTCAAAGGTTCAATGTTTCTCTGGTGAAGCCATACTCTTGCATGCTACACTCCAAATCAATCCCTAATTCACATTGCTCATGGAAAAACTCCATATGAACTTGTCCACAATAGAAAACCTAATCTCTCATTCCTACGTGTGTTTGGTGCATTGTGTTATCCAACTAATGAGGGTCAAGACTTAGGCAAACTTAGAGCTAAAGCTGACATTGGAGTATTTGTAGGATATGCACCAAACAAAAGGGATACCGAATCTACAACAAAAGAACCCGAAACATCATGGAAACAATTCCGCGTTAGGTTTGATAAAATTTGTGGTCCAATGGCTCCGGGATCAGTTAAGACCCGCATCTCAACCTTCATCAAGTAGTCTATTGGTTCTCTCTTGTTTCATCCTCTCTCAAGCAACTCCATATGTACCTCCATAAGAAGATGATTTAAAGAAATTGTTTGATCCAATGTTTGATGAACACTATGAGCCAAAAGCTAATGAAATGTCAATCCATCAACGAGAGTACGCTCATATCCACGTGAATGAAGTCAACCTTTAGGTTCAATATCATTAAGTCAAGAAGCGCCTCTTGCGATCACTCTTTCTCATCAACAAATCATCATCATCAATGTACATCATGGAATTGTTTCGGCACCCATGATGAAGTTAATCCCTTTGCTACTCACGAAGATGCTCCATTTGAAAACATATTTGCTCCTGAATCATCATCATAACCATCTTCATCGGGAGATATCGACTCTGCTACGATTCCTCAACAACAACCACATGAACACCTTAGAAAATGGACACATGATCATCCATTGGACAAAATCATTGGAAACCCCTCTCGTCCACTATCACCACGAAAACAACTTGCCAGATGCCTTATGGTGCTTCTTCAACTCCGTACTCTAAGGTCGAACCAAAGATGTTAAAACCGCCATGAATGAAGGCAATTTGGTTCAATGCCATGCAAGAAGAAATTCATGAGTTTGATCGTCTTGATATATGGGAATTAGTACTGCTCAGTTATTGCTATGATCATTGCTCTAAAGTGGATCTTCAAAGTGAAACTTGATGAGCATGGTGATGTTTTAAAGAACAAGGCTCGATTGGTTGCAAAAGTATACCGTCAAGAGGAGGTTATTGATTTTGAAGAATCATTTGCTTGGTTGCGATATCGAGGTATCGGAATCTTCTTGGCTAATCTGCAAGTAAGAACATGGTAGTTTATCGGATGGATGTAAATGGCGTTTCTTAAAGGAGATCTTAAAGAAGTTGTATCACGTCGACCAACTGAAGGCTTTGTGAATCGGAACATCCTACTCCGTCTATCATTTGAAGAAGGCTCTTTATGATTTAAAGCAAGCTCCAAGGGCATGGTATGATACGCTATCAAAGTTTATTCTATCTATTGGATTGACAAAGGGCGATTGATCCTACATTTTCACCGAAGTCGAGGCAAACATTTAATTCATGTTCAAATATATTTTGATGATATTATTTTTGCCTCGGCACACCCAATAATGTGATCGTTTTCAAATGAAATGGGTTCCAAATTTCAAATGTCAATGATGGGACAAATGTCATTTTTCTTGGGATTACAAATTTCACAAAGTCCCGGAGGCATTTCATAAATCAATCTAAATATGCAAATGAGATTTTAAAGAAATTTGGATTTGATTCAAGTGTTGACACTCCCATGATAGAAGCGTACAAAACGGATGAGGACCACTTTCGAGGGATCATGGTAGACGGCGAAATATAAAGTAGTATGATTGGATCCCACGTGTACCTCACGGCTAGTAGACGGACATTATGCGGTTACCGCGGGTCTTTCGGTATCTCCAGGAACCATCAACATGGGACTTTGGTATCGAAGGACACCATATTTCACTATCGGCATATGCGGTCTGATCATGAAGAATGTCAAGATACTGCGTCGAAATGCGTCACGGAGGTGCTTTCGGTTTTGGGTGATAAGCTTGAGCTAGTCTTCAAAGAAACAAATTAGTACTTCTATTTCTCTAGAGAAGCTGAATACATAGCCATGTCATCTTGTTGTGCTCAAGTCTTATGGATGAGATCTCGATTATCTGACTATGGCTTTGAATTCAACAAAATCCCTCTCTGTCTTGTGATAATAAAAGTGTCATTGCTCTCTCATGCAACAACGTTCAACATTCAAGAGCCAAGCATATCGACATTCGACATCATTTCATTCGGGAACAAGTGGAAAAAGGTGTGGTGGAACTCTATTTTTGAGGAATACCCATTAGCGAGACATCTTCACCAAAGCTCTTCAGAGAGCGTTTTGAGTTTATCTTCCCGCGTCTTGGTCAAGAGTCTACAACCGGAAACACTCAAGCGTCTTCGTGAGGAAGACGAGGAGTAAAGGTCTTTATTCATCTATATCTTGTTTATATTTTATCAAAATGAAAAATACAAAATTTCAAAACCCACAAAAGAAAATATAGAAATATAAAATTCTCAAAAATCCATAAAAATTAGAAAATCTTGAAAAATTCCAAAAATATTGTATTTTCCATGTTTTCCTTATTGATATCATCTACGGACTTTGTGTTGACATTCAAAGAATGTGCGGGTCTTTAGATGTTCTTGAATGTTCATAAGTTTGTTTAAAAATGATGAGGAGAAAAATGGTGGTTTATTGTCATTTGGTAACCGTTTTAAATAGTGAAGAAACGAGCCATGCTTTATCTTATTTTCAAATCATGCTCACGATTCTTAAAACAAATGTTTGTCACTAAAATAACAAATGTTTTTTTTTCCAAATACTTTTCCGTCTAATGATTCTTGAAAATATTTGTCATCTAATGAAAACAAAAAAATTCTTTGAAAAGCTCTCTTTCTTTTAACATCTGCATTAAATTGTAAATAAACTGTGCCATGGATTGGGGAGAATTTTTGAATTAAAAGGTTATTTTGAACGGTTATTTTCAAACAATAAGCAAGGTTTATTGTTGGAAAATAAAAAAGAACAATGTTTTATACAAGTTGATTCAAAACCTTTGCTAATGTTATTTTCAAAGATACTCTTGCATGTTTAAACAATGGAGTTTAAAGTCAAAATCGTCCATTATCGGTTAAAATGTTCTTTTCAAAAGCAAGTCACTATTCTCCTCAAAAGCTCTCAAAACTTAATTTAAATCAATAGAGATCACAACTCTCAAAAGATTTGGAAAGTGTGATCGGGGGAGAATTTGTGATTTAAATTGGATTTGTGATAACTTAATAATGGTTTTATAAGTGTTTGTAAGCTTTCCTCTCCACATGTGCCAAGCGATTTCAAGTTTTCATGCACATGTTGAGGGCATCTTTTAAACCACAAAGATTTGAAGCGTGATTGATTTGTCTCTAAGTGCGGGTTCCCTCTAGTATGTGCAAAACTCTTTCAAATACCAGGCACATATTGAGGGAGAAAACTTTTGAAAACCTCATCCTTCCCCAATATGCTTTATCTACTTGATTTAATCAGGGAAGTGATGTTGATATCTTTTAAAAATTGTTGATCAAAAGAATCTTTGTTAATTCGAGATTTATCAAGTTCTCTTGCCTCCATGTGCTAAAACTATTTAAAATTATGATCACATGTTGAGGGAGCTTTTCTAATATATCAAAACAATTGAGTACAAAATGCTTTGATAATATATCACAAGTATGCGGTTGATTTTTCAAATGGTTTTCAATTGGTTCCAATGGCTAAAGAACAATACCAAAAGACCTACCAATTTACTTTATGCATGGTGTTATAAGGATGGTTAGGTTAGGTATTTGTTCCCATATCCGCGCCGAGCCGGAGGATCTACCGAGGACAATCCACTAGATAGTGTAGTAGTCCTTAGGTATGATGAAGGAGAAAAGTGAAATATGAAGAGTCTTGGTGAGGAGGCAGGCTAGATCTTTGGAATAAACCCAACAAGGTTCTAGTTATGAAGTCTCGGTAAGCAGCGAAGGGTTGAAGAATGAAAAAGAATTAAATGTGAAAAGGGTGAAAAAAATGGCCCTCCATAATTCAACCTTAGAGGCAGAAGGGTTCAATTAATATACTCTTGATGGTTACAAGGTAACATCGGTATTGAAGACAGGCGTCATGGACCCGGTGACGCTTGCACTTCAACTTCCCAAACCACTCAAGTTCCTCTTAAAAGGACTTGTTTCATTCTTCTGAGGGACCCGACATTATCTATCGACTTTCTCTTAGAGTTTGTTGATATTGAAGAAGGAGACCCTCTCCCTAGTCTCCGATATAGGAACCAAATATGCACAATTGAGTCTAGAGCCACGAGATCATCAATACATCTCATTAGGACACTTTGTCAATGAGACTCTTTGTTTCACACTATGTGGAAGAGAGATTATATCTATGAGTCCCATGCATTATCCTTGTGGTATTGCGAGAACATCGAGTGATATGCAAACATATTCACAATGAAGATGGAAAGCCTTATGGAGCCAACATCAAATAAGCTCCTGGTGGGTGGCATGTGAGATCTATCCAATACATCAACCATGTGACAAGCGAGCGAAACAATGGGGCGATTCAATCTTTTGAATCAATCACGGTTCGAGGTTATGGATTGTGGATACCTTTGAAAGGTCATTTGTGCTTAAAACTCTCTTTCTTTAGCATATCGATTGTGTACTAATATTTCAAAATAAAAGGTGTTTATGATTGATAATTGATTTTCATTAAAACCTTAGTTGTACTGCAAAAACAATTTCTATCGGCGGTACTGTTGTTTTCAAATCTCTTTGCATCAATCGGTGAATCTCAATTCATTGGTTCACTCCTCCGTGTTGTCTTCTTTGAGACGTTCGGTTTGAAACGGCTAGAGCATTGCGAAACCTGTCAAGGAAATTCTTCGAATTATACTAATCACAGGCAGTACTATGCGATCAACGGAAAGTGGGCCGTGTACCTCAATTCAACGAAAGTGATTAAAGACACTTTGTGCACTTTATTGCTACTGTTGTATGCAGTACGCTAACGTTTCAGCTGATGAGAATGGCGCGGTCATCCATAGCCGCATGCTAACACTACACATTCATCTCTAAAGAAATCATGATAGGTGCTTCAAGCGACTCGATACTTTCACTCCATGCTTACGCTATCTTTAAATATCATGAACAAAGCTTCCGCTACTCTGATGAAAAGAAATCATGATCCAGAATGTGAGCATGTCGGTCCAAATGTCAGAACATCACATAATACCAATGCCACAATGGAAGAGTCGAGATTTATGTTAGTGATGATCTCAATAAATCTCAAAACTCATCATCAAATTGAGTTAAAGACTTCCACTTGAAATTATCCAACACGTGCGGAACATGAAGAATCAAGACTAGAGCTACTAAGCAAAGAACTTAATCAAGAATCTAGAACAATCTAATGTAATATTTGTATTCAATTGTAAATTGAGGTGACCTCCCTTAGGGGAGATTGTTAGGAATTAGAAAATTCAGTCGTTAAAGAGTCGGTCACCTCTAGTATATGTATTCGATGGCTCATAGTCGTAGTCAAGTTATGTTAGTAAGTAGTTTAAGTAACACCGTGGAGGAGGACGGGTCTTTACCCAACATGCAGTCCCATCCCGTAGATGGCGTTTATTTGTAAGACACTATAAATACCCTCTACCTCCCAAGGTAGAGGGTTGGAGCTTCAATACCATTTTTCTTTATTTCACATATTTCCCAACTCTCTTCCCTTTCTCTCTCTAGAACTTTCTCTCTCTAAACATATTGAACGCCACATTTGATTATGGTTTAGTGTGTTTGTGAAATCCCATATCCTACACACAACTTGTTGCAAGTACAACTTGTTCTGAGACATAATGTACAATGGTACTCATGAGATTGAAGTCATCAAATTAATGTTCTTGCAAACAAATTTAAAAAGTAATTCCCAAAAGAAGTATTCTCTTAGTAGTTTGAAAAATGAAAAAAAGCACATTCAAACACGACTTACATGTGAATACAATGATGCATATCCACAACAAAAGAAAGAAGCATAGATACTAACCCCTTAAGATTTTACTCGTCCCAATAAGTTCTGAGGAGGACACATACATTCTTCACTGTTGTGCACCTACGTCGTTACCAAGATTAATAAAAACATGTTCTATAATAAATAAATTAGTGTTTCCTTCAGTGGAAAGTGATTAAACTAAAACTACTAATTCATTAATGAATTTTTAGGCTAATACCTGAAGCAAGACTTGATCCTTGGAACCGAATAACTGGAACTAATGAGTCAAGTTTAGCCTGAGGGTCCGCATCATCTCCTATTTTCGAACGTGATTTGGCTTGAGCTTTGTCACATTTTATCCTTTCTAATTTTCTTTGATGCAATGGCGTATACTACTACCTTTGAATAAAAACCTTTGATAAGATCCGGCTAAGAAGTTAAAAAAGATATGAAGCAAACAACAAAGAGACCCAAGTGTAAAGTAATCACTTAAAAATGTTTCCGGATCACTATATGTAATTGATATGAACAGGTAGGATCACTATTTGATTTTTGGTATTATGTGAATAATTTTTTCATCTTAAAGGCTATAATAATCTCATTTTAACAAATATGCAATGTCTTCAATCATCATATCGTAAATCCTGTGTCCTAATCCATTTAGTTCATAGTAACATCATACACCTAAGCATATTTATTCAAATAAAATAACAGCGCAACAAACACCTTTAATACATAACTATGTCAATTGATGCAATCCGGCACAACGAACAACTTTAATGCATAAGATACATTTTTTTTACCTTGATTTATGCAGGGACGTAATAGCATGATCTCGCTGTTCACTATTCGATATGGTGGAGCTGATTCAACGATTTTGATTTCTTGACAAAGACAAAATTAATAAATGCCATAGTATATATATATATTCAAGTGAAAATTAATCAACTATAGAAACAATGTAGCAAAAGTAATATTCTGATACTTAAAAATTTAACTTTTATAGAAAAGCAACAATACCATAAAAGATTGAGTCATTTGAAGAACAATACCTTAGTTTATACCTTTCTCAAGTTTCCCAAAGACACTTCACTTTCACCAAATTGACAATTCATCTCTGGTTCAAGCATATATAGAAATAGTATTAAACTAAACATGAATAACTTATTGATATTTAATGACTAAAATATAAAATATTTAACTGACCTTTTACTATTTTTAACAATCAAATACGATTTGTGCTCGTACAACATCAATTCTTGCGGTCATCCAAACATGAACTAAATGAATTTTACCAAATTACACATTTTCTGTTGAATGGAATTCCTGGGGATTGACTGTCATAGCATCACAATCACAGTTATATTGAACGACCTAAAGTGCTGTTTTAGAAACACATCGTTTGATATTTATTTAAAACATTCAGAGTTACAAGATAGGTCCCAAAAGTTGATAAAGTTTGCGGAAATATGGTTATTACAAGCCAAACGATGTTTTGAAAATGCCATAATATACAATGAGGCAGCGTCGGCGCGCGACTCTATGAGGGTTCCTTATTCGTGCCATGATCGAATGTCTTAGTTACACGAAAATACATTGCTAAAACGGTCAACAATAATGTTGGTGAGAAATCATAGGTTTATGAAAATGTTTAATACGACTACACAAGTATAGTCCATGTATGACAATCATGCCACATAAAAATGTTACAATTGTTATAAGTCCATGACACCGAAACTAGACTGATCATGATGTTCGCAACATGAGTGTTTTGCCAAACAACTCAAATAATGATATTAAATGAAATGCATCCGTTTAACCAGTTGGAATCCACCAACCGGATGGAGGAGTCACCCTCGATAGATCTATCCACTCACCCTCGCTTCTATGAAATTAACGGTTCATGTTATATAATGGGGACATTCAATTGGCATGAGGTAACTTAAGCAATGTAAATGAATTTGATATACTTGGCATCGTAATAAAAATGATGTGCAATGTATTCTCCCCGTAGGTTTGAAAATAAGTATAAACATGTACAACGGGGCTATGAAAACTCACTTGATGAATTGATGCGATGACAAAAGTGAGTACACCGAAATGTAGCGTGAATCTCTAACCTTGACCTATTATAAATGATATGATACGTATAAGTTATGATGTAATGTTATGCATGCAATTCGGATGATATTTATACCACTTATTAATTTTTGAAAATAATACTTTTAATTCGGGAAAAATCTTTTAACGTCTTGACCATTTTAAATTACTCCACATGTATTTACATTGAAATGATATCCGACGATAATCATTTAGTGATTTATTATGAAATTATAACTTTTCTTCGTAAAATAATGTCGTTGAAATTTTCATGAAAGTGACTAAACGGCCTCGAAAAGCTAGTCGTAAAATGATGCACGTCGAGTGTTAGGAAACGAACTCAACGGTTTTGGGAAGCTGGTATTATTATCTCAAAGTTTTATTATTTAATATTTCATCCTAGAGGTCTCGATCATAAAGAAAAATATAGGTTAAGTATGGTACTTGTGTCCAAAATATAATTTAAGGGTGGTTTTCGGCAAAGTTTAAGTAACCGTATATAATTCATTACAACTCCGCTTGACAAACGGTCGGACATTTTGGAAAATATACTTGGCGAACTTACTTTTACTAGAAGACATCACTTTATAAAAAGTTCTACATCAATGTTAAAAACGACCTACAACATGGTCTCTTGTTGCCGTAGTACTTGTCTATTAGAAATTTAATAGTTTTTCTTATATAATAAAGTTACGGCAATTTTGTGTAAACGTATATAATTTAATCGTTACAAGTCCGTTTTCTACGTTTTATATGTCCTTAGCTTTGTATCAAGGTATACTAATATATTTTTGATAAGTCAACACAATTTATAACGCCTAAGCCTCATTTTTGACTCGTACAAAGTAGACGTAACATGCTGAATTTTCAGAATATTATAGTTTTCGTCGCTAACTTGAAAAATTCATAACTTCTTCGTTATAGCTCCGTTTTAATCCGTTCAAGCGGTCACATTTTCGTTTTAAAGTGTATTTTCTAAATATCTAGGCCAAAAATTTTTTACCTACTGTCGAATTTTCCAGATTTCAAAAATATGGACAGACCCTTTAGAAAACTTGTCGAAATATAGTTTTTCTCGCGCAAACCTATTCTAACCAATTCAAAACAACTCCGAAGCTATTCTAATCCTACCATACATCTTCTTAGGGTGTCATGGGTTCCTAGACATCACCAAGAGTGATATATTACAAGGAGTAATTATAGGATGACATAAATATATATAACTCTTTAAAAACAATGAAAAAGTGGTATAAACATCATATGACTTGCATGTTTTCTCAAGCTTAATGAAATGAACATAAAAATGAATATGAAATATGATCATGAATATGGGATGCTTACAAGTTAACTTGATGAGGTTTATGAACAAAGGATTTTTCCTAATCACCCAAGGTTTTTATTTCACAACCTTAATCAAGAGTGTAACTAGAGTGT
Organism: Chrysanthemum makinoi; assembly: GCA_910596185.1. Taxonomy (NCBI): domain Eukaryota; kingdom Viridiplantae; phylum Streptophyta; class Magnoliopsida; order Asterales; family Asteraceae; genus Chrysanthemum; species Chrysanthemum makinoi. The sequence continues at coordinate 20,899,422 of OU343219.1, forward strand.
ATAAAACTTGTCTAGAAAAGTTTTTGATGATCCCTTCTTTGTCCTTGTGGTTGGCCGGTTTTGCAAGAGAAGAGAGGAAGAGAGTGTTTGATCTTACACTTAGATATTATTGTGTTGTATGTGTTTGTATTAGTGTATAATATGATATACAAGAGTAGATATTTAGCAAATGTAAATGACTCACCCCCTTGTGTCTACAAAGGGGTATTAGTCATCACTAATACATTTTTTTTATTATTATGTATAATGTAATATTATGTAAAGTTAATTGAAGATATGTGGTAACTTGTATACACATTTGAACATTTAGGATAGCGTTAGTTAAAAATAACTTTTAACGGGTCAGGATAAAATATATTGAGGTCATAAAAATTATAAAAATACATTTCTTTCAAAATTTGAGTGAAATAATAATTATCGTGTAGTATTTAAGAAAAACGTCGTAATTATATAAGTATAACAATTTATATACAAAATAAATTTAAAACACTGGGTAAACTCATAATATTATTTTATAATGTTAATATAAGTATAAAAATATATCGGGATAATTTTTGGAAGTATCGGATCAATTGTTCAAAATAATTATTTACGCGATAGCGTTTATTTAATATGAAATTATACATTTAATGTAATATGCAAAAACCATGCATGAACTAATATGATGATAATGATGCCAATGATATGTAGACTAAACCTAGTCTATATGGAATGTCCTTGATGATTGTTCATGAATTCACAGCTAAACCATTAAGGTTACGCGAATTTGATACTCGTAAACCTAGTTTACGATAAATGATAAATGGTGAAGCATGAATAATGTTTTGAAAAATGACCTGAAAATACGAGTTGTCACAAAATTACCCAAATCATGTATTATAATCAAAGGAAATATATAAAATTATAAATAATATCAGATACATAAATAGATTAAAAAAAACAAATTGAATTGATAAGTGGCATAGATCGATTTTGACTATTCCTTTAGATCGACATGGTAATGGTCAAAATCATAGCAAATTAAAGATTCAAATTCATTCTAAAAATTTATTTGACTATTACCTAATCTAGATTAAATTCGAAAAAAAACTAAAAATAAAGATTTCCTGATATTGAATTTGAAAGAAACCTGTTCATAAAAATAAAGATTACCTAATTCAGATTAAATTCAAAAAAAAACTAAAAATAAAGATTGCCTGATATTGAATTTGAAAGAAACCTGTTCATAAAAATAAAGATTACCTAATTCAGATTAAATTAAAAAAAAACTAAAAATCAAGATTACCTGATATTGAATTTGAAATAAACATGTTCATAAAAATAAAGATTACCTGTTCCAAGTGACCAGGGTTCGAATCTTCATAGTGCCATAATTTATTTAACAAATACCACACGACACAGCAGCTTAGGTGGCATTGCAAGTGCCAAGTGGCATTGAGGTGGCATTTCCATGTCACTGTACATGCTTTCAAGCTTCAAGTACAACTCGTACTTAGCCTCATATATAAGTAAAGATATATATATATATATATACATATATATATATATATATACATATATATATATATATATATATATATATATATATATATATATATATATATATATATATATATATATATATATATATATATATATATATATATATATATATATATATATATATATATGTGTGTATATATGTGTATATATATATGTATATATATATGTATATATATAGATGATTCGGGTGGTCTTGGATGATGAAAATACATGTTAGCCATTTAGAGAGAGAAAGATAAGAGAGGGTGTTCTTGGTAGAGAGTTGCTTAACAAATTATGAAAGGTTAGATTGAAAGAAGCACTACCCCTTCCAAGGATGGAAGGGTATTTATACTTACAGAGTACACTTCCTTCTATCGGACTGTGGATCAGGCATACAGTGGGTAAAGACCCGTCCTTCCTCCACGGTGTTACACTAAACTAATCTACGCTACAAACTAACTAATAAACTACTAAATAACGTAACAAACGACACGTCTACGAGCTAACATATGCTAGACCATAATTGGGGTGACCGACACTTTAACATGGAATTTCCAATTCCTAACAATCTCCCCCTAAGGGAGGTCACCCCATGAAATACATTTTGCATCCTAGCATTCTATCTTTGTCTTTAGTTCTGAGCTCGTAGACTTCTATTCTTCAAGTTCCGCAATCTTTGTGCTTTAGTAGCGATTCTTCAAAGTCCGCATTGATTTGTACTTTTAGTAGAGGCCTTTAACTGATCTACATCTTTGATGATCTTCGAGCTTTCTTCGAGATCATCAGCCACAATAAATCTCTGGATCACCCTTTATTGTGTTGCCTTCATGTGATGTTGTGACTTTTGGACCTACATGCTCACACCTTTTGGATCATGACATCTTTCCATCAGAGTAGCGGAAGCCTTAATGGTTCATGATATTTCAGGCGTAGCGAAGCATAGTATAAAAATATGAGCGAGGTTATGTAGATATGCACAAGTCATGATTTCTTCAGTTAAGTGTGGATCTTTGTGAGCATGCGGTTGGATTGACACCTCATTTCGATCGGTACGCAACCGTCCAAATGTACCGCAAACAACATTAGCAATAAAACATCGAAAGTGTCTTTGATCACTTTCGTTGAATTGAGTACACGACCCACGGTTCCCGTTGATCGATACAAGTCTGCACGTGATCGAGTATAATTCGAAGAATCTCCTTGCAGGGTTTCAAGGTACTCTAGCGTTCTCAAACCGGAGCGTCTCAAAAGACAACAGTGAGTGAACCAGCAATTGAGATTCACGATTGATGAAAATTGATTTGAAAACAATGCGTATTGCTTAGAAGAAAGAGTTTTGCAATACGACGAAGGTTTTATGAGTAAGATCAATTTTCAATCAAAAATAACTTTGTATTTGAAAAGAATACACATTCGATGTGCTAGAGAAAGAAGAAATTTGCACATGAACGGTTTTTCCAAAAGTATTTTTTTCAATCAGAGATACTTTTTGAGTTTGAAATATGAATACACATTCGATATGCTAGAGAAAGGAAGATTTGCACATCGAACGATTTTTCCAAAAGTATTCGTCAATTCCATTCCTGGACCAAGGTTGATTCAAGAGTGAATCGCCCCATTGTTTCTATCCAGTTGTCACAGGCTTGATCTTTAGAAAAGATCTCATATGTCACCCACCAAGAGCTTGTTTGATGTTGGCTCTAGAAGGATTTCCATCTTCATTGTGAATACTTTTACATATCACTCGGATGTTCTGGCAATACCACAAGGATAATGCGTAGGACTCTTAATATATACTTACTTTCCACATTGTGTGAACAGCAAGTCTTCATTAATTTTGTGTCCTAATGAGATATTGTGGATGATCTCTTGGCTCTAGACTCAATTGTGCACATTTGGTTTCCTATGCTGGAGACTAAGGAGAGGGTCTCCTTCTTCAATATCAACAATCTCTAAGAGAAAGTCGATAGATTATATAGGTTCGCTGTGAGGATGAAACAAGCCATTTTAAGAGGAACTTGAGTAGCTTGGGAAGTTTAGTGCAGTGCGTCACTGGGTCCTTGAAGTCTTGTCTTCAATACCAGTGTTACCTTAGTAACCACCAGTAGCATATGTACTAAACCCGGTTTCTACCTTAAGGTTGAATTATTGGAGGGCTATTTCTTTTCACCCTTTCACATTCATTTCTTTTTCATTCTTCAACCCCTTTAGTGCTTACCGAGACTTCATAACTAGAACCTTGTTGGGTTTATTCCAGTTCTAGCTCTATCTCAGTCCGCACTCTTCCCATATCTCACTTTTCTCCTTTTTTTTCATCATACCTAAGGACTTCTACACTATCTAGTGGATTGTCCCTGGTTAGATCCCTCCGGCTCTGGCGGGATCTTGGGAACGAATACCTAACCTCACCATCCTTATAACTCCATGCATAAAGTAAATTGGTTGGTCTTTTGGTATTGTTCATTCCTTCTCGAAACCAATTCAAAAATCATTTGGAAAATACAATCAAGGTACTTGTGATACGAGATCAAAGCATTTTGTACCTTAATAGTTTTGATCATTTAGAAATGCTCCCCCTCAACATGTGCATATGATCTTGAAATTGTTTAGCACATGGAGGCAAGAGTTCTTTGAAATAATTTCTTGATCACAATTTCCATAGAAAAAGCCATTTGATTTTCTTGGTAAATTCTCCCCCTCAAAGTGTGCGTAGGTTGTTTGAAATCATTTAACACATAGAGGCAGGAGTTCTTTAAAGTACTTCCACGATCACAATATGCCATAGAGAAAACCTTTAAAACTCAATCAAGGTACTTATGATAAAACATTGAAACCTTTGTACCTTGATAGTTTATTTTCTTTTGAAATGCTCCCCATCAATATGTGCTTCAATTACGAAAGCGTTTAGCACATATGGGAGAGCACACACTTTGAGTCAAAACGATCACTTGTTATCAGATTTCATATTTAAATCACATTTTCTCCCCGATCAAAAATATCAAATCCTTTGAGATTTTGGATCCCAAGTGATTTAATAAGGTTTAGAAAACATGGGAGAAAATATGTCTGGTTTAAATTCTCTTCTGGTTTTAGGTTAAATGCTCCTCCTTAATCATGTGCAACATGAATTTGAAATCGTTTGGCACATGAAGGAAGGATTGCTTTTGAAACAATCACCTTTTTAAAACCGATTTGAGATTTAAATCACGATCTCTCCCCCGATCAAAAATTTCAAACCTTTTGAGATTTGTGATCCCAATTGATTTAAATCATTTAAAAGATTTTGAGGGAAAGACGTGGCAAGATTTAATTTTTGAAATTGACTGATGAGGACCAATTATAGACATTAAAGATTGTTAGTGTCAAGTATGATAGTTTTTAAGAGATCTTTAAGTAAAATAAAACAATTTCACGATCAAACAAGAACAGAAAAAAATTTCATTTTGTAAGATCTTGATTCAAAAGAAAAATCATACCATGACATAACATTAAATCTTTAGATCAGCACTTATTATCGTACAAAACGGACTTTTTGTTGAAATATCATTTAAAAATATTTAATTTGAAATCACTTAAGATTTGACAAAATAAAGTCCGGTTGATTTCAAAACTTTGAATCCGATTTATTTTCAAAACAATATTTTTCCATTTTCAAAACAATATTTTCAAAATTGTTTAAGAAAGATGGTATCATCACTATTATCCTTGCACAAGATACGTTAGGTGGTTGTGCTGCTTTTGTTGTTGTTGCTGAGGGTTGGAAGAAAACCATCTGCGAGATCACATTGAGACTATACGTTGCATTTTTTATGCCAACTGAGGTCAAATTAAGCTCTGTTTCTTTATTTGATGATGAAGAAAACCATCTGCTGATGCAGTGAGACTTCTTACGTTGCATTTCATGAAGTCAAATTACGTTGCATTTCATGCAGTGAGACTCCATAGAAGTCAAATTAAGCTCCGTTTCTTCATTTGTCGACCCAAGATATAGTTGCCCTTTCCTTTCGGCATCCAATCATCATCTATTGTAGGATCCAGATCGGGAACATTCTTATATACCAATATTCCTGCATACGTTAGTGAACACACATACAGATATATGGTGGTCGACAACACCCAAACAGCAATCGACTAATAAAAGTCAATTCAACATATCAATCAGATCATAAAAGGTATGGGAACAATGTGTTCATCAATCTATAATCATCTAATCCTAACAATCACATCCTAGAAACCTAGTCCTTCAACATAGGCAATTTTATTTTTTCAGATAAGCACGTAGGATGATTAAGAAAGCCCGTTAGATGATGTAAATTTGAAAAAACATTCTCCCCCTCAATCAATGACTCTTTCTTTGAAAAGTTTAAAAGCGCTGAAGTCATTGATTGAGTTTTCAATTTTTACGAAAACTCTGAATCTGATTGATTTGCAACTCATTTACCACCATTTTTGAAAACAACAAATATTTTTCTGAAGAATTTATAGAAGGAAAAACATTTGTGTAGGAACAGCAGTCATTCGACATACTTTCCTCAATTTTTTTTAGGATAAGTGCACGAAATTATTTGAAAATTGGTTTAGCGCAGCACTTTCCTTCTTTGAAGAGCGGGTTGCTATATGAAATAATAGCAAACCATGGTTTAAGCACGGGTTACAGTCTGAAATAACTGGAAGCCATATTAAGAGACATGTTTGGAAAAGAATATTTGCACCTCCTGCTCAAACTTCATCTATGGTCACGTGCCATTATTGAATGACATTTCTAAGACCGTAGATGTTATTGATACCAGAAGACATGTCTTAGAAAAACAATATTTTTGGTATTTTTAAATTTTCCGATTTTTTATAGATTTTTTATGATTTTATATTTTTCTATTTTGTTTTGCTGGTTTTATATTTTTGTATTTTCTTTTTGATAAATATTTACAGAGATAGAGTAGATGATATAGTATAAGAAGATGATGATATGAGTATCGAGATAAGGATATCGAGCAGCCCCGTTGTAGAAGATAGAAGTCATCATCTCTTAAACATTCACCACCAAAGCTTCTGAGGCTCCAGAATAGAAGAAATTAAGCCTTTAAGAATGAGAGTCTTTGGCAGCTTCCCCTCAAACCGAAAATCCTTTAGCTGAGCAGATTCAAAGCTTTCTTTTAAGCTTTCAACAGCCAGGTTCACAAAGAAGCACACCATTATCATCGATCCTGCTGCTCCTTTTAAGAATAATCACCGTGATTCTTCGTTCGAGGTTATATCATCCAATAGAACAACAACAACGTATCATCCCACGTTTAAATAATTCTCCTCAAATTCCTTTTCCACTAAAGTATGAAGCGATCCATTCCAAAAGGTGTAGAGAGAACACTTCCCCCAAGTAGATGAATTGGTGCAGTCAGTCTCTTAGACTAGAGCTCACGGACCGGAATACACATATACCCAAACACAGAGAAACTTATACCATCGAGGTAGCAGATTAAGTCCAATAACCAAAAAATAACCCTGATGTATACTTTTCTCTTCCCTAAAGAAAGTGTATGAAGCTCAAGAACCCGAAGTACCCGAATGCCCAAAGAGAGAATAACCGATAACATTGAAGAAGCAGGCCGAATCACTGATTATCTCTGCGGATGACAATCTCTGCGGATGTCAACTCCGGTATAAGTGATTATATCTCTGAATCACTAATTAAGACCTTAAGTGACGCAGCTGAGCATCCCCAATGTACACAATCTCTCTCCCCTGATGATTGTGATAACATCAAAATCATCATATACTTGTGTACCTCTTTATCTTGAAACTAACTCTTCCATCTCTTCCCCACATAGTTGGAATAAGAACACTAAACGCCATGAGTCAAACCTTGAGTTTCTCTGCGGTCATGACATTCGTCTTCCAGGTTTCTTCAATCACTTAGAAGTATTAAGTCCATCAAGTTTACTCGCGTTTAGATCGTGTCTCTCCTTCCCCTTGCTGGTTTTGATACTTCAGAATCAGCAACTCTTTGTATACTTGAAATCTTTTGAAAAGAACATCAGAAGTCTTTGTGAGAATCAACTTGCTGAAGAATATGAGCAAGTCTAACTGGGATTGAATCTGACTTTTCACTCTCCCCCAATTAGTGCTCTCCCCTAAATCGACAATCTGTTTGATAAATGATTGAATTAAGAAGAAGTCTTTAGATCATTAAATGCAACTCGTCTTTAGTCTTCTAACATGTAGCAGAGAATGTAGAATCGACTGTAGACTCGACCTTCTTCAAGATTTTCCAGTTGGGGAATAGATAGTTAACATCTTCAACTCACCAAAAAGCATCCCAATTAACTTACATCTTGCAAATCCCCTTAACTAAAATACCTCCCAATCAAACAAGAACAGAAAGATGTTCATCAAGGAAATCAGCAATCAACCATAGCGAAAACTAAATGGTAACACCAAATACCACTCATCAAACAAGAACAGAGATTGTTCGAACATCATGTTGATGTATGCGTGAAGCATTAACCGGAAGCACTTTGTCATTAATCAAATCAACCCGTGTGAAGATGTCAACCAATGGCTCTTTGAAGAAAACTCCATGTGCAGATGACCCGATAAGAAGAAGCTCGGTTCTTACATGAGTTTGGAGCCGTTTGACCATTTATTCTCAGATAACAATCAACCATGCAGTAAATTCACACTTCTTCTCCCCCTCAAGAATTGCATACGGAGTTGCCATTCTTGATTAAATAAGTGAAATCATCCAAATGTAGTCAATTCACACTTCTCCCCCGTAAAATTAGCATAAGATGTCGCCATCGTCATTATAAAAGAGCAAGTGGAATAAGATAACAATCATTGGTAGTTCGGTTCACTTGATGTTTGAAAGCGCATGGAAAAAGTATGAAGCATGTTGATGAGAATGGTCATTAATAAGAAGATTTCTCTTCTTCGGAAGATAATGCGCACTGAAGCGTACACATTTCGTTTCTTTAGAGAACGAGGCTTGAACTGTTGTGTTCAAACGTCATAAGAAGATTTCTCTTATTTCGAAGATAAAGCGCCTTTGAAACATACACTTTTTTTTTTCTTTAGAGAGCGAGGTTTGAACTGAAGTATTCAAACATCATAAGAAGATTTCTCTTCTTTAGAGATAAAAGCGCAGGGCGTACACTTTTCTTTTCTTTAGAGTCACGAGGCTTGAAACTTTGTGTTCAAACGTCATAATCTCTCTCTTTTCATCATCTCTTGGCAAAACTAGCAAAACCACTTATCATTCATAGGCTCTTTGTTGTGGCTGATGGAGAAAACCTAATATGATAAATTTGACCACGAAGTAAACTAACCCGAACTGTGACTTAAACTTGCACATATGTAACAAAAGCGGTGCGAGACTTCATCCTCCATTGAATCTCTAAGTACTCTATACTCTTCATCCAACCAACCATCAAGTATAAGACGTACATCACCTCTTGAAAATCCACGATAGAATGTGACACTGAGCACTACAACGTAACTCCTTAAAGTGATAGTTATTTTGTGGTGGTAAGAGCCCAATTCCCCCAAGTGGTAAAAGAAAAGGTAAAAGACACCCAACAATAACTAGATTTCCAAGTCTTCGTTCTTTTTTTTTTATAATAAGCTCGAACAAGGACCATGAAGAATCTTCATCCAACCATCCCCGATACCTTCAGATACTAAGTACACTCATCCGCGATATTTCACTTCAACCTCAAATAAATAATAGTGAATTAACCCCGTAAAACTTTGAAATAACCAATCTGTCATGAAGATAATCCAAACACACGTCCAATTCATGAAGTACACCCTTTTATCCCTTCTTCGAAGTAGAAACTGTAGCACCAACATCAGATAAGACCCTGAAATACACTTTCCTTTCTCCAAGATGGTTCCATCATTACGGGATTTTACAACTCTATGGTTTAATTCGAGAAATAGTTTCTTTCGCGGGATTTTACAAAACCAAGAATAAACCGTAAAATAGATCCGGAAATGCACTTTACAATTACCAGGATGTTTCCATTGTCATGGGATTTTACAAGTCTATTATTTAAACCGAAAAATAGATTCTTTCGCGGGATTTTACAAAATCAAGACAAAACCGTAAACAATGTCAGCTTGAATGTGTTATGACAACTTTGGTTTCGGTGAATATCTGTTTTTAGGGGAATATGCAGCGGTTCATCAGCGGTTCATTATCCAACAACAACAATATCATTAACCATCCAATAAACACTTTGGTAAACACATCATTCACGGATTCTGTCGGCTATTGCAGTGACAACATGGTGAAGTAAACCCGACATGCCAAACTTGAGCATGATAAATTCCCAGATTTGTTACTTAAACTTGTACTAATCCTTGTGAAAAAAAAACGGTGTACCCAATGTACAAAAGCCTCTTGACGTATCCTCAACCGTTGAGACACGAGTGATAGCTACGTTGTGGGTTAAGTGAGAAAGAATCACAACCGTAACTAAATAGCCAAGTCTTTATCACCCTCTATAAATGCCCAAACAAGTCATCTTCGAGGAATTGTAGAAAGAAAGAAGACTAAATAAGTAAACGTGCCCGGAAATCCTCACTTCAAATCCAAATAAGAAATACTGTATCGCCAACCCCGTAGTCAACTTTGTTTAACAACCAATTCAAGCCGAGACATAATATACTCCGTGAAGATGCATAAACCAAAGTATCAAACATCATACCACAACGAATCTCATCCTCAAGTCTCATATCAACAAAACTCAGCGAGTCCAAATCTCATAGACCTCATATTATCAAATCACATACAATATCACCTTTCATCGTTAAGTCTCATTACCAAATATCCATCAAATCTGATCTCAACCCTCCATATACAACATTTGATTCTCAGATTAGCCATCATAAAAACCAACCACATAACAAAGTTTCTCATATACATTTAATCCGTCCAGTCCACATATACAAATATAACATATCCTGAATAATTGGTTTAAGACCACAAGCTCACTTCCAAATCATTAACAATTGTCACCCAATATCACATCAGCCCAAGGCCCAATTCCATAACTGTTTGGCCCGTTCATCTATCAGGGAGTTATCAAAAGCCCACAAATGAAAACCCTAAATAACCAGGTATAAAACCCAATCATATCTCACTCTATACTAATCACCCGTTTTTATCAAACCCTAATCACTCTCCACATACATCCGCCCCCATCTTCAAACTCAAACACAATCACCTCACTTCATCAAACATAACCGTGTCCATCATAATCCAATACTCACGACAAGCATGAGCTCACCACAAGGATGGTTAGAGCTGTGAACAAGGTTTCAAGCTTGTATGCCACAGGGATGGTGAAATTACTTGATACAGTAACAAGATCAATACAAGGTTGTGGTAAGTTTACATAAATGATTTATCCTTTCCGATAAATATGAACGAGCAAGTGATCAAGAGATAACATGTTTGTTATACTCTTATCATTTAAGTGTCTCCGAAAAAATTGAAGCCAAGGTTCATAATGATGATGAGTTGGATTAATTTCAAGCAATGAGACTAATCCTAAACTGATATCTTACATGTTTTACTTAAGATTTCGAATTGATTATAATTAATAAACGAATTAAGAAAGGAGTTTAACATAGTTGTTATACATCTCGTATATTAATAAAGGGTTGAGCCTCACAAAGGATCTATGATGATTTGCTTCTTTCATTTAATAGACCATTAAGTGTCATGATAAAGTTTTTGAGTATCACGAAAGAAGCTTTAGAAATCTATTAACATTTGTTCAAAGATCTTTCGATTAATTTTCTTCATTATGTTACTATTGATCTATGAGGATGATTTCTCTCAATTAGAGACTTGTGTCTTGATGTGAACTTTGAGTCACGTGAGAGAAATGGACTGAGATCTTTTGTTTTTGTTATGAGTCTTGAACATGAATCTATGATGTAATATTGAAACTGAGGTTTGATATTGGTATATGGTTTTTGTTTTATGGACATGGTCTTGTGGTCAAATCTTATTCTACCTTTCTGTTTCTGTCAAGTTTCTACCATACTTAGTCAAATCGCTACCATGTTATGGAGTCAAGTCGCTAACCATTTTCAAAACACAACTCGCTACATGGTAACTCGCTACTTGGCAAGTCGCTATATCTTTTTAGTCACACAACTCGCTACTTGTTAAATAACAAGTCACTACCAAAAAATGAATAACAAGTCGCTAAGTCATTTCTAATACTCTAAGTAAATTTCATGACTTTATGACAAGTCGCCTCTTGACTCAATAGTCAAGTTGCTACTTAATTTTCATTACAAATCGCTAACTTGTAAAGACAAGTCGCTAGCTGGATATTTGACTTTTTCCGATGAGTTTTCCGACCAAATTCCGACCATATTCATAGCAAACACAGAAAAATGTATATGAAAATGCTTCAGAATGGTACAAAAAGTCTCAAAAGATGTCATAAAAAAACAGTTCGGACATATTTATGACACAAAAACGGATGTATATCATTGAATAAGCAAAATACATATTTTGACCATTTGATACAACACATGTTAAGAAACAGTTAACATAATGAATAAGAAAAAGATTTCATATCTGAAAAATATGTTAAAAACAGCTTCAAAACATGATACGAAAACCACACAAATCAACACAACACAATAACCATGGCTCTGATACCATTTGTAGGATCTTAAATATTATTGTGTTTGATGATTCGGGTGGTCTTGGATGATCGAAATTCATGTTAGCCATTTAGAGAGAGAAAGATAAGAGAGGGTGTTCTTGGTAGAGAGTTTCTTAACAAATTATGAAAGGTTAGATTGAAAGAAGCACCACCCCTTCCAATGATGGAAGGGTATTTATACTTACAGACTACACGTCCTCCTATCGGACTGTGGATCAGGCATACAGTGGGTAAAGACCCGTCCTTCCTCCACGGTGTTACACTAAACTAATCTACGCTACAAACTAACTAATAAACTACTAAATAACGTAACAAACGACACGTCTACGAGCTAACATATGCTAGACCATAATTGGGGTGACCGACACTTTAACATGGAATTTCCAATTCCTAACAAGTAACCCTAATAGGGGGTAGTTGAGATTAATTGACATTGGGAAAAGGATGAGGGAGTAAAGGAATAGTGCAAAAGGGAACAGGAAGATGTGATATAAAGGGAACAGTTAGGATTCCAATGGGCGGGAGTTTAATGTAAAATAGTGTATACCATCTAACATTAACTTTTTACCCTTGCCTGGCGGGATTGGATTTGTAGTTTTTGTTGTGTATATATATATATATGTATGTATATATATATATATATATATATATATATATATATATATATAGGGGTTTTAGTTGATTTGGTTTTGGTACAACTAACTTCATTAGTTGAAGTAAATGGGTATGGAACCCTAATAGGGGTAGTTGAGATTAATTGACATTGGGAAGAGGAGAAGAGAGTAAAGGAATAGTGCAAAAGGGAACAGGAAGATGTGATATAAAGGGAACAGTTAGGATTCCAATGGGCGGGAGTTTAATGTAAAATAGTGTATACCGTCTAACATTGACTTTTACCCTTGCTGGTAGGGATTGGATTTGTAGTTTTTGTTGTATATATATATATATATATATATATATATACGTATATATATATATACGTATATATATATATATATATATATATGAATGGGTTTTAGTTTATTTGGTTTTGTACAACTAACTTCATTAGTTGAAGTAAATGGGTAAGGAACCTAATAGAGGGTAGTTGGGAAGGATTAATTGACATTGGGAAGAGGAGGAGGGAGTAAAGGAATAGTGCAAAAGGGAACAGGAATATGTGATATAAAGAGAACAGTTAGGATTCCAATATGTGGGAGTTTAATGTAAATTGGTGTATACAGTCTAACATTGACTTTTTACCCTTGCCATGCAGGATTGGATTTGTTGTTGTTATTGTTGTGTGTATATATATGTATTGATGCTCGTATAAGGCGCGTTCGGGGCCAAATGAAACTTTCTTTTCGTCGAGCAAGTTTTTCAACACCCTAGGCAGTGAACCTAATCGTTGTAGTGTAGTATTGGGTAAGCCTCGGGTATTGATATCGTTCTCTAGGGGAATAGGAATGCTGGTGAGAAATTACTACGCTGAGGTTGAGGTTGAGGAAGATTATTTTTTTTTATCTTTTTATAATTTTTTAAGAAACTAAAGCTAAAATCTCGGGGTTTGGATTTGGGGTTTGGTACTTCTACCGATTACTCTACTATCTAATTATCTAAACTAAGGGGTAGTCTATGTCTTTTTGAAGTGTGCTCGTATGATGATTAAAAATATGTCTACCTAGATACTATTACTCCCTAGTTATCTTTTATTGGTGGTTGAATTGTAACGTCCTTATTATTAGCGTTGTGTTTTCTAAGGTAGGGGTGTGCTTATCCCTAACTCTTTGAGACTACCTTAAGGTTAATGACTCGAAATCTCTAGGATTCATAAACTTAACACTAAAGTTATCTTCGGATGTATAGTCTACAATTCCACTAGTAACTATAAACTAAGGTTCAACAAAGATTACTCAAGCATTAAAAATACAACGATAGCCTATACACTCTTAAGCCAATTACAATTAAGATAAGATACAACCATCAATAATAATAACTAGGTTTCATAGATCTAAGCAAACACATAAGTAATTAGCGGACATGTTAAACATGCAAGCATATACACATTCAATCGAAGACATAATGAAGTCAAGGGAATAAATAACTTATCTCGATGTAAAATAGGGTATGAAAACCCTAAAATATTGTCCAAACCGGACTACAATCGTTTTAAGTTTTTACTCCACAAGTCTACCTCTTTAAAAAACTGAAAAATCGAATTCTATATATAGTTTTAAAACTGCGACGGCGTCGCCTTATAGGTGGGACACCGTCTGATCGCCGTCATTAGGGTTTCGTCTTGTCCAAGGTATCATTGGGGCAATCCGCGTTGTGGTTGTGACGTTATGATCTTGGCTGATGGCGTCGTCTAAATCTGGATCTAGGCGTCGAGAAGAAAAAGTCTTCGTGACGCCCTTACTCTTCAAAGCCTGATGTGAGGTGTAAAATAGCAAATTCGCTCCTAAATCGTCAAAATAGGGACGATGTAAGCCCTCTGTTTGGGGCGCGTCAGTGTAAATTCAGCGGCAGGTGTCTTGATCTTGACTTAGCGATTTTCTTCACATATTCACTCCTTTTCGTCAAAAAATGCATCATTCCAGCATTTTGCTTCCAAAAGACCTAAAAAGTGAAAAAGGAACGAAATTAAGCAGTAACGGATATAAAAGTGGGTGATTAAGGGATTAAATGACCCCGCGTTTTAAATCCTTACCAAATATCCCTAAACTTGGTATTTGCTTGTCCTCAAGCAAATGTGCTTTTGGCCAATCAATTTATAAGTTATGGGGCATAAAGTATAAGTTATGGGGCATAAAGCAATGGTTTAACATAATTCATAACAAGTATAAGTCCCGCAATAGTCATAACAAGCACGGAAATTATATACTAGCACCTCACAAGTGGTGTTTGGATAATCTCATCTCTCGGGTGTATATGAAATATAGCAAATGGAAATGGAAGATAAACACTCATTAACTGGTCATAGTACATAGATTACCATAGGCTTGAGACTAGATCAAACCTCCACCGCTTTGGCGTAAGCACCTAGGAACAACTATCTAAGAGATCTTTAAAGGGTTGTAACGTTAGGCTTACGGTAGGGAAACAAAGAGTTTGGTTGGATAGGCGATTTAGTGGTGGCAAGTCAAAAATCTTTATGTTACAAGCATGAGAAGAATGACGTTGCTTAGCCAAGACTCGACTCACTAAACTCTAGATACTTGAAAAAAAAACATAAATTGAAAAACATAAACATAAAGATAGATGTAGGATGGTAGCCCTTTTTTTTCAACACTCTTTTTTTTCCTTTTCTTTTTTTTCAATTTTTTTTTTCTTCATACACTTTTACTCTACCATCCTCTACGATAACATCAAAATATAAGGGATTTATAGGCACATCCCTGCACTTGAGTTTTTATTATTCTAACACTAATTGGACCCGAATTGAAAAGATCAAAACACTTTGAGTACATTATTACGTAATTAAAGGGAATTTGAATTTAAAAGTAATAACATTTATAGAAGACTTGATTAGCATCGATCCTGTCAGCTATTGGTATCAGAGCCATGTTTTTTCAAAGAGGTAATAGACTTGATTATTTATAAATTATGAATAATTTTTGTTTAGATTGTGTTAAATCGAAAAGAATAAATAGTATATTAAATGAAATATATGTCTGCGTTGGTAAGCCATGTCGGTCGATCGGTTGGAATTAGTCTTGAGTGTTGTAAGCGACAAATACCACGCGATGACATGGGGGTGTTCCGGAGCATATATGATTAATATAATATTTAGCTCTTAGAAATTTAACAAAATAGAAACAAAATTTATTCATCATGAATAAATTATCAAGAGTATTACTAAATCGAAAATATGGTTCCTCTTACGTCTTTGAAGATGATAATGATCGCTCTAATTCTTTAGAAGTTAACATAGCTGATGTAGAAAACAGTTTACAAAATTGGAGTATACCTAGATTAGATGTTAAAACTATATATAAAATTGGATCTTTTGAATGGTTTCAAAGTTATTCTATTAAAACTACTGAAAAAAATTTGCCTTTATTACAAAACTCTATAAAATTATGATCTGAATACTCTATTAGAGAACATAGAAAGAATTATAAGTTTTTACATGTCGGATTAGTACAAATAGCTATAAAACCTATGACTAGATTAGGAATTAATGCTCCTATTTTTATTGTCTTAAGAGATGCTAGATTAATAAATTTTAAACAATCTTTATTAGCTTTTGCTGAATCTAATATATGTAATGGTCCTATATATTTTAATTGTTATACAAATTATACTGTATCTCTATTTGATAAAAACATTCTAGATGTTTTAACTTTAAACATAAAAATAAAGATTTTAGAAATAAAGAGAAGGATCTGATCCCTTAGTAGTTATTTATAGAGTATATTATAAGACTATGTCTACCACTATAGAACCTAAATGTTTAGTTAGAAATTCTGAGAAAGAAACAGTTCTATTTGAGGCAAATCTAGATCATTCTATAGTAAATATTCCTAAGCGATTAAAATGGGAAGAAATTACTCGTAATCAATCTTGGAATTTAGAAAATTTAAGTCAACCTAAACCTATAAAATTGAATACTCAAATATCTAATATAATAGATCATACAGATGAAAATATAGAAGTAATATTTGGAAATAATAGATTTGAATCTGCTAGACATTCAAATTATACATCTGAATCTTCTACATCTTATAATAGTTTAAGAAGATCTCAATCTATGAAGCTTAGAGGAGTTGATTTTAGAAATACTATTCCCAAATCTGTTTATGAAAGTGATTATTTAAGTGATGATACATATAATCCTACAAAATCAGAAGTAGAATATTACGAAAGAGAAAATTTATGAGTGATACTTCTACACAAGCAAAGATTATTAGTAATGAAATAAATAGTAATCATTTAAAAAGTTTATATAAACAAGAAAGATCCATAAGATTAGAAATAAATTACGCTAAAAATATGATTAAAAAGGGAGCAAAATATGTAAATTTAAGAGTATTTCGAGGCTATCAAGTATATGATATTGAATGGAGTATTAAAAATTTACAAGATAATCTAAAAGTCAATCAAAGTATGATAAGAGTTGTAAGATCACAATTAATTATTTCTTAAAATAAAGATGAGCTTATATCAATACGAACTTAGAAAACAAATAGTGCATTATCAAGAATCTATTTTAAGAAATAATAAATCAATAAAAATATTTAAAGAAGAATTATATACGGGAGAATATGTTAAGATATGATAATAAGTTTGGTGTTACAAAATCTTCGTTTAAAAGAAAAATTAGAACAAATAAAAAGATTAATTCATTAAATATATAAAAAAAATAAATAATATTCCTTTTAAAATGGAAACTATCAAATTAAAAGATAATACTGATATGGAATATTTAGGAGATGAAATGTTAAATGATTATAATAATGAAAAATTATTTTGGTATTATACTACGTTTGATAGAAATGAAAGACTATTACATGACGTTGAATGGCAATTATATATACTTAACAATGATGAAAATATTATATTTTTCTCTTGGTTTGAACTCTATTGTTTAGAAAATAAAATCAAATTTCCTTTTAGACAAACTGTAGAAGTTATTATAAATAAAACATATACAGGTCTTAAAACCAAAGAAACTATTATAAGTACAAAACCACCTTGTAATGATATAGTTATAAATAATGAATTTATAAGAAAACCTTTAGCTAAACATGAAGAAGATAAGAAAAAGCTATAACAACGATTATATATCAAAATAATTATACGAATGAAATGTTATATACTATTGGCCAACAATTAGATAGAATTGAACAATTAGATAAAATCCAAACTGATAATATAAATGAACCTGGTAATTCACAAAGTAAATTTAAAGAATTAAAAATAGAAGAAAATCCTATATTTACACCTTTTAACATTGATACATCTGTAAATTTAGGATCTCAACGAGAACTATATTAAGAGAAATTGAAGAAAAATTATCTAATTTTCACATATCAAATCCAAAAATCAATATAATTGAAAAAGATATAATAGATGATAACATATCTGAAATGGAACAACAGTTTAACAATATGGAAATAAATAAAATAAAATACAATCCATATACATCAAATAATACATATACTCCTAGAGCTGAAACAAGAAATTATTATCCTCAACCTTCTCCACCTGATTTACAATACGAAGAAATGCATACTTTAGTTCAATTCAAATATGATGGTACTTCTATATATGAATGGAATATAGATTGATTAACAGAATATCATATATTAAACTTACTACAAGAAATGACTATGGCATCAAATGCATATAAGATACATAATAAAAATAATGAAAGAAAAGTAATAACAATTATAATTTCAGGATTTACAGGAACTTTAAAAGGTTGGTGGGATAGATATTTAACAGAAGAAGATAGACAAAATATATTAAATGCTAAAAAAATCGCTGTTAAAAAAGAAAATAATATAGAAACACAAACTAAAGAAGAAGATGTTGTTAATACCTTATTATTTGCTATATTAAAAACTTTTGTTGGTAATCCATCACAATATCAAGAAAGAAGTTCTATTATATTACTCAACTTAACGTGTAGAAAATTACAAGATTTTAGATGGTATAAAGATGTGTTTTTATCAAAAGTAATGACTAGGCCAGATTGTAGAGAAGCCTATTGGAAAGAAAGATTTATAGCCGGATTACCAAAATTATTTGCTGAAAGAATAAGAAATAAATTAAGTACGGATTATAATGGTAATATACCATATAAAAATTTAACTTATGGAGACATTATAAATTATGTAAGTCAAGAAGGATTAGATATATGTTCAGATTTAAAACTAAAAGCTAAAATCAAGAAGGAAGGTATAAAAAATAGAAAAGAATTAGGAAATTTCTGTGAACAATATGAATATGAACCATTAAAATTACCTTCTAGCAGTCAAAAAAGAATAAGAAGAGACTATAGAACTAAAAGATACAAAAAATATAATAAAAATAAAAGAGAAGATAAACCATATGAAAAAAGAAAAAAAATATAAAAAGAATAAAAAATTTAACCATAATAATAGTGATAAAAAAGATACCATAATATGTTATAAATGTGTAAAACCATGTCACACTTCTAATAAATGATATACTAAAAAGAAAATAAATGAATTAAAAATGCCTGATGAATACAAAAAACAAATTATGAAGTTATTAATTAATGATGAAACTAGTGATTCTAGTATATCTGATTATGAAGAAGAAGACTTAAATATAATAGATAATGATACTTCAGAATCTAGTGATTCTGAAGCTTGTGAATGTATAGGAGATTGCACTTGTGATATTAAAGAAATAAATACTATAAACGATGAAAGTGAAGAAATAAAAATACTAATAGAATTAATGAATAAAATTGAAGATAAAGATATTAAAAAGGCATATTTAGATGGATTAAAAGAACAATTAAAAGGTAAAAACATAACAAATAATGATGAAGAAAAGATTCAAGCATACAATTTTCATGAAATATGTAAAAGATTTAATCAAGAAGTAAAACCAATAACTATATTTGAATTACAAAAAGAATTAAATATGGTAAAATCTGAGATAATTCTATTAAAACAAAGAATGAAAAACATAGAAGATAATAAAAAAAGATAGTGATATAGGAACATCAGAAAATGACCCAAAAATAAATCATATAAAAACAATAAGTACTCAAAGATGGTATACAAAGTTAAACATAGTAGTAAATGGAGAATTTAAATTAACCTTAGTAGCATTAATTGATTCAGAAGCAGATTTAAATTGTATACAGGAAGGTCTTATACCAGTAAAATATTTTGAAAAATCTAGACAAAAATTATCTAGTGCCAGTGGTGACGGATTAAAGATAAATTAAAAATTATCAGATGTTCATATATGTAAAGAATGTTATTGTTATAAAACTCATCTTATATTAGTTAAAAATCTAACTTCTCAAATCATTTTAGGACAACCTTTTATAACCCAATTATACACATTTTCAGTTAGTGAAATAGGACTAATCACTAAATTATTAGGAAAAGATATTATATTCGAGTTTGCTACTCCTATTATTACAAAAGAAGTAAATATATTAGAAATAAAAAATAAACAAATAGAATACTTAATTGATGAAATAAAAACTAAAAGGATAATAGATCATTTACAGAATACTAATATAAAAATTAAGATAACAAAATTAGAAGAAAAAATTAAAAATAATGTTTGTTCCACTGTACCAAAAATGCTTTGGAAAAGAAAACAACATATTGTCAAATTACCATATATTAAAGAATTTAATGAAAAGAATATTCCTACTAAGTCAAAATCTATACATATGTCCATAGAATAGAAAAACATTGTAGAAATGAAATTTCAGAATTATTAAATAAAAAGATTATAAGAAAATCTAAATTTCCATGGTCTTGTTCTGCCTTTTATGTTATGAATAATGCAGAAATAGAAAAGAGGTGTACCAAGATTAGTTATTAATTACAAACCATTAAATAAAGTGTTAGAATGGATTAGGTATCCTATACCCAATAAAAGAGATTTATTAAAAGGTTATACGATTCAAAAATATTTTCAAAATTTGATATGAAATCAGGGTTTTAGCAAATAAAAATTTTTGAGGAAGATAAATATAAAACAGGTTTTAATGTACCATTTGGTCACTATGAATGGAATGTTATGCCATTTGGATTAAAGAATGCCCCTTCGGAATTTCAAAATGTTATGAATGATATAATAAATCCTATAAGCAATTTTGCTATAGTTTATATTGATGATATATTAATATTTTCAAAAGATATAGATCAACATTTTAAACATTTAAATATATTTTATACTATTATATATAAAAATGGTTTAGCCATTTCTCCTACAAAAATAAGGTTATTTCAAACAAAGATAAGATTTTTAGGTCATGATATAATTCAAGGTACTATAAAGCCTATAGATAGAAGTTTAGAATTTTCTAACAAATTTCCTGATGAAATTAAAGATAAAATACAATTACAAAGATTTTTAGGATGTCTAAATTATATTCATGATTTCTTTAAAGATTTAGGAATTATATGTAAACCTCTATATAACAGATTGAAAAAGAATCATAAACCATGGACTGAAGAACATACTAATATTGTTAGGCATATTAAAGAAAAAATTAAATATTTACCATGCTTAAATTTACCACACCCAGAAGCTTGATCTTATAAAGAGTAGAAATAGATGCTAGTGATTTAGGATATGGAGGTATATTAAAACGAAATTAAAAATAATAACGAAGAACAATTAGTTAGATATTTTTCGGTTCTTGGAATGACACAGGAAAAACTATTCTACAGTTAAAAAGAAATTTTAAGTATTGTTTTAAATATTAAAAAATTTGAAGATGATTTATATATGAAACCTTTTCTATTAAGAATTGATTGTCAATCTGCAAAATATATTTTAGAAAAGGATATTAAAATATTATTTCAAAACAAGTTTTAGATAAGCTATTCTAAGTAATTTTGATTTTGAAATCGAATTATATGAGGAGAAAACAATTCTTTGCATTTCTTATCTAATTCCCTTAGGGACTATGAATTCAGACAAAAGAGTTATTTTACCAAGACCAAGAATTCCTTCTCCCCCATCTCCATCTCAAGAACTTCCATCTATAAATAAATTGACTCCATTATCATCATATTCCTCTGTTTTAGGACCTAGACCCAGACCACCTTATTCTTCCTTAGCATAACTCTCTCCTATAAATTAGAAATCAAATAATTTTCCTCTACCAAGATCTCCATCATCAGTTTCAAATACTTCAAAATTTTCCTATAACACAATATTCCATATAAATCCTAATAAACAAGTGATTAAGATTTTAGAACCATACGAAGAAGAAAAATTAAATCAGAATTTTCTATCCCTTATTGATTATCTATATCCCAGAGGTTCTCATTTCTATAAATCTGAATATCAAACAAGAGAATACTATGAAGCAGTTCTTATTGACAGTAATTCTATTGAAGTCAAGCATAATCCCGATATTGAGATTCCAAATCAAATTGGTTTTAGAAAATTTAAAATTAAACAAGTTTTATCTCCAAAAGATTGGGGTAACAGACCTTTTACCCACAAAACCTTATCATGTTTTCCTGATTACAAATAACTATTATGATTATTAAAGCCCTGGTTTAAAGCTTTTCTATTAAGAGGTCATAAACACTCTTGGTTTTTCCATTTTGCTCAAGAATTTTCCAATAAATATCCAAGATGGTTTATTAAATGGTTTAATATTATGGGAAGTATTCCTGAAATCTTCCCGAAAAGTGTTCTCTTAGGTTTTAATAAATATAAAAAGATTTTAGTCAAGAAGTGCTCCTCCATGAATATACATTACAATTTTCAAATTATTTCAAATACCATGGATTTTATCTTTTACCTATAAAAAGCGAAAGGTACATCTCCACCCTTGCTATACAGACAATTCAGTGTTAAATGGTGGAAGAAGATCAATGAAGAACAAGCCGATGTTAAAGCAGTTACTCTAAACCATGAAAGTATTTCAAAAAGTTCTCCTAGCCCTTATAGTCCAAGTTCAAGTTCAAATACAACAGATGCAGAGACAATAAGAAGAATTCAAAAATGTTCATCTCCACAATAAATACAAAAGATTATTGATGAAATCAAGAGGTCTCCTACTTCAAGTGAAGATATTTTCCAAGATTTTCTCAAGACCCATACGAAGATTTTGATCTAATTTAAATATTGTATTAAAAATGTAAAAGTATTATTATATATTCTAGATGATAAGCTTGATGATAAGCTTAGAATCTGTAAGATATAGGATTTCACAAACACACTAAACCATAATCACTATAGGGCGTACAAAAGTGTTTAGAGAGAGAAAGTTCTAGTGAGAGAAAGGAAGAGAGTTGGGAACTATGTGAAACAAAGAAAATGGTATTGAGCTCCAACCTCTACCTTGGGAGGTGAGGGTATTTATAGTATCTACAAACAAAGCCACCTACGGCTGTGGATCGCATAGATGGGTAAAGACCTGTCCGTCCTCCATGTGCTAATACTAAACTAAATACTACTTAATCACAAAATAACTATGACTACGAGCTCTCTAACGATTACATATACTTGAGGTGATTCCACTTCATCATTCGGAATTTCTAATTCCTAACAATCTCCTAAAGGAGGTCACTCAAACACACATTAAACTTACATTGAATACAAACCGATATTACATTATAAATTGTTCTTGCACTCTTGATGAATTACTTGCTCAAGCTCGTTGATTTAGTGTTAAATACTCCATCATTTTGTACAAATAAATCAAAATCATTCTGAAACACTCGAAACACATCAAAATGATCAAAATATCACAAATCGATGTTTTATGTGTTTTAAATGTAAAAAATATCAAAAATCGGATGAAAACATATCAAATTTGCAAAATTGCAGTCAGTCCCCAAGTTTCTAAATTATTGCAAAAACACCTTGCTAACATAATTTCAAAAGTAAAGTCACCAAAGTCCTTAAAATCAAAAGTTGTCAATTTAGTCCTTAGAAAATGTGAAAAGTTTGAGAGATTTACAAAAATGGTCCTCCAAGTTTGAAATTTGTGCATTGTCCTCGGGAAAATGAAAGTGGCAACTTTGGTCCTTGAACTTTTGATACTTGTCGATTTCACTCGAGCATCTTTGAGAGATTAGTAACAGGTCCTTCCACTTTCTGAAATTATAAAAGAGGCCCGTATTATTAAACCTTTAAACACCTTTGGCCTTGTCAATTCTAATTTTGACTCCCGCTAATATTACTTTGTGACCCTGTCATTACAACATTTTGGACCCCCTATTTAATTCCACCAAACTGGTTTGACTCACCCATTCTCTCCCCCACGGCTACCCAAACCACCATCATTCCCACCCCGCAACCTTCTGTCACACTCCATCCACTCCATCACCTACACCCCCTCCAAACACACAAAGCAGCCGTTAGCATTAAATGCCTTAATCCCAATCCACTAATCTCACAAACCAGGTTAAAATGATTTTGGCGCCAAAACACTTTAAATGGCTAAGATTGATTTGGGTGATCCAATGGTCGGTATTAGTGGGATATGTCCGAAAGATGAGAGAGTACTGGGAGCTTATAAAAGCAGCAAGAAGGAGAGAGAAGAGTTAGCTTTATTTTTTAGCAATAAATGTCGTTTTGTATTTCCTTAGTCAAAATTAGATTTACAATTGTATTTTCAAGTCCTGTTGTACTTAAGTAAACCTTGTTAGTGTATTTTAACTTGATTCAAGTATTAATTTCTGTTATGTTAAATTTCCATAATCATTGTTAACTGTTGAAATTTCAAGTTTCAAATCTTTGCTTAAGCTTTTAACAACTTATCAATCTCAAATAAGCTTATACAAGCTCATAAAGCTTTCCATGTCACACACTTTTTACTCACTTGTGAACCTTGGTCAACAAAAAGTCAATGGTACAAAATTGAAGCAGAATGGATATGGGTTGATGCAGGCTTGGAATGGGGTGAATTATAGCTTATTGGGTTGAATTATATAGGATAGAGGTCCTTGGTTCTCATTTTGCTAGCCATTGTGGCTTGGACTATTTGTAAGTCAAAATTAAGGTTTCATGCATAAGCTATATTTGTAGTTAAAATCTGTTATAATCTGTTCTAATAGAAGTGTTTAAGTGTTATTAAGTGAGTTTGATCATTAAATAAGTAGGTTCATAGTTTAAATCTGTTTGGAGCTCAAATCAGTAACAAATAGGAGTGTTTGGTTCTGCTTGTGTTTCTGTTTTTGAAGCTTATGCAATGGTTCATTTTTATTGGCTCATGTTTGTTAAGTAGATTTGAACTCATTTGAGTCAATCTTTGGTACCTGCAACCACTTAAAGTCAAAATTGTTCCTTAATCCATCTATCTGTCTTACCTGTATGATTGTGAGATAAAGGCAACCATCATTTGTGTTTAGAAATCAATAATGTTGCTTGCATTAGGTCTATAACAACACATAACATCAATCTCAGTCACAAAATTTGGATTCAAAGTTCACTTAAGTCAAAATCTTAAATATCTTCAAAAGTCGTTGCTACAACTGTTTTTCAAATGCAAAGAATTTTCATGGCTTCATCTCTGAGCCATTTCAGTGAATTTGTACCTTCATAAACCTCATCTGGTCCAATTACTTATCACCATTTTAGTTGAATTTTACAAATTTTTTTTAAGCTCCAAACAAGCTCACCTTTTCGGCAAAAGTGCCGCAGCCCATCGCCGTGAATCTTGAGATTTTCACTAAAATGGCAACTGTGCACAGGGGCTTAATAGAGCTTGTCATTGTCTGATTTTTAGTTTAAGTACTCTCAAACAGTGTCCTTTTACAAGTTCCATTGGTAGTTTTTTGTTTGAGCTTATTTTGAGGCTTGTGCATGAGCTTAAACTTGCCAATTCGAATCTGTTTTGACTTGTAATTCATAGAAATCAAATCTTTGCTAGCCTTCTAATATATAGTTATAACTTTGTTTCAGTTGTATTAGAGTTATTTTAGCATAATAAAGCTTTGGTCAACAATGGTGGTTTATTTGTCTCATTTGGCTTATTTTAGTGCTTATTGATAAGCACTTGTTTAAGCTGATTTCATATTTCTCCACATAAGTTCCTGTTTTTCTATTTTCTTATATTCCTAGTATTATTTTTAGAGTTTTCTTGAAATTTCAGATTTTTCCAAGTTGTTTGCTATTTTCCTAATTTAAAGTAGTTTTTAAGCATTTTAATTAGCTTTTATATAAAAAATTGTGAAAAGGTTCAAAAATAATTTTTCAATTTTATTAGGTTTAGATAAATATAAGTAGTGAAAAAGTAATTTTCCAGATTTTTCATAGTTTATTTGGTAATTTATAGTAATTTAATTAGTTTTAAATAGTTTAAAATTACAAAAATAGAAAATAATCAGAAAAATACCAAAATAGTTTTGAAAATTCTAGTTTGATATTTTAGACTTTTCCATTTCATAATTTGATTTTTCTAGCTTTGTTTCCTCATTTTTTGTATTTTAGGTAATTATTAAATAGTTAAAATAGTTTTTAATTAATAATAATTAGATAATTAGTGATAAAAATAGTTTTCTTTTTCTAAATATTTTATTTTATCATTAGGTTTGTAAAAATATCATTTTCATATTTTTAGGGTTAATATTGTGTAAGTTTCAATTTTTAAATTAGACGTCGTAGATTTTAATTTCGGTTTATAAAAACATAAAAACAAAAAACATCAAAAAATAGTGATAAGCGATTTAATAGATTTTATCTTTTTAACTTTCTTTAATTTGCATTTAAGCCATTTTAATTTGTTAGCTTTTTCCGTAGTTATAATCATAACGAATCCTTTTTCCGTTCAACTCCTCACGAATCTTGGTGACGTTTGATAAATCATTGCATAGCTCACGGGACATAACGAGGCGGGAGACACTATATCAGATTCATTGATTTCGTTCGAAGCAGTTTAAGTGATTACGGTCCGCCATTCACAAGTGGCGGGCTTGTGATTTCATTGACTACTTGAGCGCATCAAATTCTTTGCCGCGTCGGGAGTCTATTTGTCTTACTCTAGCAGATTAGTTGTTTGAATACTCGCTCATTTGTTTATATCATCCATCTCTGTATATATATATATCCATATTTTCTTCTTAAAAAATCCAAAAACCCAAAACATCCAAAAACGTATAAAACACAAAAATATTTTTCTTTTGTTTCTATATATGTATCGAAAATAAAAATACAAAAGATTTCGTTTTCTTTTAATAATACATTAAGGGGCGATTACTTTACCGAAACTGGCACTCATCGACCATAATAAGTTCCAGAACGAAGATTTAAACTTGTTTTTGTGTCCTTGTGATTGGTAATTTTTCAGCAGCCATTCATCTTAGGATTATTGTTTGTTGCTTTGGTTTTTGTGTTTACCATTGATTGGATATTTATCGCTTTTGAACCAGAAAACCATAAGATTCTTTCTTTACCTTATAAACGTCTTCATAATTCTCATTCTCATCCAAAGATTTTCATAATTCCATTTCTAACCCCTGAGTTTTCTTGAGTTAACCCATAGATGGCTATTGCCGATCTGCCCATTTCGAGCGTCAAGATTCCAGGCGTGCGTGACTTTGTTCATCGGCTGATCTGAGATCCCGACTGTTCGCACTCCTTCCGTTGTCACTGGCGGATGAAATTCCTATGTATTGAAGCTCCGGGCACCATCGACGGTATGGAGATGTTATCGTTTGTACAGCCATCGTGGTTGAAAATTTGAGTCAAGACCGGGTTACTCAATCTTGTAATCCTAATCATTCTTCGGTTTTGAGCGGGACGATCTCATGCTCATATTCGATGGTTTAACAAGATTGATCTACCATCAAGTATAAGAATGTCCCTAACGGTGTTAAGCTTCTTCGTTCCATTTTCTCTCGAGGGGCAAGCCCGGATTTGGCTTGAAAACAACCCCTCACTATTGAGACATTGGAAGATCTGGTGAAGAAATTTGTGAATGAATTCTATCCACCTTCCAAAACCACAAGTCTCAAAAATGAAATCATCAAGTTCACTCAGAAGTTTGATGAATCCTTCAATCATGGGATCGTTTTCAAGGAATTGCTTCGCGAAATGTCCTCACCACGGTTTCGAGTTGATGACTCGATACTTTCATAATGGAGTGAATCAATCTGATCAAGATTCTTCAATCTCCGCGGGAGGAAATTTCCAAGCAAACTGTCAAAGAAGCTTTAGCGATAACGAAAACAAGTCAAAGTCCGCGATGCACGGAGCGGTTGTTTCCAAGTCGGTGTTGGTCCTTCTTCTTCTTCAATGCTTCTCTAGCGAGGTCTGAAGATTGCTAAGATTGATAACTCACGGGCTATCCGCTTTTGTTCTTCCAGAAGTCTCTTTTCCACAAACTTACCTCTGTGAAGTTAAGAAAGTGGAAGTCTGTGTTACTGTGGTGGCCCACGCTTACTAGTATGGCCACCGATGGTAACCCCTTTGAAGCTAATGCTGTGGGCGGGATGTCTAATCAGGGAGGCAATCAATATCGTGTTCTCTGGACCCGAACCACCGCCCTAACCACTACTCGGACCTCCGGTTTCAATCAAAACCAAAACCGTAATCGGGACAGAATAGACCAAACCAAGGTTTTCAAACCAAGGTCATTTCAATCAAAACAACGTTTTTCAAAATCGAATCAAAATTTCCAACACCAGGAAATTACATAATGAAACCAGTGTCGGGAAATTTCAACCAGGGTATTTTCATGGCAAATAATCGGAAATTTTTCAAAATCAAGGCCCTAATCCTAACAATGAGGGCCGAATTTTCCTGCTGCAGAACTCAAGCCATTGTTCCTAAATGGGACCATCATCATCGATGAGTCGTTGAAACAATTCATGAA
This sequence comes from Chrysanthemum makinoi, assembly GCA_910596185.1. NCBI lineage: Eukaryota > Viridiplantae > Streptophyta > Magnoliopsida > Asterales > Asteraceae > Chrysanthemum > Chrysanthemum makinoi. The sequence continues at coordinate 20,928,123 of OU343219.1, forward strand.
ATCAAGAAGAAATAGAATCGTGTTGGTTAGCCGTTGCCGACATTAAGAAGTCTTAAATGATCGACCCTCTGCTCGTGTACTTTACTAGCAACACGATCGCTAATCCGAGGGCGATGCAAAGGCGATCACAACCCCGGTGGTGCTTACGGCTGGACCACGCTGTTCCTACTACCTCTTCTTCCTCTCCAGTAGTGGAAAGCGAACCTGAGGCGACCAAGGACAAGGAACTTCCTACTAATAACGGAAGTACCAACAATGTCCATCCTCAGGTTGCCCCCAAACCCAAGCCCTGGAGTTGTTTTGAACCTCCAAATTTGTTGACCCTAAACCAAAACTTCTATTCCTTACCCCTCACGTTATTATGATAAAAGCTCACGTGAAAGCTAGTCATCAAATGGAAAAATTCTTTCAAATTTTCCAGAGCTTCACTGACATAAGCCGGCGGATGCCATCATGTTGATGCCCAAGTTTGCATCTACTCTGAAACATATGTTGAGCAACAAAGAAAAGCTATTTGAAATGGCTAAGACTCCTTTGAATGAAATTGCTCGCAGTCTTGTTAAAGAAGCTTCCGGAAGCTGGAGATCCCGAAAATTTCTTCTTCCTTGTGTTTTTCTGGGATGATTTAATGTTTTGCCCTTGCGATCTTGGTGCAAGCATCAATCTCGATGCCGTATTCGGGTGGGAAGAAACTTTTCTTCCGGAACTTATTCCTACCGATGACTCTTGAGCTTGCAGATCGATCTATCTCGCCCTCGGCATCGCCAGGATGTATTTGTCAAAATAGAAAGTTCCATTTCATGTGATTTTGTGGTCGTTGATTTCGATTCGATCCTCGAGTTCCCTCATTGTTGGGGGATTCTCGAGACGGGACGTGCTCTTATAGATGTATTTGAGCAAGAAATCACTTTGCGTGTGGTAATGAAGTGTTACTTTTAACTCTATCGGACTTCGAGGTACCTCAAATTATGATCTTGAATCAATTAATCGAGTCGATTTAATTGACATTGCTTGTGAGGAGTACTCTCAAGAAAGTTTGTTATCTTCATAGTTCGTGAGTGGAAATTCCAATTCCACCACATCTTCTCAACCTATCATTGCCGACTTTCCCCTCTCTTGCCGTTTGAGGGAGGTGACTTCCTTCTGGAAGAGATCGATGAATTCTTATTACCGATGAATCAATTCACTGGAATTGATGGTGTTTATGACGGAGGGGATATTCTCTATCTTGAGCAATTGCTTAATGAAGATCCATTACCTTCACTCCTCCAAAGAAATCACAATTAAGGAAATCAAATCGTACAAACATTCTGAGCATTTCCAGGTTGAACTTTAAGGACCCACTCATCTAGAGTATGCATTCTTGGAGGTGATGATATATTACCGTCATAATTACTAAAGACTTGACTGAGGAGAGAAAACTGCTCTCATAAAAGTCTGAAGTCACACAAGCAAGCAATTGCTTGGAAACTCTCGATATTAAGGGGTATCAACCTGAGTTTTGTACTCACAAAATCTTAATGGAGGATGACTTCAAACCAAGAACAACATCTACAGAGGGTGAATCCTAAGATTCATGAGGTTATCAAACAAGAGGTTCTCAAACTTCTTGATGCCGGTTTAATTTACCCGATCTCGATAGTCCTCGGGTTAGCCTAATCATCGTGCGTTCAAAAAAGGGTGGCATAATGTTGTCGTTTAATGAAGAAAACGAGTTAATTCCAACTCGATTGGTTATGGGATGGCGTGTGTGCATTGACTATCGAAGTTAAACAAGCCACCCTCGAAGACCATTTTCCCTACCCTTCATGGACCAGATGCTTGAGAGATTAGCAGGGAACGAATACTATTGTTTCCTTGATGGTTTCTCGGGTTACTTCGGATCCCCATTGATCCTGCTGGATCAAGAGAAACACATTCACTGCCCATACGGGATTTGCCTACGACGATGCCTTTTGGCTTATGCAATGCTCTTGGCACGTTCCAAAGATGTATGATGGCAATTTTCCACGACATGATTGGGGAAACTATGGAGGTGTTTATGGATGACTTCTCGGTCATTGGGGACTCATTTCAGACTTGTCTCTCCCATCTAGACAAAATGCAAAGGTGTGAAGACACCAATCTATGTCTAAGCGGAGAAGAGCCTCTTTATGGTCAAAGAAGGCATAGTTCCATTACAAGATTTCAAGAAGGGATTGAGTGTAGATAGAGCAAAGTTGATGTTATTGCTAAACTACCTCATCCTACTACCAATAAAGGTATATTAGGAGTCTTGGTCATGCCGGTTTTATCGATCTGGTCTTCAGATTTCTCTAAATCGCCGGCCAATGACCCATCTTCGAAAAAGATGCTCCTTTTATCTTCTCTCCTAAGTGCATCGAAGCTTTTGAAACACTAAAGAAAAAGCTTACGGAAGCACCTATTCTAGTTGCCCCGACTGATTTAATTTTGAGCTCATGTGCATGTGATTTGCCATTGCAGTCTTGGGGCAACGAAACCAAGCATTTTCAATTAATCCACTCACCAGCAAAACTATGATCGAAGCTGGACCATTACACCACTACAGAAAAAGAATTATTACTGGTGTATGGCTTGAAAAGTTTCGCCATACCTTATCTTCGGACCAAAGTGGTGTATACGGATCACGGCTTCAAATATCTCGCAAAACAAGATGCAAAGCCGAGATTCCTGTTGGGTTTCTTCCTCCTCCTACAAGAATTTGATATCATTATCTGCGGATAAAAGCGAGCCGAGAACCTGGCCGCTGACTCTCTCTGATTAGGAGAACTCCTCACCAAATGTGTTCGAGAAAAAGGAAATAACGAACATTTCTCAACACTCAATGGTTTCTTTCGAGATTCTTCTACCCCATGGTTTCTGACTTTGCAAATTACCATGTAACTTGGGGTGAAAGGATGTCGTCCTAACAGAAAAACAAATTCTTTAGGATGTGAAACATTATTTCGACGACCCTACTTGTTTAAAATTTGTGCGGATCAAGTCATCATGTGTATTGGTCAGAAGCTATTGACATTCTCGCTTGCCTATATTCTGGACCTCATGAGGGACATCATAGCCCCAACTACACCGCCAAGAAGGTGTTTGACTCCGGATTCTATTGGCCCACGATCACAAAGATGCCCATGAATTGTCAAACCCAGGACGCTTGTCAACGCTCACGGAATATCTCACAAGGAATGAAATGCCGCAAAACGCCATTCATGTGTGTGAGATTTTTGACATATGGGGCATTGACTTTATGGGGCCATTTCCTTCTTCACGTGGTAACAAATACACATACCGTGGCCGTTGACTACTTATCAAAATGGTTTGAAGCTAAGGTTTACCCACCAACGATGCCCCGAAGTTGTTGTGAAATTCTTGAAATCTCTTGTTAGTGTTTGGAACTCCACTTGTTAACATCGTGATCGGTAATGCATTTTGCAATGACCAATTTGAAAGAGTCATGCAAAAGTATGGTGTAACTCACCGTACCTCTTATCACGTACCACCCACAAACAAAGGCGCGGAAGTTTCTAACCCGGGGATAAAAAGAATTCTTGAGAGGACTTGGTGAAAAACCGTGTTCTTGGTTCGATAAGTTAGATGACGCACTCGGCCTCCGCAGCTTACAAAAACACCCATCGGTGCACTCCATACAAGCCGGTGTACGGGAAGGCGTGACATATCTACCTAGAGCTCGAGCACAAGGCATATCAGGCCTTGAAGCTGCTAACTTTGTATTCAGATAGCTGGTGATCACGGAAAGTTCAAATTAATGAATTAAATGAACTCCGTGATCGTTTCACGAACTCTTTGATCTATAAACAAAGACAAGAAGATTCATGACTCAAAATCAAGAACCGGCTCAGTCGGTGATCGAAGTCCTTCTTTTCAATTCAAGATTGAAGTTTCTGAGCTCGTCCCGTTGGTCCGGTCCATTTACTATCGCTAAGGTTTATCCATGGTACTATTGAGTTATCTCAACCCGATGGTCCTAATTTAAAAGTGAATGGTCATCGAGTGAGCATTACTTTGGAGAGGACATTCCATCCATGGTTGTCCTGGATCTTCAAACTTTCCCCGTGAACCAATGAATACGGGGATTCGAGTCAAGCTACGACTGAATCAAAAAAACATAGAGCATGCCATATGGTTTTCACCCATATTTCTGACTTCTTTCTATCTTTCTACTACCCTAGTGTGGGGGGGGGGGTTGCCCCACATGTTGTGTATATAAATTTAAAAAAAAAAAAAAAAAATCTTTCTAATAATGGGCCGAGTATTTCCCTTTTATATTCTATGTTTCAAGCATAACCGCGGTACTTTGAATATTGAGGCAATATTCATTTCTAAGATGGGGATTCTCACGAATTTATCATGTAATTATACCTACCACCCTCTGCTTTTGCCAAAATTTTTTTTGGAGTAGTGTTCTACACTATCACATTGGTTATCACCACCGCCCATGTTCCGAAGATCAAAGGATTGGCTAATCCAGGAGCAAACGGCTCTTGGTAAAGATTTTCAATCCATTTATATGAAGCTTTAATTGGCCAAAATTGTATGGTATTCAGCTCACCATATCCTAAAAAGTGAAGAGTTGGCTAGCCCGCAAGGTTATGGTTTGTGGTAAAGGCAGTGGAAAAACCATAATTGGTAATCGACTCACCAAAGATAATATTGATAATTTATCTAAGAGTTGGTTAGTCCGAAGCTGCCTTCTGGTAAAGACACATCAAATCAAGTATGGTTATGATTTGCCAATAAATCAGATGGTTATCGGTGTACCATGGTTCTTACTTGAACGGAAACATTTGGCTACCCGTAAGTAATGGCTTTTGTAAAGAGATGAAATCCATTAAATTTTTCAAAAGATTGCTAGGACTAGCAATATCTCAGTGTGGGGATTGATGGTTGTCTAAATACTCATCATCATTTTGTACAAAATAAACTCAAATCATCTGAAACACTTTCAAACACATCATCAAATGATCTCAAATATCAATAAATCAGTGTTTTATGTGTTCTAAATGCAAAAATATCAAAATCAGATGAAAAACATATCAAATTTGCAAAAATTGCAGTCAAATTCCCCCAGTTTCTAAAATTGTCAAAAACAGCCCTAAGCACATAATTTCTAAAAGTAAAGTCACCAAAGGTCCTTTTAAAATCAAAAGTTGTCAAATTTAGTCCTTTGGGAAAATGTGCTTGAGAGATTTACAAAATGGTCCTCCAAGTTTGAAATTTGGCATGTAATGGTCCTGAAATGTGAAAGTGGCACTTTGGTCCTTGAACTTTTGATACTTGTCAATTTCAGCCCCTGAAGTCTTTGAAGATTGGCAATCGGTCCTTCCACTTTCTGAAATTACAAAAGAGGCCCTTGTATTATTAAACCTTTAAACACCTTTGGCCCTTGTCAATTCTAATTTTGACCCTGCCAATACCTTGGCGACCTGTCACAAACATTTTGGACCCCCATGTTATTAATTCCCAGTCAAACCGGGTTTGACTCACCCATTCCCCTCTCCTCACCTGCTACCTAAACCACCATCATTCCCCTGCAACTCCTTCGTCACACTATCCACCATCATCACCCACCCCCTCCAACACAGAAGCTGTTAGCATAATGCCTTAACCAATCCCACTCAATTCACAAACTAAATGATTTTGGCCAAAACACTTTTAAATGGCTAAGATTGATTTGGTGATTCAATGTCGCAAGATAGGTTAGGGTGGGATATGTCCGTAAAAGACTAAGTACTGGGAGCTTATAAAAGCAAGAAGGAAGGAGAGAAGATTAGCTTTTATTTTTAGCAATAAATGTCGTTTTGTATTTCCTTAGTCAAAATTAGATTTACAATTGTATTTTCAAGTCCTGTTGTACTAAGTAAACCTTTGCTAGTGTATTTTAACTTGATTCAAGTATTAATTTCAGACCTGTTAAATTTCCATAATCATTGTTAACCGTTGAAATTTAAGTTTCAAACTCACTCATTAAGCTTTTAAATAACTCATTATCAATCTCGTCTTATACAAGCTCATAAAGTTTCCATAAACTCACAATTTTTTTACTCACTTGTGAACCTTGACAACAAAGTCAACACTCGTACAAAAATTGAAATAATGGATATGGTTGATGCAGGCTTGGAATGGGGTGAATTATAGCTTATTGGGTTGAATTATATAGGATAGAGGTCCTTGGTTCTCATTTTGCTAGCCACTGTGGTTTGACAATTTGTAAGTCAAAATTAAGGTTTCACATGCTATATTTGTAGTTAAAATCATAATCTGTTCTAATAGAAGTGTTTAGTGTTATTGGTGAGTTGATCAAAATAAGTAGGTTCATAGTTTAAATTGTTGGAGCTCAAATCAGTAACAAATAGAGTGTTTTACTGCTTGTGTTTCGCTTTTTGAAGCTTATGGTTCATTTATTGCTCATGTTTGTTAAGTAGATTTGAACTCATTTGAGTCAATCTTTGTACCGCAACCACTTAAAGTCAAAATCGTTCCCTAATCCATCTATCTGCCTTACTGTTGATGTGAGATAGCAGACCATCATTTTGTGTTTAGAAATCAATGTTGCTTGTATTAGGTCTATAAATAAACACATAACATCAATCTCAACAAAAATTTGGATTCAAAGTTCACTTAAGTCAAAATCTTAAATATCTTCAAAAGTCAAAGCTTGCCACAATCTGTTGCCTTAAATGCAAAGAATTTTCATGGCTTCATCTTTGAGCCATTTTCAGTGAAATTTTTACCTTCATAAACCTCATCCGTCCATTACTTATCACCATTTTTAGTTGAATTTTACAAATTTTTTAAGCTCCAAACAAGCTCACCTTTCAGCCCAAAGTGCCTCACACCCCACGTCAGTATCATGAGATTTTCACTGAAATGGCAGCTTGTGCACGGAATAATAGAGTCTGTCATTGTCCGATTTTTGTTTAAGTACTCTTAACCGGTCCTTACAAGTTCCAATTGGTAGTTTTTGTTTGAGCTTATTTTGAGGCTTGTGTATGAGCTTAAACTTGCCACTCAACTGCTTTTGACTTGTAATTCATAGAAATCAAATCTTTGCTAGCCTTCTAATCTGTAGTTATAAACTGTTGTTTCAAGTTGTATTAGAGTTATTTTAGCATAATAAAAGCTTGGTCAACAGTTGGTGGTTTATTGTCTCATTTGGCTTATTTTAGCTTTTATCTAAGCACTTGTTTAGCAGTTCATATTTCTCCACATAATTTCCTGTTTTTCATTTTTCTTATATTCCTAGTATTTTAGAGTTTCTTGAAATTTTCAGGATTTTCCAAGTTGTTTTGCTATTTTTCCTAATTTAAAGTAGTTTTTAAGCATTTTTAATTAGCTTTTTATATAAAAAATTCAGAAAAGGTTCAAAAAATTAATTTTTCAATTTTATTATTTAGATAAACATATAAGAAGTGAAAAAAGTAATTTTCCAGATTTTTCATAGTTTATTTGGTAATTTTTAGTAATTTAATTAGTTTTTAATAGTTTAAAATTCCCATAAAATAGAAAAATAATCAGAAAAATACAAAAATAGTTTTGAAAATTCTAGTTTGATATTTTAGACTTTTCCATTTCATAATTTGATTTTTCTAGCTTTGTTTCCTAATTTTTTGTATTTTAGGTAATTATTAAATAGTTAAAATAGTTTTTAATTAATAATAATTAGATAATTAGTTATAAAAATAATTTTTTTTTCTAAATATTTTCTTTTATCATTAGGTTTGTAAAAACATCATTTTCATATTTTTAGGGTTAATATTGATTTAGTTTCACTTTTTAATTATGCGTCGCGTAGATTTTAATTTCAGTTTATAAAAACATAAAATCAAAAACATCATTTTAAATATAGTGATAGCGTTTATTTAATAGATTTCTTTTTTTTCTTTTAATTTGCATTTAAGCCTTTTAATTTGTTGGCTTTTCCGTAGTTATAATCATAACCAATCCTTTTCGTTCAAACTCTCGATCACATACGTTTGATAAATCATTGCATAGCTTCGGCTGGGACATAACGACCGGGGGAACACTATACTCCTCGGATCTTCATTGATTTCGTTCAGGCGGTTTAAGCTGGTTACGGTCCGCCATTCACAAGTGGCGGGCTTGTGTGTTAAGAGCGACTGCGGGCGCATCAAATTTTGGCGCCCAGCCTTGAGTGTTGTGCTATTTGTCTTCGTCTAGCAGTTAGTTGTTTGAATACTCATCATTGTTTATATCATCCATCTCAGTATATATATATATCCATATTTTCTTCTAAAAATCAAAAACCCAAAACATCCAAAAACGTATAAAACACAAAAATATTTTTCTTTTGTTTCTATATATGTATCAAAAATAAAATACAAAATATTAAATGCGTTTTCTTTATATTAACAACTAAAAGATTACCATGCGCCAAGAGTCTTTCTACCTAACGGGAGTGCGACCATAATAAGTTCTCGAACTAAAGATTTAAAACTTGCCTTTGTGTCCTTGTGATTGGTGTACCTTTTTCAAAGAAGCCATTCATCTTGGATTATTGGTTAAGTTCGCTGTTGTTTTGCCTCGATTTTGTGTTAATTGATTTTGTTGTGATATCGACGTTGAACGAGAGAAAACCCATAAAGATTCTTCTCACGATTTTTATAAAGCGTCTTCATAATTCTCATTCTCATCTGAAAGATTTTCATAATTCCATTTCTCTCCTTAACTCTGAGTTTTCTTAGAGTTAACCTAGTATTATCTTTATCGCTCTTCTAGATCTGTAAGCCCATTTCGTGAGCTTGTCAAGATTCCAAGAAGCGTGTTAAGTAGACTTTCTTCTCCATCGGATCGAGATCCGTTGTTCGCACTCCTTAGTTATTGCGGATGAAATTCCTATGTGCGAGCTTCTCCGAGGCACCCATCGCGGGTATGGAGATGCTATCGTTATACCGACCATCGTGGTCGAAAATTTTGAACTCAAGACCGGTTACTCAATCTTGTAACCTCAATCAATTCTTCGGTTTTGAGGGACGATCCTCATGCTCATATTCGATGGTTTAACAAGATTGCATCTACCATCAAGGATAAGAATGTCCCTACGAAGCATTAGCTTTCATTCCCATTTTCTCTTGAGGGCAAGCCGGATTTGGCTTGAAAAACAACCTCGATCAATAGAGACATGGGAAGATCTGGTGAAGAAATTTGTGAATGAATTCTATCCACCTTCCAAACCCACGAGTCTTAAAAATGAAATCATCAAGTTCACTCGGAAGTTTGATGAATCCTTGATGAATCGTGGGATCGTTTCAAGGAATTGCCATAAATGTCCTCACCCGGTTTCTCGAGTTGATGCAACTCGATGCTTTCTATAATGGAGTGAGTCAATATGATCAAGATTCTCTCAATTCTCCGGGAGGAAATTTCCTAAGCAAAGCTGTCAAAGAAGCTTTAGCGATAATGAAAACAAGTCTAAAGTCCGCCTTTACGAAAGCAAGCGGTTGTTCCCAAGTCGGTGTTGGTCCTTCTTCTTCATCGCCCGTGAGTCAGTCTAGCACCGATGCTAAGATTGATAAACTCACGGAAGCTATCCAAGCTTTGGTTCTCTCCACGAGAGAAAGTCTCTTTTCACAAACTTACACCTCTGGAAGTTAAGAAAGTGGAAGTCAGTGTTTCACGTGGTGGCCCCCATGCTTACTATAATTGTATGGCCACCGATGGTAACCCTTTGAAACTAATCTTTGTGGCGGGATGTCTAATCAAGGAGGCAATCAATATCGGTGCTCACTGGCCGGACCACCGTCTAACCACTACTCACGGACCTCGGTTTCAATCAAAACCAAAGCGTATCAGAATCAAATAGACCAAACCAAGGTTTTCAAAACCAAGGTCATTTCAATCAAAACAACGGTTTTCAAAATCAGAATGAAAATTTCCAACACCGAGTACAATAGAAACCAGTGGGGAATTTCAACCAGGGGTATTTTCATGGCAATAACAATCAAGGAAATTTTCAAAATCAAGGCCCTAATCCTAACAATAGAGGCGAATTTTCTGTGCAAACTCAAGCCATTGTTCCAGCTGGACCATCATCGATGGTTGTTTGAAACAATTCATGAAATCCAAGAAGAAATGAATGGTTGTTGGTTAGCGGTCTTTATTAAGAGTCTTTAAATGATGATGACCACCGGCTCGGTACTTTACCTAGCAACACGATCGCTAATCAGGGCGATGCAAAGGCGATCACAACCCGAAGTGGTGCTTCTTATCTTTGGACCCATTTGTTCCTACTACCTCTTCTTCCTCTCTCGGTAGTGGAAAGCGAACACGACCCGAGGACAAGAACTTCCTACTAATAACGGAAGTACCAACAATGTCCATCCTCGGGTTGTCCCCAAACAAGCACAGGTTGTTTTGAACCTCCAGTTGTTGACCAAATCAAAACTTCTATTCCTTACCCTCCGCGTTTACATGAGCAAAAGCTTTCAGCGGCTAGTCATCAATGGAAAAATTCTTTCAAATTTTCCAAGAGCTACTTTGACATAAGCAGCGGATGCCATCATGTTGATGCCCAGTTTGCATCTACTCACGAAACATATCTTGACAACAAGAAAAGCTATTTGAAATGGCTAAGACTCCTTTGAATGAAAATTGCTCGTGATCTTGTTAAAAGCTTCAGAAAGCTTGGAGATCCGGAAAAATTTCTTCTTCCTTGTGTTTTCACTGGATGATTGAATGCTTTGCTTGCCTAGCGATCTTGGTGCAAGCATCAATGCGATGCGTATTGATGTGGAAGAAACTTTCTCTTAGGAACTTATTCCTACCTGCATGACTCTTGAGCTTGCAGTCGATCTATCTCGCGTCCTCTTGTCGCGAGGATGTATTTGTCAAAGTAGGAAAGTTCCATTTCAGTGATTTTGTGGTTGATTTTGATCGATCCTCGAGTTCCCCTCATTGTTGGGGATTCACGAGGCGGGCCGTGCTCTTATAGATGTATTTGAGCAAGAAATCACTTTGCTGTGGGTAATGAAGTTTGTTACTTTTAACCTCGATCAAACTTGAGGTACTCCTCAAATATGATCTTGAATCAATTAATCGAGTGATTTAATTGACATTGCTTAGAGGAGTACTCTCAAGAGTTTCTTGGTTATCTTCATAATTCATTGAGGTGGAAATTCCAATTCCACCACATCTTCTCAACCTATCATTCCGACTCTTCCCCTCTCACTCGTTTGAGGGAGGTGACTTCCTACGGAAGAGATCGATGAATTTCGGCTCTTGATGAATCAATTCACTTTGGAATTGATGGTGTTTATGATTCGGAGGAGGATATTCTTTATCTTGAGCAATTGCTTAATGAAGATCCATTACCTTCACTCCCTTCGAAAGAAATCACATTAAAATCAAATCAGTCAAACATCTAAGCATTTCAGGGTTGAACTTAGGACCTACCTCCTCTCATAGAGTATGCATTCTTGGAGGTGATGATAAATTACCGTCATAATTGCTAAAGACTTAGACGAGGAGGAAAAGCTGCTCTCATAAAGGTCTTGAAGTCACCAAGCAGCAATTGCTTGGAAACTCTCGATATTAAGGTATCACCCCGAGTTTTGTACTCACAAAATCTTAATGGAGGATGACTTCAAACCGGTGATCCAACATCGAGAGAAGGGTGAATCCTAAGATTCATGAGGTTATCAAACAAGAGGTTCTCAAACTTCTTCTTAGGTTTGATTTACCGATCTCGATAGTCCTTAGTTAGATTCATTGCGTTCCAAAGGGTGGCATAAGCTGTTGTCACGAATGAAGAAAGCGAGTTAATTCCTTCGATTGGTTCACGGGATGGCGTGTGTGTATTGACTATCGAAAGTTAAGCGAAGCCACCCGTAAAGACCATTTTCCTCTACCCTTCATGGACCAGATGCTTGAGATTAGCGAGGAGCAGTACTATTGTTTCCTTGATGGTTTCTCGGGTTACTTTCGAATCCCCATTGATCCGTGGATCAAGAAAACCACATTCTGCCATACGGGCGTTTGCCTCTGAGCGTATGCCTTTTGGCTTATGCAATGCTCTGGCACGTTCAGATGTATGATGGCAATTTTCCACGACATGATCGAGGAAACTATGGAGGTGTTTATGGATGACTTCTCGGTCATTGGGGACTCATTGAACATGTCTCTCATCCCAGACAAAATGCTAAAAGGTGTGAAGACACCAATCTATGTCTAAACTGGGAGAAGAGCCACTTTATGGTCAAAGAAGGAATAGTCCTTGGCCATAAGATTTCCAAGAATGGGATTGAGGTAGATAGAGCAAAAGTTGATGTTATTGCTAAACTACCTCATCCTACTACCGTCAAAGGTATTAGGAGTTTTCTTGGTCATGCCGGGTTTTATCGTAGATTTATTCAAGATTTCTCTAAAATGCTTCGGCCATATGACATCTTCTCGAAAAGATGCTCCTTTTATCTTTTCTCTGAGTGCATCGAAGCTTTTGAAACATTAAAGAAAAAGCTTACGGAAGCACGCATTCTAGTTGCCCCATTTGGGATTTACCCTTTGAGCTCATGTATGCGATGCAAGTGATTTTGCTATCGGGTGCGGTCTTGGGGCAATAAAACCAAGCATTTTCAGCCAATCCACTACATAGCAAAACTATGTGGCTCGGACCCATTACACCACTCTGAGAAAAGAATTATGTTTGTGGTGTATGCGTTTGAAAAGTTTCGGCCATACCTTATCTTGACCAAATGCGTGGTGTATACGGATCACTCGGCTCTCGAATATCTCTTTGCAAACAAGATGCAAGCGAGATTTCCGTTGGGTTCTCCTCACAAGAATTTGATATCATTATTACGTGATAAAAAGGAGAGCACGAGCTGGCGATCATCTGTCGATTAGAGAACCCTCACCAAAATGTGTTAGAAAAAAGGAAATAACGAAACATTTCCTCTCGAAACAATCAATGTGGTTTCTTTTCGAGGAGACTCTTCTACCCCATGGTTTCTTGACTTTGCAAATTACCATGCGGGTAACTTTGTGGTGAAAGGGATGTCGTCCCCAGCGAGAAAAACAAATTCTTTAGGATGTGAAACATTATTTAAGGACGACCCCTACTTGTTTAAAATTGTGCGGATCAAGTCATCCGTGATGTGTATGGTTAGAAGCTATTGACATTCTCAAGGCTTGCCATTCGGACCTCTTGGGGACATCATAGCCCCAACTACACCGCCAAGAAGGTGTTTGATTCCGGATTCTATTGGCCCACGATCTACAAAGATGCCCATGAATTCGTCAAAACTGTGGCGCTTGTCAACGTCACGGGAATATCTCACAAAGGAATGAAATGCATAAGCGCCATTCAGTGTGTGAGATTTTTGACATATGGGCATTGACTTTATGGGGCCATTTCCTTCTTCCCGTGGTAACAAATACATACTCGTGGTCGTTGACTACTTATCAAAATGGGTTGAAGCTAAGGCTTTACCCACCAAGATGCCGAGTTGTTGTGAAATTCTTGAAATCTCTCTTTTGCTAGGTTTGGAACTCCACGAGCCATCATCGATGATCGTGGTGCGCATTTTGCAATGACCAATTTGAAGAGTCATGCAAAAGTATGGTGTAACTCAGGTACCTCTCTTTGCGTACCACCCCAAACAAGTGGGCAAGTGGAAGTTTCTAACAGGAGGATAAGAACTGGAGAGGACGGTTGGTGAAACCGTGCCTCTTGGTCGGATAAGTTAGATGGCCTTTCTGGGCCTTCGTGCGGCTTACAAAACACATCAGTTACTCCATCCTAATTTGGTGTTATGCGAAGGCGTGCCATCTACGGTAGAGCTCGAGCACAAGGCATCTTGGGCCTTGAAGCATGCTAACTTTGATATTGAGACGGTGGTGATCCTTAGGAAGTTCAAATGAATGAATTAAATGAACTCCGTGATCAAGCTTACGAGAACTCTTTGATCTACAAACAAAAGACAAAGAAGATTCATGACTCCAAAATCAAGAAACGCGTTTTCAACGTCGGTGATCGAGTCCTTCTTTTCAATTCAAGATTGAAGATTTTCTCGGGAAAGCTCAAGTCCCGTTAGTCTGGTCCATTTACTATCGCTAAGGTTTATCCTTATGGTACCATTGAGTTATCTCAACCCGATGGTCCTAATTTTAAAGTGAATGGTCATCGGGTGAAGCATTACTTTGGAGAGGACATTCCATCCATGGTTGTCCCGGATCTTCAAACTTTCCCCATGAACCAATGAATGCGGGGATCGAGTCAAGCTAGCGACTTCGGGAATCAAAACGGTAGCATGCCATATGGGTTTTCACCCATATTTCGACTTCTTTCTATCTTTCTACCACCTAGTGTGGGGGTTGCCCATGTTTGTATATAAATTTCAAAAATCTTCTTTCTAAATAATGGCGTAGTATTTCCCTTTTATATTCTTTGTTTTGCATAACCGCCGGTACTTTGAATATTGAGGGCAATATTCATTTCTAAGTGTGGGGGGATTCTCTTGATTTATCATGTAATTATCCAATTCCCGTTTTTGGCCAAAATTTTTTGGAGTAAGTGTTCTACACTTACTCAATTGGTTATCGATCGCCATATGCGGAAGACAAAAGGATTGGCTAATCCAGGAGCAAGCGGCTCTTGGTAAAGATTTCTCAAATCCGTTTATATGGCTTGCAATTTGCCCCAAATTGTATGGTATTCAACTCACCATATCCTAAAAAGTGAAGAGTTGGCTAGCCCGCAAGATTATGGCTTGTGGTAAAGGCGATGGAAAAACCATAATTGGTATCGACTCACCAAAGATAATTTGATAATTTATCTAAGAGTTGGCTAGTCGGAGAAAGTGCGGCTACGGTAGACATCAAATCAAATTATATGGTTTATGATTTGCCAATAACTCAGATGGTTATCGGTGTACCATGGTTCTTACTTGAACTGAAACATTTGGCTACTCGGAAGTAATGGCTTTTGGTAAAGAGATGAAATCCATTAAATTTTCTCAAAAGATTGCTAGGGTATGCAATATCCAGAATGGGGGATTGATGAGTGTGTAAATACTCATCATTTTGTACAAATAAACGCAAAATCATCTGAAAACACTCAGAAACACATCAAAATGATCAAAATATCACAAATCAGTGTTTTTTGTGTTTTAAATGTAAAAATATCAAAATCGGATGAAAACATATCAAATTTGCAAATTGCGGTTTTATCCCCAGTTTCTAAAATTGTCAAAAACAGTCCTAGCGCAAAATTTCAAAGAAAAGTCACCAAAGGTCCTTTTTAAAATCATAAGTTGTCAAATTTAGTCCTTTGGTGAAAAATATCAAAAGTTTGAGAAAGTTACAAAAATGGTCCTCAAGTTTGAAATTGGCGAAATGGTCCTGGAAAATGAAAATGGCAACTTTGGTCCTTGAACTTTTGATACTTGTCAATTTCAGCCCCTGAAACATCTTTGAGATTTGAGCGGTCCTTCACTTTAAGGAAATTACAAATAGGCCCTTGTATTATAAACCTTTAAACACCTTTGGCCCACATCAATTCTAATTTTGACCCTGCCAATACCTTTGTGACCTTGTCATTACAACATTTTGGACCCCCTGTTATTAATTCCCGATCAAACCAGGTTTTGACTCACCATTCCTCCCTTTCGCATTTACAACGCCCTCATTCCCGCCCACTGCTGACTCCTTACCATGCACTCCATCCACTCCATCATCACCTACACCCCCCCTCCAAACACAAGAAGCCAAGTTAGCATTAAATGCCTTAACTTAATCCACTCCAATCACAACTGAAGCGGTTAAAATGATTTTGGCGCCAAAAACACTTTAAATGGCTAAGATTGATTTGGGTGATCAATGGTCGATATTAGTGGTGGGATATGTCGAAAAGATGAGAGAAGTACTTGGGAGTTATAAAAAGCCAAGAAGAAGCAAGGAGAGAAGAGTTAGCTTTTATTTTTAGCAATAAATGTCGTTTGTATTTTCTTAGTCAAAATTAGATTTGATTGTATTTTCAAGTCTGTTGTACTTAAGTAAACCTTGTTAATTAATATTTTAACAGTTCAAGTATTAATTTCAGTTCATGTTAAATTTCCATAATCATTGTTAATTTGAAATTTCAAGTTTCAAACTCACTTGTAAGCTTTAACATTTCATTATCAATCTCAAATAAGCTTATCAAGCTCATAAAGCTTTTCCGTAAGCTCATATTCATTTACTCACTTGTGAACCTTGGTCAACAAAAGTCAACGGTGCAAAATTGAGCGAGAATGGATATGGGTTGATCAGGGCTTGGAATGGGTTGAATTATAGCTTATTGGGTTGAATTATATAGGATAGAGGTCCTTGGTTCTCATTTTGCTAGCCATTGTGGCTTGGACTATTTGTAAGTCAAAATTAAGGTTTCATGCATAAGCTATATTTGTAGTTAAAATCTGTATATCGTTCTAATAGAAGTGTTTAAGTGTTATTAAGTTTGATCATTAAATAAGTTGGTTCATAGTTTAAATCGTTTTGGAGCTCAATCATAACAAATAGGAGTGTTTGGTTCTGGCTTTGTGTTTGAAGCTTATGCAATGGTTCATTTTATTGGTTCATGTTTGTTAAGTAGATTTGAACTCATTTGAGTCAATCTTTGGTACCTACTTGACCAAAAGTCAAATTGTTCCTTAATCCATCTATGTCTTTGCCATTTATGATTGTGAGATATGCAACCATCATTTTTGTGTTTAGAAATCAATAATGTTGCTTGCATTAGGTCTATAACAACACATAACATCAATCTCAGTCACAAAATTTGGATTCAAAGTTCACTTAAGTCAAAATCTTAAATATCTTCAAAAAGTCAAAGTTGCAAAAGTCATTTTTGGCCAGTAAAAAGAATTTTCATGGCTTCATCATTGAGCCATTTTCAGTGAAATTTGTACCTTCATAAACCTCATCGGTCCATTACTTATCACCATTTTAGTTGGATTTTACAAATTTTTTTTTAAGCTCCAAACAAGCTCACTTTTCAAGCCAGTGCCTGCGCCCCTTTGCTGATTGAATCTTGAGATTTTTTTCAGAATGGCAGCTTGTGCTGAGGGCTTAATAGAGCTGTCATTATCTGATTTTGGTTTTAAGTACTCTCAACCCAGGTCCTTTACAAGTTCCAATTGGTAGTTTTTGTTTGAGCTTATTTTTGAAGCTTGTGCATGAGAGCTTAAACTGCCACTTTCGAAATCATTTTGACTTGTAATTCATAGAAATCAAATCTTTGCTAGCCTTCTAATCTGTAGTTATAAACTGTTGTTTCAAGTTGTATTAGAGTTATTTTAGCATAATAAAGCTTTGGTCTTGAGTTGGTGGTTTATTGTCTCATTTGGCTTATTTAGTGCTTATTGATAAGCACTTGTTTACTTTGATTTCATATTCTCCACATAAGTGCCTGTTTTTCTATTTTCTTATATTCTAGTATTATTATTTTAGAGTTTTCTTGAAATTTTCAGATTTTTCAAGTTGTTTTGCTATTTTTCTAATTTAAATTAGTTTTTAAACATTTTTAATTAGCTTTTTATAAAAATTGAGAAAAAGGTTCAAAAATAATTTTCAATTTTATTAGGTTTAGATAAATATAAAAAGTGAAAAAAGTAATTTTTCAGATTTTTCATAGTTTATTTGGTAATTTTTAGTAATTTAATTAGTTTTAAATAGTTTAAAATTCATAAAAATAGAAAAATAATCAGAAAAATACAAAAATAGTTTTGAAAATTCTAGTTTGATATTTTAGACTTTTCCATTTCATAATTTGATTTTTCTAGCTTTGTTTCCTCATTTTTTGTATTTTAGGTAATTATTAAATAGTTAAAATAGTTTTTAATTAATAATAATTAGATAATTAGTGATAAAAATAGTTTTCTTTTTCTAAATATTTTCTTTTATCATTAGGTTTGTAAAACATCATTTTCATATTTTTAGGGTTAATATTATGTAAGTTTCACTTTTTAAATTTGTACGTGGCGTGATTTTAATTTGAGTTTATAAAAACATAAAACAAAAACATCATTGTAAAAATAGTGATAGCGTTTATTTAATAGATTTTATCTTTTTAATCTCCTCTAATTTGCATTTAAGCCATTTTAATTTGTTGGCTTTTTCGTAGTTATAATCATAACAATCCTTTTTAGTTCAAACTCCCGATCAACTTGCGTTTGATAAATCATTGCATAGCTCGGCTGGGACATAACGACGGGGACACATACTCCTCGGATCTTCATTGATTT
>OU343219.1:20946494-20951494 GCA_910596185.1 Chrysanthemum makinoi
GTCTACACCTTCAAGGTTATTAGAGCTAGTTGCCTAAAAGTCGACAATGCAACTTCTTAACTATGCCAGTGAACCTGTCTCTCATGGGGAATGTCTATCTGAGTGAATCAATTCAAAATCGCTTTCCTCACTGCGCATTTTAACCGCTAAACTCTTACATGCGAGGGGAGTATTTATGTAAAATCTTATCTCAACAAGGTACTAAAATGTTTTTCATTCTGCAAACACTTTAAGAGATTTTTCAATAAAGTTGGTTTTAATGGCAACATAGGTTAGTCATGGTTATAAGTGATTCGCTGTTAGGAATAACCGTCCTATAATCCGCCAGAGTCGGATGGATCTACCCAAGGACACCACAAATAGTTAGAATTTAGAAGTCCTTAGGTATGATTGAAAAAAGAAGAAAATGAGAATCGGAGAGCAAGGAGTGAAGAATCAAAAGAAATGTAAAGTAAAGGGTGAAAAGAAATAGCCCTCCGTGACTCAACTTAGGGCGCATTAATCGGTTCAATTCATATACTCATGGTTGTCACTTGATGACACCGGTATTGAACATTAAAGTCGCCATGGACCCAAAGTGACGATGCACTAAACTTCTTGCCACTCACCTTCTCCACAGTTTGTTTCATTCTCACAGTGGAACCCTACATACACGGCTTTCTCTTAGAGATTGTCGATATGAACAAGGGACCCTCTCCTAGTCTCCGGCCAGAAAACCAAAATGCACTATTGAGTCTAGAGACACGAGATTCATCAAAAGATCTCTTAGGTACACTTGACATTTCATCACTTGATATTCAACAATAAGAATTTCATTGGTACATTATCGAGTCCTTCATGATCTTAGCAATCTGTCGAGAACATTTACGAGAGGTTCACATTTGTGATCCTTAGTGATTGAATGGAAACTCGCCAGGTCAACATCAAACAACATGTAGAAGTCGCTCGAAACTCCCCGTGGATTGCTTTAGTGGTCTCAAACGTCTACAAAGGAGGGAGCGTTTCATGTACCTCAACACTCATCCGAATCGTAGGTGTACTTCAGACATCGTGTTATCTCACTTGTGGGACTCGATTCAACCGCCTTTAAGAATTAGAGTTGTGTTTTCACACTATGCTTCAACACTCCGGTTCAAACTTGTTAGTGCCGAACTTATTACTAATCGCTTTATGTTTCTTCTTATGGAAGCTCGGAGCGAAATCATCGTGCAAGATTTTCTCATGCTCACGCCAACATCATCACTAATGGAAGTTCTATCCAAAAGCAACACAATAAATGAATGATTCTTCGTCAATCAAAGAATCTACAAAGTTAAAGACTTAAAGAACTTCATCAGATCAATTCCAACGCCAAAAGAGCATGTGAGCATGTTGAAGAATGACGTGGAGACACCGAGCAATGGAAGCACTTCGAGCGCACTGGCGATAACAACATACTATCAATTTCACCACAAAGAACAATGATCAAAGAACAAAGTTAAAGATGACGCCAAAGCTTAACCGCTCAAAGAAAACTATCTCACACGGGAGATGGTTCAAATCAAGGCCATTCTTCACAAGAAGGAAGAAGACGCCAAAGCTACTACTACATCAACGCTTAATCGTTTTCATCACCAACACTTGAGTGTTTGTTACTCATATGTAATAACACTTAGGGGAGATTGTTGGAATCACCTCAAACCTTATTCAAGTGTTAGTTACTCATGTGTAATAGTTAGCTTATTATGGCCTTTATGTTTGTTATTAGCCTTAAGCTTATGTAGAAGGCCCATGAGCTTAGGCCCAACATAGGGGAGAGTGAAGGGACTAGAGTGTTGCCCTAGCTTCCCTCCTATAAATACTATGTAATAACCTCACTGAGGGTCAAGGTTCAAGTTTTCTTTCATTCACATCTACGATAACCGTTTCCTTTATATCGTGTGTGTGTGTTTGGATACTTGTTCAATCGCCTCTATCTCTTTCTTGTAAGCTTGTGTTGTAAAACTAGTGACCTAACAGTATGAATAAAAACAGATGAAATGAGTAGTAAGACAAAAAAACTTGTGAGACTCATTTTTCTTGAGAACACACATTGGATGAACAACCAATTTTGTGGCGTAAATGAATTATTTTTTGTGTTAGAGCCAAAGTAAGGATGAACAACCAGTTTTGACGGGTATTGGCTTGAATGAACCAACAATGAGCAAACACACAACCAAAAATTGATGTTGTCGGTTTGTGGAAAGTTATACAAGCTGGTACTCAATCGGTCATTTTGTATAAAAGGGTTTTACTTTGTTTTGCATTAAAAGTAACGAAGAAAAACAAAAGTTGATGTTGACAACTAATAAAGTTGACCGAATGGTTTGAATGTGAAATTACATTTCGTTAAAAGTTGCATCGTTTGACTAAATCTTACGTGTGACAGCTTTTAACTAAATTGAGCATGCGACACCGTCACAGGGACTAAAGAGCATGACGGTAGAAAATGGTGCTTGAACAAAGTCTTGAATTAAAAAAAGAACTACTTTTTTATCTTTAACAATTTAATGACGAGGACAAGATATGAGACACACCAACTGTCCCACATAGGTGGAGTTTGTAAACCAAAATAGGTATATATGTACAGGTATACAGACAAGATTAGTTTGGACTAAAATGAATTTTAGTCCGTTTACCTGTGTTGCAAAGTAGCACAACTACTTAGCATGCATTGGAGAAGGATTAAGATACATTTTATCTTTATTTTTTCCAATTCTTAACAAACTTAAATTTTATTGACTTTTTAAAAAACCTATGATCGGCTATATAAAGAAAAAGTTGCATGATATTACAATTAATAATAGATGTTAAATTGAATCTAGCTTACTTCTATGATAAAATGTGGTATGTTTGGGATTGCTTATTCTTTACTACCAATTACTACTTATTCAAATCTAACCCAACCGATAGGAAAAAAAAATCAAACTCAAATTACTTATTCCAAATAGCATATATGCATGATAAGTCAACCAAATTGAGATTCAAGAACATATTCTCTCTCATGATATATTGATATGCATAGAGTTTCTCACCATATATAAGGTCTTCTAAAAACTCATCTCCATCCATAATAGCCTTATAAATATTCAATAATCATGGAAAGCACATATTTGCAAATGATCGTCTAGAGCATCAGGAACGGTGTCTTATGCCAATTGACGAATGAGGTACACTTCGTCTAAAGCATCAAGTTGTACCTCTAAACTTGAGAGGATCCCATTCCATTAACTTATTATTCTTCATCAAAGGATGTAAATATAAATTGTTCGGAATCTATTTATGTATTTATATTAATGTGACTGAATATGTTTGAAAGTTTGAATAAATATTAAATGGTATCGGGGTATTTGTAGTATTTAAATTTAGGGGGAATTGTATATATATCCCTCCAAAGGTGAATAATTTCATATATATCCTTCTTACAAGTTTTTGATAGTAGTACAATGATTTTTATGCATGCAAAGGATATATATATGCAATTTTGCATCTTTGGAAGGATATATATGCAAATAAATTTAATTAAAATTAGAATTTAAAAAGTTTATTCTTTTTCAAATATTAACCAACGATTACTTTTTTTAACCTTTGACATCAATACTCTTCCTCCACGAGTCAGTCCATTCGATGACCAACATCTCGCAAAAACACACCACACAGATGCGTCTATGGGGAATACGACGTGTCGGTGAGGACGAAGGACGCGTCTTAGGATGACTTAATCAACATCGTTCTGAGCTATATGTTTATTAGTCATAATCTATATGAGTTTGTAGTTTACAATATATTTATTTTTACTTTTTTATCTGGATTCCGACTTGACATTACAAGCCGCATCAATCCGTGATCATCACGGATAGCCCGGAGTTATCGCATGTAAACCTCCGTGGCCACACGAGGATTAATTTTTTCCTCAAAGTTTGAACCTGAGACCTCATGGAAGTTTCACCCACTTTTGGAGACCAAATTCAAACCACTAGGTCACCCCATGTGATTTTGTAGTTTACAACTTTGCATCATTAAGATCTTATCAGATCTAGGAAGATAACATGGGGTAATAGCATTAGAATGAAATGGAAGATAACATGATTGGTAACAGTGTTCGACTATATATATTGTGTAACCCAACATCATCATTTGTAAAATGGAAGATAACATGATTGGTAACAGTGTTCGAATATTTAAAAATTTGCAATTTTCAAATTTTTGAATAAATTCAGTTTTGAAATTTGAACATTTGAATAATTTCTGTTTTGAATTGAATTTTTGAAAAATTAAATTTTTAAACATATCAAAAGTTGAAAATCTCGAAATCTTAGAAACTTGAAAATCTTGAAAGTTGAAACTTTCAAATCTTAAAACATTGAACTAAAAGTGATAGATGTTATAGCATGCCAATAATTGTTATTAGTGCCTACACGGTGCACTTTTAGCAAATGTGATGATAAAAATTGAAAAAAAAATTGAAGTTAAAAAGGACAACGTATTTACTTTTGATCACAAAACTTATTAGAATGCATAAATAAACATGACAAAAAAGAATTGTTTATTTTAATCATTTGTCACCGACATTGAAAACCCATAAACTATTTTATATTTACTTGATATTTACTTCAACATTCCTAACAGCTTTGAACTTTGGATTATCACAAGATCCCATAAATTACGATACACAAAATCCAAATTGATTTATACAAATCCGAAAATTTGACTTTTGACATCACAATTATTCTGATAACAAGCCAACTATCAAAACACGCCAAAAAATGTAGCCATCAAAACCGGTATGGAAATTTACGAGTTATTACAAGACTCACCCTTAAAGAAACCACGCCTCGTGGTTTAATCTATGGTAGTCAATATTGTCTCTGTATTATTTCTCCAAACGTAATCCACTACTTAATAAAGAGCCAACGCTACTTCTTGCTCTATAAATGCAAATTTTTAACTTAGTATTTCCTCTTCATAAACACAAAATTTTT
>OU343219.1:20953994-21110299 GCA_910596185.1 Chrysanthemum makinoi
AAAAAAATTGAAGTTAAAAAGGACAACGGTCAGAATATTTGCGTGAAGACAAACCAAAAGTAAGTGGTCAATATATATTGGGAAAATAGAAAGAGAATAGACTACTCATCCTTTGTCATGGTCATAGCAGTAAAAAAGGAAGTCAACAAAAAAAACGTGATGATAGTTATCATATAAAGAGGATACAAAAGTCTAAAAGTAGACATTCTCATAAATTACGGGATACACAAGATCCAAATTGATTTATACAAATCAGTAAATTTGAACTTTTGGACTTATCACAAGATCCAAATTGATTTATACAATCCTAAATACGGGATATTTAATATTTTGTTGTAAAAGTTCTTGCTATTTTTGTGATAAATTGTTTAATTTTTCTTTGTCTATTTATTTATCTATTTTGTTGGAAGTTCATTTTTTAATTTAATTTGTTGGTAAGTTTGGTTAGTAAAATGTAGACATATTTGTTATGTAAGTTGGTAAATTATGTTAACGAAAGTTTAAATAGTTATATATTAGGTATATTATTGTTGGTTGAAAAAGTATCTTTCGGTTCGGCAATGATACTGAGAATTCTGAATGAAGTTTGAGGACCTGTTTGAATCAATGATGTTTAAGTTTTATTTACGTCGAGATTTACATTAATAATCTTGGCCGTAAAATTTTGAAATTTTATGAAAAGGTGGGAATTGAAAATTTCGTAATTTTCAAAATTAATATATATCAGAAAAGCCAAAAGAGGACAAAAAAGCTGCTTATCCGCTTCTTCCGCAGTTGCCTCTACATGTCTCATCCATCAAATTTGCTTTGTCTTTTTTGACTTTTAAATAAATACTTTGTTACCACTATTTTTTTTCTTTTCTTTTCGTGTATATATAGGTGATGATTTGCACACTTTTAAAAATGATCGGGTCACTTAAATTTGAAGTGTTAAGATATTTATACCCTAACATTATTTTTAGTTATGTTTATCATGTATAGGTATAAATGTCTAAACAGTTAAAATTTGAATGTTCCAATCATTTTTAACAATATGTAAATCATCACCTTATATATATACTTTATAAGTTAGAACTATTTTTACCTTAAACTACTCTTTGACTTTGGTCCGAATAACTAGAGCATCCACATTAAAATCTTTTTACTATTTTAAATTTTTTTTTAAAAGTGTTTTTAGCATTGCAACAAAAGCTTTTGATAGATGTTAAGATTTTTTCTGACTTTTAGCGATAAGACAACCGCTTTGAATTACATTTGGATCGGCTCATGTTCTATTAACGCTACACAAAACACTCACCACAATATCAAAATCGAATTATATACCGCTTAGGAATTGCTGCTATGCATCTTTATTTAGATATATATGATATATATATATATATATATATATATATATATATATATATATATATATATATATATATATATATATATGTGTGTAGTGTGTATGTATATATATATATATATATATATATATATATATACATACATATATATATATATATATATATATATATATATATATATATATATGATATGCTGTCTATACTACCAATTTAAAATAAAAACAATAAGAACTAATGAGAGTGTGACAAGTGTTATTTAAGAGTTTAATTTATATCAAAATGATAATCATAAATATAAGGGTATTATAGGTATTTGATGCATCTTAATTTTCATATCCTCAAATCACTCGTTTCATCATAAATATTTTTCAAACAGCCTCCATCACAACTCTCAGATCTCTCCATCACAGTTATAGTATAAAGGTTCTTTTGAAAAAAAAAAAAAAAAAAAAAGAAGCTCCCCCAAATTTGTCCCGTTATCACCCTTGTAAATAGATCTATGTCCCATAAATCTGGACATAAAGCGACGTCAACCATTTTTTGCATGCTCCTCTGTCGCCGGAAATTGACCATTTTACACCATCAAAGGAACCCGAATCTTAGCAAACAATCACATGGGAACAAAATTTCGATCTCTCACATTTATATATAGTGATCTGCTACCGCCCGGTCTATGACGGCTCCGACGAGCGGTTTCGAGGCTCCCGATCGAATTATGTCGCCGTTGGTCAAGGTTATACATGTTCTTATTTTTTTTATATTGAGGCTTTGGTGATGGAACAATTTTAGCAGATTGTGTGGATTTGGTATTTGATTAAGAAATTTTATACAATATTATTGTTAGTCATAATTTTTCTGCGAGTCTTAAGTAGTTGTAATCAATAACTCATGGTTGATAATATCGTCATATCACGTGATTTGGCTTTGTAAACATACTTTTGTTTCTTCTTAGTCTTATGATGTCGTTTTTTTTTATGTGTTGATCGTCTCGTAAGAAAATGATGTGGTAACTTTTCTTGATTTTTTGTTTATTTAGTTGTCAAAAAGCGCATCCAAAGCTGTTAGAAAGTGCAGGCAATGTAACATGAGCTGGTGACTTTTGGTTTTTGATCAAAGGTGGAATCTTGAAAAACACAATGATGTTTAGTGTCATTTTGCTGTAGTAATTGTGTATTAGTGTTCGTAATGTCGGCCAAGTATTTGTGTATATTAGTTGAGAGCCGACCATGTTGTTGTGCACCAAAAGCTTCGACACCAGCCTGAATAACGTTTTGGTTTGATTGCGAAAAAGATGGGTCAAGGTGATACATAGCACATGTTAATTCTTATGGTGATTTGAGTTCATGACGGTTTCGAGGTCGGTTAAAACATCGTGTATGACTTATACGATTAAAACATTGTGTATGAATATTCCATATGTATCAAAAAAAATTAATTTATAACATGATATTTCGTGTCTATATAAATAGTGAAGTTTCGTGTCATTATAAATGTATCATGAACCTAAGTGAGTCACTATAAATGTATCAAGAACATAAGTGTGTCACAAAAAAAATGTGTCAAAAAACTTAGTATGTTATTAAAGATAGTGTCACAAAAATATGTGTCAAAAAACTTAATGTGTCACTAAAATTATATAATGAAACTACGTGTATCAAAAGACTTAAATTGTCACTAAAAATGTGTCACAAAAATTAGCGTGTCACTACAAAATATCGAAAGAATATAGTATGTCATAACATAAGTGTAAAGAAAATTTGTGTGATTAACATAATGTGTCATTACAAATGTATTAAATTTAGTAGTGTATCACTAAAAATGTACTAAATTTTAATGTGTCATTATAATTTTATCAAGATATTTTAATGTATCACTATAGGTAATTTTAAAAAGTTCGTACAAAGAAAATAACAAAACTAAATTTAATATTGAAGAGGATGAAATGATGGATTTATATGTGAGAGATACATAAATATTAAAAAATTGTTTAAAGAAAACAAAGAAAAAATAACTCTTAATGTTAGGCGCGTGGGGTTCGGTTGGAATTGGTTTAAAGAATTGCCTTCTATTTCATGTTATTTACCATAATGCCATTACAATCATTTTTAAAGATAATTAATCACATGAGATCATCAATGATATATTCAACGGTCCAGATTGGTCCCTATTTACCATAATTACTTCTGTATATATGTGTATATATATATATATATATATATATATATATATATATATATATATATATGATGTATATATATATATATATATATATATATATTTATATATATATATATATATATATATATATATATATATATATATATATATATATACATAGATATATATATATATATATATATATATATATATGCATATATGTATATATATATATATGTATATATATATAAATATATATATATATAAATATATACATACATTACTATACATACATACATATATATATATACATACATATATATATATATATACATACATACATATATATATATATATATATATATATATATATATATATATATATATCTTAACTACATATAATGGATGTATGGTCAATCTTGAAAGTGGAATCTTAAAATATGATCAACCATTAGAATTGTTAAATTGTTGAATTTTGTCAAACTTTGAAATACAGAATTTGAATGTTTACCTACCCTCACATATAAAACACACACCACTCCCTCATTATGATTACGATTCTCTCTCTCTCCCCTAAAACTACATTAAAGGCCGGACATTCCTCTCTCTCACCTAAAACTAATAAAATCTCTATTCTTAAAAAACACACACACAACACAATAACACAACCAACCATGCCTCCAACACTTCACGACCACCATGTCCAAGCCACCACCATCTCATTTGAAACTCGCCATAAATGAAAGGCTCTTCAGGTAATGATGTGGTTTTGGTGATTTTTTAAAGATCTATAAATTAAAGAATTTTTGTAAACTTATTTGTGTATGTTTATATTATTTTTTAGATTTGTAGTTGTTTTTTTTTTGTAGATCTGGGTTTTTATAACATTTAAAAACTTTTATTTGTTACAACAAGTTCGTTGTCGCCGTGAGTTGCCGAATTGTCGCCGTCGAAGTCACAAGAACATCATCGTGGTTCGTGAACATTTTCTTTTACATGTATAGATATTTTTCATCTAAGTTATGCTTATAATGTAGATCTATGTTAATATATATCAAGTATTTTTTAATAGATATCAACTTCTTATTTTTTTAGATCTAATTCACTGGCAGTCATTCAAAAAAACAAATGTACCACCTTCCGAAAGTGTTGTTGGAGTCAGCGATTTCACTTCCGCTATTGAAAGCTTGTTGTGTATGGTTAATTTATGTTTTTGTCCATTTTTTGCCTGTTTGTTATACATTTGTTATATTAGTTATACATTTTTTTTGTGTTTATTGTTAATATTTTGTTTTTAGATCTTAAAACAGTTCATGGTGGTTAGTGTTTCATCATTTATTTATTTTGTTTGTTTCTAGATTTATTGAAAAGTGAAAAAATAGGTGATGAGTCTCTAATTACTCATCATTTTTGTACTATCTAGACTGCATAATCATCTGAAAACACTCAAAAATGCTTCAAAATGATAAAAATATCACAAATCAGTGTTTTATGTGTTTTAAATACAAAAATATCAAAATCGATGAAAACGATCAAATTTGCAAAATTGGCGCTTTAGTCCCCCAAGTTTCAAAAATTGTCAAAAACACCCCGTAAATCTAAATAAAAAAAATGTCATTTAAGGTCCATGGGATTCAAAAGTTGTCAAAACAAACCCTTGAAATGTAAAATTTGCAAAATTACAACTTTGGTCCCTCAAGTTTGAAAATTGTCAAAATGGCCCTTGAATTTGGAAATTGTCAAGTTTGGTCCTTATACTTTGAAGATTGTCACTTGTGGTCCCTGGAGCAGCTTTGATAAAATGGCATTTGGTCCTTAAAGTTTCTAAAATACATAATGGTCGCTATTATTATTTAAGCCTTTTGAACCTCGAACTGGACCCTTGTCTAAACCAATTGGACCCTTGCCTTTGACCCCCGCCAAGTCTAATATATCGGTCATCCCATGGTCAAACAAACACGCCAAAATAAGTCTTCCTCCTTCACCTGCCTTCAAACCGCTTCCCATCCTACCACTTTTTCCACACCCTTGCCCCCAACCTCAACACAACCCAAAACCATTAAATGCTCATTCTCCCATTTCACTCAACCCTACACCTGCTAACACGCTTGCCAAAAATTCAATCAATGGTCAAAAATGCTCCAAGATATCCAATGGCTCAATTTAAGGGATTTGATCGAACTGTTGGGAAGACATCATATAAATAGAAGGAAGAGAGAAGGAGAGAGTAGCTAGTTTTCATAATTTTCCTTTAATGTCGTTTTTCTTATCCATGTCTTAATTTAGTTTAAAAATTGTAATTTTGTATTTCTATGATCTCAACCTGCTAATGTATCATTGTAATCTTTTAAGTGTTAATTTCAAGGTTTTTTAAAAGTATTGATCTTGTGTTTACTGTTGAGATTTTCAAACTACTGTTCTCACATTTAAGCTTCCAAAATCTTATTTCATCATTCAAATCGCCTCACTTAATCTCTATATAGCTTTTGAAAAGCTTACATTTAAATCTTCAAGCAAAATTGGCTCCTAGTCAACAAAAGTCAAACAGGGGCTTAATTTGAAATGGAAGCTAATATGGGTTGATGCAATGGTAATATTGGATGGAATAGAATAGGTTAGCATAGATGGGTTTGGTATTGGTCTGCAAACCACCGACACATGGAGTATATATCCCGCTTCAATTTTTATTTAGTTCACATTTTGAGTTTGTATTTGTATTTGTGGTTAGATAAGGTTTAAGTCTGTTTAATTACTTGTATTTAGGTAATTTTAACTGAGTTTAATCATTAAAATTAGCTAGATTTAGTTAGCTCATTTAAATATGCAAACGTAGTTATAAGGGGTGTTTGGTTTCATCATCTATTGCTTTTAGGCTTATTCATTGCTTAGAATCTATTGGATAATGCTTGTTTAGTTCATTTGAGTCCATATCAATCTTACTTTAAGTGCCCTAAGTTCAAAAGTCAAAAATCTTCTAAATTGCCTTTAACTCTTAACTTGGATTTGATTTGCTAATCCCTTATTTTGTGTTTAGAAGTGTTAAATATTGATTGCATTAGGTTCATTACATCATATAACATCATAATCAATGATAAAATTGATCCAAAGTTCATAGTCAATCATGGTGTTTCTTCAAAAGTCAAAGTTGCAAAACTTGAAGCCAACTACAAAGAATTTTCATGAGCTCATCTTTGATTATTTCGAGATTTGTATTTTAGAAATTTCAACTGCTCTGTTACTTATTAGCATTTTTGGGAAATTTACAAATATTTTATAAGCTCCAAACAAGCTCCTTTTTAGCCCAAAGTGCTTTGCTCTAATCGTTTTTCAGCTTTACACCGAAGCCTTCGCATTTTATGCAGTATGACAGTGCTCAAAATGAGCTTATCATGGTTTGATATTTGGTTTATAGTTGGTCACCCGTGTCTTGTTTAGGTCTCCACATTTGGATTTTTGTTTCTAGCTTATTGAAGTGCTTATTCTCTGTGTAAAGTAGAACCCAAACTGTATTAGGACTTAAAGCTCAAATCATCAATTCTTTGTAACTTGTAATCCAGTGGTTAAAAATAGTTAGATCTGTTGCATTTAGTTATTTTAGCAGTTTAGAACTTCATATTTGGTAGCTTATTTTGTTCATTTGGCTTATAGAGTTTAATAATAAGCACTTGCACATCGGGCTTAATTCCTCCACATAAGTACTATTTTTCCATTTTTCCTAGATTCCTCTCATTATTTTAGAATTTTCCTGAAAATCTCAGATTTTTCTAAGTTGATTTGCTATTTTTCTCAATTTAAATCACTTTTTAACACTTTTTAAATAGCTTTTAATACAAATAATTAAGAAATAAAAAAAATAATTTTTTCATTTTTAAGTTTAGATAAATATAAAAGCCTAAAAGTATTTTTCCATCATTTTCTTAGCTTAAATAGTATTTTCTAGCATTTTAATTAGTTTTAAATAGTTTTAAATTAATAATAAATATATAAAAAGTCTAAAAAATATATTTTCAGTTTTAAAATTAGTTTTATCATATTTTAGATTTTTCTAAGTCTTAATTTTATTTTTCTAGTCTTATTTCATATTTTCTTTTATTTTAGAGTATTATTAAATAGTATAAATAGTTTTTATTTAATAATAATTAGATAAATAGTTGTAAAATTAATTTTCCTTTTCTAATAATTTTCTAATATTATTAGGATTGTAAAAATGTATTTTTCATATCCAGTAGGTATTTTCTTCTTTATTTTCACGCTTTATTTTGACTGTAACGTAGTTTTAATTTAAACGCAATTTTAAGTTTTAAACGTGCATCACTTTAAATATAGTGATAGCGTTTATTTAATATCTTTTATCTTTTAATTTTCTTAATTTGTATTTAAGTTGTTTATTTTATAAATTTTTCAAGAAGGTAATTATCCTATCCAAATCCTTTTCTCGAACACTATCATTAGTGATCATTCTACCGTTCTGATCAAGTGTTTACACACCATTGAGTCTCCGACATAACGACCGGGAATCCTCTCGATTCTCTCGATCTTCATTTGCATTTTGTTTTAAGCGGTTTTAAGCTTACTACTGGTTATCAGTTCACAAGCTGGGTTTGTTTAAGAGGTAGCTGATCAAGCTTTTCAAAGACTGATCAATAGGCCAAGAATGGTTTTCTTGTTGCTGGTAAAACCAGATCTGTCATTTGGTGGTTTATATTTTTGTTGTTATATTTGTTTATGTGGGACTGGTGATTATATTGTTTTGATTATAGTGTTTGGATACGCTCATCTAGCAACTTTGTTTTGGTACATTGAAGATTGTTTTGATTATAGTTTTCATGGTGATTATATTATGATCTTTTTATATTAAAGATTTCTTTAAAACTTTCATTATTGCAGCCATGTCAAATCTTGAGACAAATTGTTTTTTTTTATATTGTATTTATTAAATCTTGAGCCATGTTGTAGTCCATAACTGTTGGTCAAATTTTTACTATTTTTTATAAACAAAAAAATCAAAAGTAATATATACGGAGTACATTGGAAACACAAATGATAGAATATGCTTCGTATATGTAGTTAATTGTTTAGTTGATTCATGTATTTTACCCTTTATTATATTGATAGGAGACAAACCCTTGCCATCCAGCCTTTAGGTTTGGTGCAAGAAATAAAAAAGTGATGACTGAGACACATTGTGACCAAAAACTCCAAAAGTGAATTTGATCATCTTTCTAAAGAAATTGACACATAAACATGGTTAACTTTTGAAATTAAAATAAGTGACATCTAAAAAAAGTGTAAAACATACAAATTGACAGTTCATACTTTAGGTATTTAATATAATTTATTTTAAAGTGTTGGTAGATACATTGAAATGTTTTAAAGACTTATTAGTAGATATTGTGATCAAAGCCTCAAATATTGTATTAAGTTGTCAAACATGAAAACTTGGTCAATATTGAAAAAAGCCTTCAAATACAAAAACGTGGATATTGAAAAAAACATTCAAATACAATAACGTGATGACAGTTAATACGGGATACAAAAGTCTAAAAGTAGACAGTCCATAAATTACTTGGATACAACAAGATCCAAATTGATTTATACAAATCGTAAAATTTGAACTTTGGACTTATCACAATTATTCGTTACAGTTTGAAGCTGTCAAAACAGTCAAAAAGTGATGACAGTGGACAAAGAATACCTGATTGGTAATCAAGAAGGACAAAAAAAATGGAATATAACATGATTGGTAACAGTGTTCGACTATATATATATTGTGTAACCCAACATCATCATTTGTAAAATTATTGAAAAACACGCTCATCTCTTTTCTATATACATAAAAAAAAATGGAAGATAACATGGTTTTGGATGTTGTTGAAGCCGTTCTAGTTCCAATTCAATCTCAGGTTCACGTTGCACCAGTTTCATTTTACCTATAACATATCTATACTACATAGTCTAATATCTTGTATCTTGTATCTTACTTTTACTTGTTAGATTGACCATGAAATACTCAATGCTTTTACTCCTATGGATATAGAGTCTGTTTTGAACCCTGCTCAAGCTTCCGTTGACGTTGAGGTAAATGCAATATACCATTTATTTTTCCTGCATTTATTATAGTGACAATAAAAAATTACAACACATAGAGGTTAATCGTTAATTTAATAACCTGAAAAGTTTCGTGAAAACTCAAATAATTGGCTAACGTTTAGTTTGAACGTTTAATAATCGTACGTTAACGAAAATATAAAGTGGTAAATAAAAGTTGAAAACTCTTATACTTGACGTATAAGAAAGTTTATTTGAAATAAACATAAGCCATGTCGGTGTCGGTGAGCACGTTTATTGAGAATGTGAGTTACGTCACATTAGTTGGTTGTTGTGATCGAGATAACGATAACGTTTAATCTAAAAAAAATTGACGTAGAAAATGGATAAGTATTCTTTCGTTAGAATATTATATAATTTAATACAAGGTGAAAATTTACTGGTGGTTACAGTCTCATCCCCATAAATGGAATCTCGTCCCGAGATTCAGTCCGTGTAAGTGTTGATTAAATGTAGTTTCACTTGTGAAAGCTTATAAGTTAGAATTTATTGTTTTTACATGTGAATAACATTATTCCGAAGGTCATATAAACTTATGAAATTTTTTTTATTTTGAATGAAGATTGTTATTTTATAAGGTCTATCATGTTTTAGTAATTAATTTTTGAAAATAACATGGTTCATAATGGCTTATGAAAATCAAATTATTAATATCAAAAAAAAAATCGAATGAGAGAAAGTTGTTGAACTTCAGCTTTTGTAGATGATAAATTAGTTTGTTCCTTAGTAAGGTGAACAGTAATTTTTAACGATCATGAACAGTAACCCCCAACGGTCTGAATAGTACCCCCCAACGATCGTGAATAGTACCCCCAACGGCTACTTTTTCCTTTTATAAATGCCCCATTTTAATCCTCATTCCTTCTTACTAACTTTTCACCTACATTTCTCTTATCACACTTCAAAATGCCGCATATTATTACCATTGTTGCACTCGTGTATGTTGTAATATCTGCTATCTATTTAGCCAACGTCCCAGATGAAGATTACGAATTCTTGGCCGTGGTCTTAGTGATTCTTGTACCACTCGTGGTCCTAGCCATCGGCGTGGATATAATATGGGGGTAATAGCATTATGTTAGGAATGTTGAAATAATTTTTTTTGTTTTTAATTTGTGTTATCGTGTAATTGTATGCGTTAGCATTTATTGAGTTGTGGTCTTGTGTTGGTTGTTGGGTTGAAACTCAATACGCTTAATGGTGTGTTTGTTTATGTAATCTTGGTCGAGGCACGTTTTAATCTAAATGTGGGTTGTGTTTTATAGTTTTACTAACGGGTTGAAGCCCACTTTTTGTTATAAAATGGAAGCGTTTAATATTGTTTATAGATTTTTCAAGATT
Source organism: Chrysanthemum makinoi (assembly GCA_910596185.1). Lineage (NCBI taxonomy): Eukaryota > Viridiplantae > Streptophyta > Magnoliopsida > Asterales > Asteraceae > Chrysanthemum > Chrysanthemum makinoi. Next base: position 20,964,947 of record OU343219.1, read on the forward strand.
CTTATATATAGAGTTATGTCTCTGGTTATTTCATTCACCATGCTTAATAACTGATTTATATTTGTTATACAGAATAATCAAGATACTGCATCCAGTCATGATTCTCGCTCTCATAGGTTTAGTGGTGTTTTTCATTAGCTTGGCAGATCAACCAATTGGCGCTACCATGCCTTATTTGGTGATTTTTGTAACATTAGCACTACTGATGCTTATTATATTATTATGTATTAATATTCATGGATTCTAATGTAATAAAAATTTATGTTATCTCAAAACTGATGTAATGTTTACTTTCAGGTTCCTTAAAAGTTTTTACATGTTGTTTGATAGATGTTAAGATTTTTTTTCTAGACTTTAGTTATCGTATAGTACAACCGTTTGCAATTACATTTGGATCGGTTCATGTTCTATTTTGAACGCTACACAAAATACTCACCACAATATCAAAAATCGTAATTATATGCCGCTAGGAATTTCCGTTGCTATGCACCGGCTAATGCGGTAAGCCTATGTGTGTATATATATATATATATATATATATATATATATATATATATATATATATATATTGAACGGGGTTTTAGTTGATTTGGTTTTTATACAACTAACTTCATTAGTTGAAGTAAATGGGTAAGGAACCCTAATAGGGGGTAGTTGGGAAGGATTAATTGACATTGGGAAGAGGAGGATGGAGTAAAGGAATAGTGCAAAAGGGAACAGAAAGATGTGATATAAAGGGAACAATTAGGATTCCAATAGGTGGGAGTTTAATGTAAAGTGGTGTATACAGTCTAACTTTGACTTTTTACCCTTGCCAGGCAGGATTGGATTTGTTGTTGTTATTGTTGTGTGTGTGTATATATATATATATATATATATATATATATATATATATATATATATATATATATATGTATGTATTGATGCCGTATATAGGCGTTCAAGCCAAATGAAACTTTCTTTTCGTCGAGCAAGTTTTTCAACACCCTAGGCAGTGAACCTAATCGTTGTAGTGTAGTATTGGGTAAGCCTCGGGTATTGATATCGTTCTCTAGGGGAATAGGAATGCTAGTGAGAAATTACTACGCTAAGGTTGATGTTGAGGAAGATTATTTTTTTATCTTTTTATAATTTTTTAAGAAACTAAAGCTAAAATCTCGGGGTTTGGATTTGGGGGTTTGGTACTTCTACCGATTACTCTACTATCTAATTATCTAAACTAAGGGGTAGTCTATATCTTTTTGAAGTGTGCTCGTATGATGATTAAAGATGTGTCTACCTAGATACTATTACTCCCTAGTTATCTTTTATTGGTGGTTGAATTGTCACGTCCTTATTATTAACGCGTTGTGTTTTCTAAGGTCGTAGGGTGTGCTTTTATCCCTAACTCATTGAGACTACCTTAAGGTTAATGACTACGAAATCTCTAGGATTCATAAACTTATCACTAAAGTTATCTTCGGATGTTTAGTCTACAATTCCACTAGTAACTATAAACTAAGGTTCAACAAAGATTACTCAAGCATTAAAAACACAACGATAGCCTAATACACTCTTAAGCCAATTACAATTAAGATAAGATACAACCAATCAATAATTAATAACTAGGTTTCATAGATCTAAGCAAACACATAAATAAATTAGCCGGACATGTTAAACATGCAAGCATACACACATTCAATCGAAGACATAATGAAATCAAGGGAATAAATAACTTATCTCGATGTAAAATAGGGTATGAGAACCCTAAAATACTTGCCCAAACCGACTACAATCGCTTTAAGTTTTACTCCACAAGTCTACCTCTTTAAAAAACTGAAAATCGAATTCTATATATAGTTTTACAACCGCGACGGCCGCTTATATAGGTGGGACGCCCGATCGCCGTCATTAGGGTTTCGTCTTATCCAAGGTATCATTGGGACGGCGTCACGTTGTGGTTGTGACGTTGTCAGTCTTTAGCAGTGAAGTCGTCTAAATCTGGATCTAGGCCGGCTGAGAAGAAAATTCTTCGTGACGCCCTTACTCTTCAAAGCCTGACGCCGTGAGGTGTAATAGCAAATTACCGCTCTCGAAGTCGTCACAAAATAGGGATGATGTCGCCTCGCTTTGGGGACGCCACAGTGTAAATTCAAAGACTTGAGTGTCTTGATCTTGACTTAGCCATTTTCTTCACATATTCACTCCTTTTCACAAAATGCATCATTCCAAAGATTTTGCTTCCAAGAGACCTAAAAAGTGAAAAAGGAACGAAATTAAGCAAAGAATGATATAAAGTGGGTGATTAAGGGCTTAAATGACCCTTAAAAGTGTATGTTTTAAATCCTTATCAAATATCCCTACACTTGGTATTTGCTTGTCCTCAAGCAAATGTGCTTTTGGCCAATCAATTTATAAGTTATGGGGCATAAAGCAATGGTTTAACATAATTCATAACAAGTATAAGCCCCACAATAGTCATAACAAGCACGGAAATTATATAATAGCACCTCACAAGTGGTGTTTGGATACTCTCATCTCTCGAGTGTATATGAAATATAGCAAATGGAAATGGAAGATAAACACTCATTAACTGATCATAGTACATAGATTACCATAGGCTTGAGACTAGATCAAACCTCTACCGCTTTGGCGTAAGCACCTAGGAACAACTATCTAAGAGATCTTTAAAGGGTTGTAACGTTAGGCTTACGGTAGGGAAACAAAGGGTTTGGTTGTAGGCGATTTAGTGGTGGCAAGTCAAAAATCTTTACGTTACAAGCATGAGAAGAATGACGTTGCTTAGCCAAGACTCGACTTACTAAACTCTAGATACTTGAAAAAAACAAACATAAATTGAAAAACATAAACATAAAGATAGATGTAGGATGGTAGTTTTTTTTTTCTTTTTTTTTTCCAACACTCTTTTTTTTTTCTTTTTTCTTTTTTCAATTTTTTTTCGATTTTTTTTTCTTCATACACTTTTACTCTACCATCCTCTACGATAACATCAAAATATAAGGGATTTATAGGCACATCCCTACACTTGAGTTTTTATTATTCTAACACTAATTGGACCCGAATTGAAAAGATCAAAACACTTGGAGTACATTATTACGTAAATAAAGGGAATTTGAATTTAACGTTCTTTCCCGTCACTCCATAAAATTTAACTTTACCCATGAGTCCCAATCATACCAAAACTGTGTACAAAAGATATGACTCGACTTAGCAACCATGCAAGTAACTAGATAATTGAACTAAGGATTTAGTATGATAACAATAATGCACTAAAAGTGAGTGCATAGGGGATTTGGGTGTACATTTGGGGGTGGATTACAAACAATGCTCTTCATTGATATTTCGTAAAACCGAAACATCATGAGAACCGCGAAAAGGATAGGCTCTGAGGGGTTAACTAGGGGTATCGTGTACTAAAGATGAGTACAACGCAAGGGTGTGGGGAATTACTCAACCGATGTGGAAGAAGTAATTATAATACGGGTATCAAACAAGGGTTATCCTAATGCCTCTTATCATTTAGTTATTCCTAACTACATAAGTGTAGTCTCACTAGCGATCTCCGGATGCATCACAAAACAAGTTCTAGAATCTATTATACTACCGGTACACTCTCGAAGTATTAAAGATGAATGCTTTAATTCCTATAGATCTAGGGGTGAACCTCACATTTTTGAGGTAGAATTTGAGTGGTAAAGGGTTTTTGTGCTAGTCATATAACTTCCTATCCATGAGACGCTTTATTAAGACTGAAGACCCACTCGTACATGTCATGAAAATTTTTCAATTTGGTGCTAAAATTACCCTAACCGATATCTCTCATAGCTTATTACACAAATGAAATAGGACAAGACAAATAATCAAGGATAAGCATAGTTTCAAAGTTCCCGTTTTATTCTCCCTCCCTACACTTAAACTGAACATTGTCTCTAATGTTCCCCGAAAGTATCAAAGTTATGATAATGGAAGGTAATTAAAAGAGAAAGAAACTAATACTCCCCTGATTAGCTCGGTAGGATCCGTGTGAAGTAGTGGTTAAATTCTTTCCAAGAAGAATGTATGCGTGAAAAGCTCCATCCAATCTTATGTTCCTTCTTCTTGATAAATAAACCCTGCACACTTTAAGAAAATAGACGAAACCTTTGCGTAAAATCGGCGATAAAACTACATATGACTCTACTACACTAGGATATAATGCTTGTGGAATGGATGTTTGCAGATTTTCTCAAAAATTAAGACCTGACAATTTCCAAAAATTTATAAGTAGCACGTAAAAACAAGAGAAAGTTAGATAAGTCTGTTACGCCCTCCCGACATTGTCGGGTTGTAATCGTGAGCCGCCGTTATCCTGACGAAACTTGTCTGCTGCTTTTTCGGATAAATTACACCTTTAAAATCTCTGCTCGCGAAAACATCCATTATGATTCGATACAAGCATTTGACTCTAACAAACACACATATATATCATTTTCAATAATCGTAGTTCTCATGTTCACGTTCTTTTAAAAATGTGTGTAATCTTCCCTACACTTATCCTTTTCGTAAAATACCTTTATATATAATTAAGACGAGTTTAAAGACAAAATAAAGCATTTTCATAAATTCAAACATGAGAATAAACAATCAATGAAAATATATATGACACACAAACAAGCAAACAATTAAGCATGGGTTGTCTCCCACGAAGCGCTTTTCTTTATTTATGAGTCTTGTAGCTAGACTCGAAGTCGTGCCCCTACTTTCCCCTTATTTTAGAGGCCCATTCGATTTCCTTAACTCTTCTTTTATCACGAACATATTCAGGGCCTAACTCTAGACAAGCGGTGTAGTAAGCCTTGTTCTCCCAATCTACTTCAAAAGCCGGAATGTTGTCTACATCTAAATCATCAATACCCTCAAACTTCTTGTTTTTGTAGGGCATTATATATTTAACAAATTTGGTCCTGTTTGAGAACTTGGCTATTCCTTCCTCTTGATCATAAACCATCTTAGATTCCTCAATAAATGGTCTCCTAAGTATCACATCTCCTAAAAACCCATCAATGATGCCCTTAACATTTTCCAAGATCATGAAATCACACCTATATGTGAAGTTACCTACGAAGACATGCAATCCTTTAACCCTCCCAACATAGTTACTCACTTTCCTATGGTAAAAGGGGTCCCTCATAGGTCCTAACTTTTCACTCATGATCCAATTGTAATAGAGCATATACATTATGTTCATGGGTTCTTTATAGCCTATGTAAGTGTGATCCCTATATGAGTACCCAATCATGCACGGTATCTTAATGTTTTTAGGGTCACCTCTTTTTATGCATGGCTCGAAAGGTGGTCGCGAGAAGTTAACTACGTTATAGTGATAGGCGGTTTCCTTCCCGTTAGGGTATGAATCGAAATACTCCCTAAGTTCCTCCTTCTCCTTACTACCCTCCATAATTTCCAAAACCTTATAATCCCATTCTTCTAATACATCCTCTGAATCATCGCTTGAGGTTGAATCATTGTCTAAAGTACTAGTGGATTCCTCAAGGGCTTTTTCAAGTGCACTTTCAATTATCCTATTCAATTTCTTAAGTTCTGCAACTTCACTAACAATACGAGCTTGCAGTTGGTTGGCAAAAGTTGGATCGAGTGGTGGATATTTGTTTGATGGTAGGTTGTTGTTTGGTGGGTTATCACCTTCCATGATGAAAAGTGATGGGATTTACGAACAAAGTCACGAAGAAGGGGGATAGACTACGAGGAAGCTAAAACTGAGAAAAAATCTTACTTGATAGGAATCAAGCAAGGGAACCTAAACGAGATAGAATCCCAACTAGCTATTCTATTCCCCAGCAATGGCCAAAACTTGATGCGCGCTGCATAAGGCGCTGCGGGGTCAAAAAGAAACTTCCTTTTCGTCGAACAAGTTTTTCATTACCCTAGGCAGTGAACCTAATCGTTGTAGTGTAGTATTGGGTAAGCCTCAGGTATTGATATCGTTCTCTAGGGGAATAGGAATGCTAGTGAGAAATTACTACGCTAAGGTTTAGGTTGAGGAAGATTCTTTTTTATCTTTTTATAATTTTTTAAGAAACTAAAGGTAAAATCTCGGGGTTTGGATTTGGGGGTTTGGTACTTCTACCGATTACTCTACTATCTAATTATCTAAACTAAGGGGTAGTTTATATCTTTTTGAAGTGTGCTCGTATGATGATTAAAGATGTGTCTACCTAGATACTATTACTCCCTAGTTATCTTTTATTGGTTGTTGAATTGTCACGTCCTTATTCTTAACGCGTTGTGTTTTTTAAAGTCGTAGGGTGTGCTTTTATCCCTAACTCTTTGAGACTACCTTAAGGTTAATGACTACAAAATCTCTAGGATTCATAAACTTAACACTGAGGTTATCTTCGGATGTTTAGTCTACAATTCCACTAGTAACTATAAACTAAGGTTCAACAAAGATTACTCAAGCATTAAAAACACAACGATAGCCTAATACACTCCTAAGCCAATTATAATTAAGATAAGAGATAACCAATCAATAATTAATAACTAGGTTTCATAGATCTAAGCAAACACATAAGTAAATTAGCCGGACATGTTAAACATGCAAGCATACACACATTCAATCGAAGACATAATGAAATCAAGGGAATAAATAACTTATCTCGATGTAAAATAGGGTATGAGAACCCTAAAATACTGTCCAAACCGGATTACAATCTTTCTAGGTTTTTACTCCACAAGTCTACCTCTTTAAAAAACTGAAAAATCGAATTCTATATATAGTTTTACAACTACCTACATCGCCTTATAGGTGGGACGCCCCGATCGCCGCCATTAGGGTTTCGTCTTGGCCAAGTCATCATTGGGATGGCGCCACGCTTGTGGTTGTGACGCCGCCGCTTCAGAGTGACGCCGTCTGGTTCGGATCTAGGCCGTCTGAGAAGAAAAGTCTTCGTGACGCCCTTACTCTTCAGAGCCTGACGCCGTCAGGTGTAAAATAGCAAATTCACTTGTGAAAACTCGTAATTTCAGGTCATTTTACAAAATTTGAAAATTTCACTATTCATCTCGGAATTTACTATTCACCGGTTACTATTCAAAATTTTACTATTCACCATTTTCAAGTCGTAATATTCGAGAACGTATTTCAAAATTTTACTATTCATGAAACACTATTCATTCCCGGAGAAAAACACTATTCAAGATTCACTATTTCATCATTTATCGTAAACTAGGTTTACGAGTATCAAATTCGCGTAACCTTAATGGTTTAGCTGCGAATTCATGAACCATGATTCAAGGACATTTCATATAGACTAGGTTTAGTCTACATATCATTAGCATCATTATCATCATATTAGTTCATGCATGGTTTTGCATTTCACATTAAACGTATAATTCTTATTAAATAAACGCTATCGCGTAATTAATTATTTGGAACAATTGATCCGATACTTCCAAAAATTATCCCAATATATTTTCATATTCGTATTAAGATTATAAAAAAAATAATATTATGAGTTCACCCAGTGTTTTAAATTTATTTTGTATATAAATTGTTATATTTATATAATTACGACGGTTTTCGTAAATTCAACCCGATAAATATTTATCCACTCAATACTTGTGAGAAATGTATTTTTATAATTTTATGACTTCAATATATTTTATTTTGATCCGTTAAAATTTATTTTTATTTAACGCTACCCTAAATGCTTAAATATGTACACAAGTTACTAACTATCCTTAAGTAATTAACCTACACTTCTACTTATACACAAGTAATTAATTAAAACAACACATATAGTCTTTTCTTTTGTGTGTATGTCGACCATCTAGGTGACTCACACATTTGTTTATTAAATATCTTCTACCATACAATGTATTATACTCTAATATCTTCACATACTTACAATATCTTAAAGTGTAAAACAAAAACCATTTTCTCTCCTCTCTTCTCCATAGAACCGGACACACTAAGGATCAAGAAGGAAACCATAAAAATTTTCCTAGTCAAGTTCCTCACAATCTAGACACACTCTTAGTTAAGGTTTTGAAATAAAAACCTAGGGTGTTTAGGATTAAACATTTGTTCACTTCACCTCATCAAGTCACTAGTAAGCATCTCATATTCATGTTCATATTTCATATCTATTTTGTGTTCATTTCATCATATTTAAGAAAAACATGCAAGTCATATGTATGTTTATACCACTTTTTAATGTTTTTAAGTGTTATATATATATATATATATATATATATATATATATATATATATATATATATATATATATATATATATATATATTTATCATCCTATAATTAATCCCTTGAAATATATCACTTTTGGTGATGTTTAGGAACCCATGACACCCTAAGAAGGTGTATGGTAGGATTAGAATAGCGTCGGAGTTGTTTTGAATTGGTTAGAATAGGTTTGGCGCGAGAAAAAAATCATTTCGACAAGTTTAATTAAGGGTATGTCCATATTTTTGAATTCCGGAATTTTCACAAGAGATAAAAATTTTTGGCCCGATATTTAGAAAATACACTTTAAAACAAAAACGTGGTCGCTTGAACGGGTTAAAACGGAGCTATAACGAAGAAGATATGAATTTTCAAGTTTGACGACTAAAAGTGTAAAACCAGAAAATTCAGCATGTTACGTCTACTTTGTACGAGTCAAAAATGAGGCTTAGGCGTTATAAATTGTGTCGACTTATCAAAAATATATTAGTATACTTTGATACGAAGCTAAGGACATATAAAACGTAGAAAACGGACTTGTAACGATTAAATTACACGTGTTTACATGAAGTTGCCGTAACTATATTATATAAGAAAAACTAATATATTTCTATTAGACAAACCTTACGGCAACAAGTGACCATGTTTTTTTTTTTTTTGAAAGGCAACAAGTGACCATGTTGAGGGTCGTTTTTAACATTGATGTAGAATTTTTTATAACGTGATGTCTTCTAGTAAAAGTAAGTTCGCCTAGCATATTTTCCAAAATGTCCAACCATTCGTCAAGCGGAGTTGTAATGAATAAAATACGGTTACTTAAACTTTGCCGAAAACCATCCTTAAACAATATTTTGGACACAAGTACCATACTTTAACTACATTTCTCTCCATGATCGAGACCTCTAGGATGAAAACTTAAATTCTAAAACTTTGAGATAAAGATACAAGCTTCCCAAAACCGTTGAGTTCGTTTCCTAACACTCGACGTGCATCATTTTATGACTAGCTTTTCGAGGCCGTTTAGTCACTTTCATGAAATTTTCAACGACATTATTTTACGACGAAAAGTTATAGTTTCCTAATAAATCACTAAACGACTATTGTAGGATGTTGATTCAACGTATATATTTGTAAAGTATTTTATAACATGACGAGATGTCCTAAACATATATTTCGACGATAAATTCTATTTTCAAAAACGTACAAGTGGTATAGATTACATGTGGATTTGCATGCACGACATTGTTTGATGATTTACATTAGAACATATCATTCATAATAGGTCACGGTCAGAGGTTGCGTCATTTCAAGATTGCCATTATATCATCATTATCATTGCAAATGTAAGTTTTCATAGCCCCGTTTTATTCAAGTTTTTACTTTATTTCAAACCTACGGGGGAGAATACATTGCACATCATATTTATTACGATACCAAGTATATCAAATTCATTACATTGCTTAAGTTACCTCATGCCAATTGAATGTCCCCATTATATAACATGAACCGTTAATTTCATAGAAGCGAGGGTGAGTGGATAGATCTATCGAGGGTGACTCCTCCATCCGGTTGGTGGATTCCAACTGGTTAAACGGATGCATTTCATTTAATATCATTATTTGAGTTGTTTGGCAAACACTCGCTGAGGCTTAACATCATGATCAGTCTAGTTTCTGTCACGGACTTATAGCAATTGTAACATTTTGTGACATATTTGTCATACATAATTTATACTTGTGGTAGTCGTATTAAACATTTACCTAAACTCTATGAACTCACTCAACCATTGTGTTGACACTTTTAGCAATGTATTTTCAGTAACTAAGACATTCGCATCATGGCACGAATAAGGAACCCTCATAGAGTCGCGGCGACGATGCGTCTCATTGTATTTTATGACACTTTAAAACATCGTTTGAATTGTAACAAATTTATTTCCGCACAAGTTGATTTTCATTTGGGACCTATACTTGTAAACTCTGATTGTTTTATTAAATCAAGCGATGTATTTTCCAAACGGCACTTTAGGTCGTTCAATATAACTGTGATTGTGATGCTATGACAGTCAATCCCCAAGAATTCCATTCCGCTGCAAAACAGGTAATTTGGGGGTGTGACATCGCTCCTGAGTCGTCACAAAATAGGGACGACGTCGCCCTCTGTTTGAGACGCCGTCAGGTGTAAATTCAGCAGCTTGAGTGTTTTGATCTTGACTTAGCCATTTTCTTAACATATTCACTCCTTTTCGTCCAAAAATGCATCATTCCATCATTTTGCTTCCAAGAGACCTAAAAAGTGAAAAGGAACGAAATTAAGCAGTAGCGGATATAAAAGTGGGCGATTAAGGGCTTAAATGACCCCTTAAAAGTGTACGTTTTAAATCCTTATCAAATATCCCTACACTTGGTATTTGCTTGTCCTCAAGCAAATGTGCTTTTGGCCAATCAATTTATAAGTTAGCGGGCATAAAGTAATGGTTTAACATAATTCATAACAAGTATAAGCCCCGCAATAGTCATAACAAGCACGGAATACTAGCACCTCACAAGTAGTGTTTGGATACTCTCATCTCTCGGGTGTATATGAAATGAAATATAGCAAGTGGTGTTTGGATACTCTCATCTCTCGGGTGTATATGGATGTGAGTGATTAATGGCTTTATCTTCTAGTGTCCTACCATCAAGAGTAGATGTCATTTCCCAAAAAAGTGCTAAAATGGGTAAATTCACAACAACAAGTTATTGCATAACATTAATGCTAAAATATATCAGCATTTGTAACATGGGTAAAGGGTTATTTGAAGGAAATAGCAACAATTTTTTACTCATCATATTTTACTCATTGTATATACTCTTTTACATCAGGCTTAATCATAATATAAAACTCGTTGTCCAAAATCGAATACACAACATAATATGAAATGTTCTATGCCAAACCCACTAACAAACCCATATACACCACCAGACACCATACCCGCCACTTAAACCCTCACCATAGTCTACCACCTCCATCTAGTCCCTGCTACCTCCTAACCTTCACTGCTCCACCTAACCCAGTTAGATTTGAAAGTTAGAACTCTAAAAAATGAAAAGCCTCACTGTACAATTAAATGTGAAGATTATTTTCGGATCGGATTCACAAATACAGACATAAAGATCCGAAAAATTAATTGTGGATGAAAATCATCATTTTCAAATGTTTTATGAGTTGGGTTCGATGATTTAGGATTTGGGTTTGTATTGAATTTGAATTTTTTTTTAAGGATTTTGAAAAATGCTGCAAATGTGTGTGTATGTTTTTTAGATGTGTATAGTTTAGTTATATGTGTTTATTATTTATTTATTACGTTTATTTTGTATATTTAGTACAATATATAGTTTGGACATGGGCTGGATTGAACTTGTTGATAATGAAAGCAAACCCTAGTCAATATCAATATACATGTAAATTAAAGTATATAACAATAATATAATATAGGTCTAAGTGATTGATGGCTTTATCTTCTAGTGTCCTACCGTCAAGAGTGGATGTAATTAGGGGTGGAAACGAGCCGAGCCGCTCGTGAAAAGCTCGGGATCGGATCGGTAAAAAGCTCGAACGAGTCGAGCCTAAACGAGCTCGAGCCTAAGTTTGGGCTCATTTAATAATCGAGCTCGAGCCCGAGCTCTATACAAAAGGCTCGTTTAGGCTCGCGAGCCTAAACGAGCCTTAGAAATATATACGTATATATTTTCTATACGTATAACCGTGTTAACGAGCTCGAGCCTTGTGTTAACGAGCTCGAGCCTTGTGTTAACGAGCCGAGCTTTGTGTTAACGAGTCGAGCTCGAGCCGAGCTCGAGCTTGTGAAAAATTTCACGAGCCGAGCTCGAGCTCAAAATGTGAGGCTCGAAACGAGCTCGAGCTCGAGCTTTTTATATATAAACGAGCCGAGCTCGAGCTCTGGCAGGCTCGGGCTCGGCTCGGTTCGTTTTCACCCCTAGATGTAATTTCTCAAAAAGTGCTAAAATGGGTAAATTCACAATAACAAGGTATTTCATAGCATTAATATCAAAATATATCAGCATTTGTAACATGGGTAAAGGGTTATTTGCGGGAATAACATCATTTTTTGACTTGTCATGTTTTAGTCATTGTATATACTCTTTTACATTAGGCTTAATCCTAATGTAAGGCTCATTTTCAAAACCGAATACACAAACACAATATTATATGCTCTATGCCAAACCTATTCACAAACCCATAAACATCACCAAACACCATACCCCCCACTTAAACCCCCACTAGAGTCTAACACATCAATTTCTCCATTTACCCCCGTTGTCTCCACCTAACTCAATAAGATTTGAAAGTTAGAACTCTCTAAAAACGAATTAGACCTGAAGATTATTTTCGGATTCACAAACACAAACATAAAGATTCGAAAATTAATTTTGGGTAAAAATCATCATTTTCAGATGTTTTATGAGTTGGGTTTAATGATTTAGGATTTGAGTTTCTATTGGATTTGATTTTTTTGAAGGATTTTGGAATGCTGCAGTTGTGTGTGTGTGTGTTTAGTTATATGTGTTTTCAAAATAAGAGAAAAAGAAGGGGCATTACCGTCACATGTGACATTTAACTATAAAAAATTAACCCGTGTTATTTATAACGGGCTGTAGGGACCAAATGGTTAACCGTTTGGCCAAAACGTGGCTAACCGTATAACAAAATCAAAATGGGGGATCAAATTCGAAAACAGGGTACAGTTTGGGGATGATCCATGTAATTTACCCAAAAATAATTTATTAAAACAGGGTACCGGTTGACGAGGTAAAAAACTACAAAAAATTATTTGCTACACAAAACTTGTCATAAGTATTCAATGTTTTAAAAACCGGGTCTTGAATCGACCCAGTCAAGTTACTGGGTCACCGGTTCGGCCGTCGGGTTAACCCTATTTTCCATTTACGTAGATTGCAGTATTTTAACCACCAAACTTTTTACAACCTTTAATATATAATATCAAACATACAGAAAACTAAAAAGTTTGATGCTCATCACATAATAGGTTGATAAAACATATATTATACAATACCCAACACATAAAATTAGTAAATACATGTTTTTTTTTTGAAAGGTAGTAAATACATGTTAAACCTAAAAACAACATTATTTATCACCACAATCAATTCAAACTTATCATATACTTATATTTTGGAAAATAAAATTAAAAGAAAAATATCAAACACCGCAAACTTTGGTGAACTGTGTTGCTTGAGTCACGTGAAATATAAAAGGTTTGCTTGCATATTCCTCTCCTCCATCTTTGAGATTGACTACCCAGTGACAGACGGATTGGTTTGGATCCAGAATTGAGATAGATATCAATGCCGCCTCCACGAAGCCTGTCATCTCTATTCGGAATCTCAAAAGCAGCAGTGCCTGTTGTATCTGTATCGAAAGAAGAGGAACCTGTATTGAAGTTAGAAAGTGATAAGAAAGTGTATAGACCAGGTGATCCGGTTACGATCACAATCCAGATCCGAAATGAATCTTCGATTTTAGTTGAGAAGCTCACTTTTGAAGCCAAAGGCGTTGAGAAATTGGACACCCAGTGGTTTACTCCTTCTTCTTCTTCCAATAGTTATAATTATAAAAAAAGAGGTTTCTTTCTTCTTTTTTTGCAAATGCTTTGATTTTTAATTGTATCCAATTATTCAACTAATTATATTAATCTTAATTGACGGTTGATTTTCAGGTGAATATGTTTTCATGGACTCGTCAGTCCCATCACTCGTCACAAATCAGATTCTCTCTTCTGGGACTACCACAACATGTAAGCCTTATATATATATATTATTGGTTTTCATAACTTTAACAAATTCTCACTATAAGTGCTTTATCCAGATATATTGAGGATGAATTTGCCGACAATCATTCCTCCATCATACAGGGGCTCTACTGTTCGTTATTTATATCATGTTAAAACTCAATTGTCCGGAAAATCTATAAATATGGAGGATGGACTTGGATCAACCCACAAATTCTCTCACATTGTTCGTCTTTTCAACTCATCGTCTTTTATTATTATTTTTTATGAAAAACTATTTTTTATATGTAATTTGAACTTAGATTTAGGTAGCTTTTTAAAAACATATCTTAGACCCTCTATATTAAGATCTTGTGGCTTATAACTAGATGATAATCTGTATGATGTTTATGTACCATATATGTATTATTACTGATGTCACAAGCATGAAAATTTAGTATATATTTTGTTCAAGTATTCCAAAACCAAAAATATGATCAAGGATGATTGTCTCTTAAGTATCCCACTCAAGAAGCACTATTAAGTCATTTGAAAAAAAGCATACAACTGTGGATGCTCATGATCTGTAGGCTTACTGGATCAGATAGTCTTTTACTTACTATATGTCTTCTCCACTTTCTCTAAAACAATACGTAGGTTGATACAGTAGTCTCTTTAAAGAGACTGGAACTCAGAACCGAAGGATTGTAGAGACCCATCAATACCCTATGGTCAAAAACCGCATAAGATGTTTCTCTGCTAGCTGGTTGTAAAATAACAACCCTTCAATTTCGAAAGCTGCTGATTAAAATTGAACTAATTCATTAAACAAGTAACATTATCTAGGCATCCGATATGAATAGTATCCGTTAAACTCTTAAATAATTCCAAATTTGTAGGTATATTCCGCTTGCTTAGTGTTGCTTCACGGCTTCCACATATCAAAATTGACTTACCTTTGTTCTTAATTAATAAGTTGGACTTTTCTCTTTTTTGGTTATGGAGTTATAGGGATCTCCTCTCCTGGTGCAAGTATTCTCTTCTATCAATTCATCCAAATATCTGAAATGAAGATGATCTGCAGGATTTTTGTCCACAATAACGACTGACCCTTTATCTCATACATGATTGGTCTCTTTATCTGGCTGATTATACAAGGAATTGTGTGCCATGAGGAGGCAAAAGTAACTGGAATTCTAGTAATTTTTTCTTGGATACCTATCATCTAACCTTATCAGTATGTGCAATAAGTTATGAAAATCTAAGTTTGGATCAGGTTCCACTTCAAGTTCATTTCTGCATCTGAATTATAACCACATTGAAAGTCAATATATGAGTAATAGCTTAAGTCGGCTGATAGAGAGCAGATCGTTTATATCAAGTTTCAATCTCTGTAGAATTGTACATATAGAAGTAACAGTAAGATAAAGAGCTAAGAAATATTTTGCGATAAGAAGCCAGAAGAGTGTGATGGTGACTATGTGAAGCAAATTATTTGCGACTGCATGGACTAACTTTGCCATGGAAGACAGCTTCGTTTCTAAATTAGACAATTTCATATTAAGGACTTCAATAAGGCTAGGAACTAATATGGGTAAATTTCATAGTAAGGACTTTAATAAGGCTAGGAACTAATATGGGTGAGCAGGAATACTTTCTAAGATACAGAACAAAAGTCTGAGGCCTATGTATCAAGTCAAGTATGATAGTATGAATGAGAGTTTATAATTAAAGGACTTCTCATTTGTTAGGAAAATTTGATAGAGCTTCTTGGTTTTGCAAACATTAACCGGAGTATTGTGCAAGGAATTAGATAATTTGGAAGAAGATAAAAAGCTAAGGATATAAAATAGGCCAATTGTGGTGGTTTATTCATAAAATACCCATTAATGCTTGGAGATATATTTGGCTAATTAGGGTGTTACACTGTTTACTGTGTGCTAGGTGTCCCTCTTTCACAGAACATAAAAGGATATATAAAAAATATGCTACCTTTTATTCCATTATAGCTGAAATACACCATTGGCTTCTGGCATGTCTTTAGGATCTGCGGTTAGTCTTGGTTTGGGTCTCTGTGGGTTTAGATGGGTTGGGTGGGATAGACTTTAGGCGCCTCGTTTTCCTTGCCCCTCGGGGTTTCGGTTTTTGGTGCCTCCCTTTTTTTGCTTTGCTGTAGTTTTAGGCCCCGTGCGCTGCTTTGTTTTGCTCTGTGTGTGTTTTGGCTTGCTTGCTTTCCTTGCCCTGCTTTGCTTTTGGTGCTCTGTTTTTGCTGCCTTTGCTTTAGGCCCATGCTTTGTTGTTGCTTTGCTTTGTTGCTCCTGTAGGTCTACCTGCTTTTCTTAGTGCTTGTCTTTGGTGCCTTGCCTTGTTTTGCTTGCTTTCCTTCCTGCCCTGTGCTTGTCGTTCTCTGTTTTCTGCTTTCTTTTCTTTTCTTTCTCACCTGCACACTTTGCACTTGCCGGAGGTCTCGTTGAAAGCAGTCTCCCTACTGTCGGGTTTATCCTGGGGCAGGGGTAGGACCCATACCCCGCCTCGGCGGGATTGGGTATGTTGTTGTTTGTTGTGTATGTTCTATGGTTCATGAATTGTATTTTGATTCTTGCTAACAGTTCTGAAACTTTATACTAGGAAGGACAGAGTTGTTCAAGATTATACAAGTGATGTGTTGGTTATGTAGTGGAAGAAGTATTAGTTTCCAGGCATTAAACATATAGTACCGTGTAATTAATTTGTGTTATAGGATATCTTTGGTTTTTTTTGAAGAAATAATGTTGATAATAGGATAAATGTTGATAATAGGATAAATGTGCGGTTATGAAGCTACATAATGTTACAATGGCGGTTCATGGCTAAAGCAATTCCCAGCATCAAGAGAAAACATGTAAAACAATTGTTTCATGATGTCTGAATAAGGATTAACATCAACCTTATTACATGTCACTAGCTGAAAAACTTGAGGGAACATCCCCATGATGGTTCTTTTCATGCTATTCTACGACAAGAATTTTAGTCATTAGAACTTCTGATTGTATTTACTCAGCATGAAATAAGCTTCCATCTATGATGAACTATTATATTTCTATGGATATCTTGTCTAAGAGAAATTTGAGGAAACTAGACATTAGTGCAATTCATAAGTGAAGATAAGCATTTACCATAATGTTAGTAGATGTATCTCTGCCTGCTTCTCTATTGCCAGCTTAGGTGAGAACTGCAATATGCTGTGGTTGTTGATGCTTCCATCATTTAGCTATATTTCTCCCCCCCTTTTTTTTCAAAGCTAAATGTAGGGAAAATTATGTTTGCAGGAAGCTCGCTTGCCCCTTCAGATATGGGTGACTGAAAAAACAAATGGCTTATTAAATGAAGAAACTGGACCAAATGGTAATTGTTTCTACCATTATCTTCTTACTTTCATGTCTCTTTTGATTCTACCTCTACAATGATGCTTGAATGTACCTCTGTGTTTGGTTTTGGCCATGGTCGACTAGCGGATTAGAGATTTTTTACGTTCAAATTAACGTGTATGATTGCAACACTATATGCTTTACTTGTAAGCTTTAAGCATTACTGGCAGTGTTGTACTCATGATTAAGTCACAAGGGATGACAATGGTTTAACTATACAGAATCATCCAATGTAAAGTTATGGTTGCAGCAGTAACTGATTTCTAAACGGTGTGAGAAAAGTCGAAAACCTATAACAGGACCCAAACCCTTTCAATAAACTGCTGGTATGGCTTTTCGATTTAAAAAACGGACGTGATTTTCCCTGTTAGGTTACCTGGGGAGGGCGAGCCTTTTGACTCAGACGTACGCGGCCTCACCGGGTTAATCCCGGGACGTTTCCGACCCTTCCCTGGCCACCACCAAATGTACACACCTAGCGAGGTTTTAACCCTTGACCTCTTGTTTGAAAGCCTAGGACCTTACCACTAGGCCATAGGACCTTACCACTAGGCCATTTGGTGGCTTTTCTATTTAAAAGAAACCAATTATTGTGGCCCGGTTTGGTTGTTATGAGTTACAAGCAAAAAAAGAACCATGGTTTGTTTAGGTACATCGTTGAGTTTTGTTACCATAATACTTCAGTTAATTTCACTGGTTATCTTTGATGCTCATGGAACTCTAGCCTCAATATTTTTTCTCTGCGACTGGCTGCTAATTGGTATGCTTCGACCCTCTTGTCGTGGATGAGTGTCAATTTTGTTTTTGACATTGTTTTTCGTTCTACTAGAATCATCCATTGTTATTGCAAGTTATAACTTGCAACGATATTTTTCATCCACACCAAAGGTTTTCAGCTGAAGGTTTCTTTACAACCTATTCTTTTGAGCAAAAGATGTAGAAAGTCTCTTGCTTGTTTATGCATTAAAGAGGGTCAAAGTTTTAGTACTATATATCAGGTGAGATTTTGGGAGTAACTGTGGGAAATGATTCCTATGTTTAACCTTCATCTTTGTGGACCATTGCTAGAGACTGTTTGACCATTTATAAAGAAGATGCAATTCTGCGTAAGGATCTTTTAGAAGATCAGATGGTCTTGCTTACCAGGTTGTCACTCTGTTCAGAATGTCAAGTATCTAGGGGTTATGAGAAGAGTCTTTGAGGAAGAAGATTATATAAGCTTATGTCCAGTAATTAATCATAAAGGTGAGACAATTGTAAAGATTTATTGGTGCTTACGACCATGAGATATAGAGGGAGATTTCATGGTTATAGTGGGTAATGTTACGTCCATTACAGTGGAATTAGATTTTGGGGGGACTGCGCTTAACTATATGCATTTGTACTTGCAATTTGCAAGTATTTTTGGGGGATTACCCGTATGCTATTTTGATTTGCATGTATATACAACCATAATGTGGTTCATACATAGCCAATCCATGGTCAGACATGGGTGGGTCAATGCATAGTCAGTGCTGTAAGGTATGTTCGATTATCTCTTGCCAATGGTGTGTGCTTTAGATACTATGTTGATAGAGTAATATTCAGAGAGGAGAACACATGTCTTCATGTCGAACATAGGTTAAACTAAATTAATTTTGGAAACGGCAGATAATATGCTGCTGCTTTTGATAGACTGGAGTTGAAATTACATGTTTAAATCTTTTTTTTTTTGGTGATGACAAGGATGACGGTGAATGGTATACTAGGGAAAGGTGAAGATAGTTGTGGTGGATCTAGAAGAAAGGGATCAGGAGAAAGCTAGATAATTTATTGAGTACTTGAACACATGATTCACTTAGTATACTAAATGAACAAACTAACCGAAATGGCATGAGGTCTGTTAAGCATAGTCCTCGAAAATCAAATGCCCTCATCGTTCGAAGAAACATTATCCACTGTATGTGTAATCTTTCTTAGCAGCCATAAACCTCTCACCCTAATCAATAGCGATTAGACAAAACCTTAGAATTTTTTCCTCAACAATCAATGGTCGTCAACCCTATTCACTTTTAGGCATGTATAACTGACATTATGCACATATGACCAAGTATTGGTGGTAGAAGACTTTTTGATATTTTAAATCTTGTTTAAGCCTATCGTCTCTACCAATGGTCTGCCGGGATAGAAGTTTGAAAATAGAATTCATTTCTCACTATATGATTCAACAAAAGATTGGTATTTCAGTCAGTTTTTTTGGTCTTTTAAAATCCCTTGATCCCTGCAACTTTAAGGGCCGGTGAGGGGTTAGAAAGTTATCAAGGAGATGTCATTTTTTCTGGTGTCATATTGGATCATGGGTATTGTGTAAATTCAGTAAAGTCCTCACCTATTCTTTTTTGGATGCTGTAGGCAAAGTCAAATTTTGATCGACCACAATTCTATTACATGGCTTATCTAATAGATTAATAATTAGCCTAAGGAAATACTTTCAGTGTTCCTACGCCTGATCTTCGTGAATAAATCCAAATCGATTTACGCACATCAATATCTCCTTTTAGTTTTACTTTCTGTTACTGTCCCGGGTCTGTGATCAAGTTATGGGGTTAAGGGCTCGATAGAGAGAACTCAACGATCTCTGAGATAAACTCAATTGACTTTTATTTTCTGACCTTTTCTTGAATGAAACACAGGTTACATTTAAAGGAAAGATAAACTAACAAACCTAATAGCAACCTGATAAACCTAAAACACTTGTACTTTATCCTAATTAAAACAATTCATATTAAGGATAAACCTCCTAATTAAATCTATAATTCCTGCTGGACCTGCTGGTATCATTCTTGTGGAATGGACCAATGTTCCTATTAGCATTTTCTTCTTGAAATCAATTTTGTGAATTGCAAATTTTTTTTCATGTTGTAAACATTAAGTTCTGCATCTTTTGAGCACAATAAAATGAGTAGCAAGATAAATATTTCTTTTTAAATCCAGGTATCGTTCCTGCTACAACTATTTTTCTGGATGTTTACTGGAAAGATATGGATGCTGAATCTGAATGGGTAAGCTGCAGATAGCATACGTTGGTGTGAAATCCCTTTTCATTTTCTTCTTCTTTATCCTGCTATCTATTCAAGAATAACTTCTATACCTTCTTTGAATTTGTTTGAGTCCTCACACTTTTACTTCTTTGCAGGCTAGAGCTAATGAAACTTTTGATGGGGTGGAGGAAGATTACGAAAATTCAAGGGATGATGTATCTTCAGTCTCTTCCTACAACCCAGCAAGGGGAAGTTTGCACAAAGCATTTGGCAGTTCATTGTCGTTGCAATCATCTGCAGCAAGATCGAGTAAGGATGTACCATACAATGACCAGAGGTCCACCATGTCTTCATATATGGCACTCCCTCGGCTGTCTGCAGCTGAGGTACTATATGGTTCTACCGAGGGTAAGCTAATTTTGGGATGCAAAAAAATTGCAAATCTAAATGCTTATAGTGTTACTTCTGGGCCATGCAGCCGTACTAATGTCGTGGAAATGTTTATCTTGTCGGTTTGATATTGGCAAAACACATAAATTAGTAATTGAACTTACGCTCTCATGTTACATACATGCTCAAACAATAAGATTTATTAACTGGATACATGACGAGAGCAATCATATCAGACAAAAGACACTTATAAATTTCCTGCTGATTGACTTGTTAAAGATGGCATGAGAACACTGATATGGTTAATACATCTAAAATTGCATACATCAAATTCTACTTGCTGTAATTGGAACATTTCTTTTAAGGATATGAAAAAAAAGGAAATACTGTATTAGTGTTTCTTGCATATCAACTTGTATCAAAAACCAATTTGTTTGATGTAAAGCTAATTAGATTTTTTTTGTTATACTAGGCACGTAACATGTCACGTGTTCGTCCATGCCAATATACTTTTTCATGGTAGAGTCTTGTTGGTCAATAGGATGAGTATTCAAAGAAATTGTTTTCGTTTATGTGGTTGCGGGAGTCTCTCAGTGGCAAATTAGGCGGTATATAATTGAAAGAGCTATACAGCAACAATACCCAATCCCGCCGGGCTGGGTGATGGGGGAGGTTGGATGTAGACAATCATACCCCTACCTGAGGGTAGGGAGACTGCTTCTAGGGAATTAAAAGAATTATATTAGGAATAATAACCTGTGCCATTTCCTTTTTAGCTAAATATGTATGTGAATTGGGTCAAAATTGCCACCTATAATAAAATCTTTTTGTTCGTGCATGCAATTGAGAAATCATTGAAAGTTGAATATTCTGTTCATTGATAAGTGAAACTTTATTTCTTATGACACTATTTTTCAAACAGATAACGTGTCACCTCGAAGATCTTCAGTTAATATCTCTCCAAATCAGCAGCTTAGAAGTTCACAATCACTCTCCATGGATGATGATTCGAGAGCCTCAGCTGTCCCAAGAACTGTCGAACCTATTGCATGTAAGCAGTACTGTTTCTTTTTCATTTACAATCATGCACTTTTATAATAATTTGATTTTTTTAATCGTATCATGCATGCAATAACGGGGTTTAGTGTTTATACCTGAACGTTAAGTTGTCACTGACATTCGCTGCAGCAGAAGGTTTCATTCGAGGAAGATCCTACAACATTAGGCTAGATGACCAAGTTCTCCTAAGATTCTCACCCACGAAACCTGAATCAACTTATTTCTTTGGAGATATGGTAATTGCAAACTACATCTGTTGACACATGCGTTCTTTCTTTAATCTAATAAGACACATGGGTACTTCTGATTACAGATAGGAGGAACTCTTACTTTTTTTCATGAGGAGGGAACTAGGAGATGCCTTGAGGTATTTTAATATATAAGTTCTCATATTGATTAATGTATATCTGTTAAAAGGGCTGGTTGGGTTAACGGGTCAAAATAATTTGATCAAAAGGGTTGGATGGGTTTCCCCAAGACGCTCTACATCCAAAATTGTTAAAACTTATATAAATAATTTGTGTGTGAATTAAAAAATCCCAGTTTTCTGTAATAGTGTGTTCATAATAAATTTGCCTATTCCAGCTTTCAGTAACCTTGGAGTTGTCAGAGACTATAAGCCGCCGATCTGCACATCCGTCTCGAAGGCATTCACCAACAATTACAAAGGTCATCATCTGATTCTGAACTCTATCACAGTTCATTGTTTCAAATGAATATAATATGGATCTAGATCAGTTCACAAACAAATGATTGCTGGGTTAGTAGGTTGTCAACAAGTTATCTTTACGTTTCCATTTTGTATAGAGAGTTTTAGAAGCTGTTAACTTCCCTCTTTCCATTCTTTCATTGTCCAATCCAATAACCGCTTGTGGCAACATCTTATAACAATTAAGTTTCAGTCAAAAGTGGCCTCTTAATCTAAAGAAGACTTGATTTGTTAACATTTTAAAAAGACATGCTAAGCAATAAATGTAGCTTGTCTGTCTTAAATCATTATTCTGAATCACATCGTTGATATGCTTAATATGCAGATCCAGAGTGATCATCATGAGGTTGTCGCGGATTTGGTGCAGACCAGCTTTTTGTTTTCAGTTCCTATGGATGGGCCAATGTCTTTTTCCACTAGACATGTTTCTGTGCAGTGGGTGCTTCGGTTTGAGTTCTTTACGACTCCAAAGAATGTAGATTGGACCAGGTATATATTAGAATATAATCACATAATTATTAGTAACTTGTGATAATTGTTACCAGTAGTAATAGCAGCTATTCTAGCTAAAGTAGAGGCAAGACCCGAGTAAAAATGGGCTGTGTTGGGTTACCCGCATACACTTTTTTTTTTTTTTTTTGCCAGTTATAATTTTTTCACTAATTAATATCTAGCCGAAATGGAAAAAAAGCTGAGCACGTCAAGCGGGTGGAAAGTCACCCAAAGTGTTTTTAAGTTGCATACAACCTCTTAAATCATTTTCTCTAAAGTATTCTTTTGGAAGGCAAAGCTTTATATCGTATACGCAAGAACATTACAAACAACGTGAGGCAAGATGGTCCAAATGAGAACACCTGCCGTCATGGTTTCTATTTCAAATATTAGATTAATATAATAATAATACTCTTTTTAATTAAGGGGGTGTTTCTTTTCCACTTATTGAGTGGGCCCAAACCCTTGTTTCATCTTAATTGGGAGATCCACAAAAACCCCTCTCTATTGTGGAGTTTATTGAATCATTTGATTTCCATATATTATATAGATCTTAGGTTAGCATTTTCGGGGCATACTTTATTTCTCCCGACGTGTAAGTATGCCGTGGAACATGTACAGATTTAGAACTATTACAGAAGTGGTTTGCTAGCCATCTGACCTCCACCTTCACAAAGCAAACTACTAATGAATTAATGATAAGTATGGATGTAATAAAAACTACCATTTAGACCATGGCAGAAAAGAATCTACAACTCTAGCTGAGTCCCATAAGCAGGCTAAAGATCCTCTACTTCATGGCACAAACCCTAAGCTAAAATGCTTAAAGTTGTAGATGCATCCTCTTATCTAGGGTTAGCAATTCCTACCTGTTTACTTATAAAGGGTCATTCAGCTTATGTTTTATATCTAAGCTGTAAAAGGGGTTTAACAATTAAAGTTATCCAAAAATGGAACAAGTGAAATGGGTTGAAGATTACTCAAAGTGTATTGTTAATTGAGAGAAGATCTGGAGAAAAAGTATCTTGTGTCAATCCAACCTGTTTCGACCTGTTGCCCAACCAGACCATTGTGCCACCTCAAGTTGATCCCTTTGAAAACGCGAAGACTAGGCTAAACTTTCTCGAACTCGAGCATGTATGCTTCTAAAACACTGACAATGCTGTACCCTTCCACTAGCTTGCTCCAACCATCATACCTTTATGCTGCCTTCTGTACTACTCACGTGCAAGACAGCAAATAAATGGTTCTGGGTTAGTACCCATTATAAGCTAGTTCAATAGCACTTGGAAATCCAATAACTCAGGAACAAGTCTTCCACTTAGGTTATAAAAAACATTCAAACTCTTGGAGGGAAAAGTAGAATAGAGGAAAGTGAATTTACCCTGTATAATACAGCTAGAGTATATCATTGATGATTAGCATAAAAGAAAATGCATCTCATCAGTGCCAAATGATTCCACATAGAGGAAAGTGAATTTACCCTATTTCTTATTAGTTAACGTCTCTCTGTAATTCAGAATATCACTTACAAAATTCCCTTTTTATGTAAAGGCTTATGGTAAGAAGTATCTAGTAAAATTTGACTTTTTTTTATATATTTGCTGTCTGATATTACTGATCTCCCAAACTTTATTTTCAGCATTTTTTACCCTCCTTGAATTGGAAAGATTTTTCTTTTTCTTTTTGAGAGTAATGGAGGAATTGAAATAGGTGAAATATAAACTTTAGGAGATTATATACAAACATGATTGACCAGAAATAGGACTCTCGATGTATCTATTAACTGGACCTCAAAGTGTCTTTAAAGTGATTATTGATCTTCATTCATGGGTTTCTTGGTATATTCTGAACATTTTGTATTTGCATGATAGATATGAGCATCCACTTCTAATAGAGGGAAGAGACAAATGTGAATGGGTTCTTCCGATAACTGTGCATGCACCTCCATTCACAACGACAGTATCTCATAGTAGAAGTGAAAAGCCGGCTTCATTAGAACCGCTATGGGACCGTTCTTGATGGTAAATATTAACATTAATTAGCTTACTAAATAGAGGGTTCCTGCAAAATGAACCATCTTTCTGCCATTATTTTTATTTATTTATTTTTTTTTTTATAAATTTTTTATTAAACAGATATGGGCTGCCTGTCAACTCTAGCCTTTATGATTTTGGTCAAAAAACATTATAAGTCGCAAGACTGAACGATATTTGGTAATTGAAAAAGACAAGCAAATCGATCATTTTGAAAAATTGAGAATGATGATTTGATTATAGAAAAAATTAAAATATCAAAGGTGTTAATTTTGGTCCGTTTGCTAATAAATACGTTGATTCAGTTGACATTTTTAGAGACGAGCTTGAAAGGAAGCGGGTCATAAGTCACCCAAAGTGTACTATAAATTCATGAAACTTGCTGGGTCGTTTTATTAAAAAAAACTAGATTATCATTCAGATAGTTTTAGATTTTGAGTCATATTTTACCAACCTAACTTTTAACAAGCATTTAAATTTGTTGGACAAAGTGTTTGGGATCAACATCGACTGTAACCAAAATTAATTGTTTTGACTCATTATCGGACCCAACCATTTTGCCACATCTTTAGATTATTAATGTTTTAAAAATCAATCTATTATTGGATATACAACTGTACCTACATGTGTGATGTTATGTATTACTATGTTTAGTTGTGCAGTAATATAATCGAGTTGGTGGTAAGATCACATGGAAGGATGAAGAAATACGGTTAAGCTTCACTTGGTAAATACTGGGATACTGTTTTGGATTGATTGTAAAGTAACTTTGCGGGTTCTGGGAGTTGGCGACAAAAGCACCATTGATGTTATTGGGATAATGATTTTCCTTTACACAAACTTCATAAAGAGAGACTCAATTAGCTGTAAACATGTTACCAGGGTAGTTTTCTTGCATGTCTCATCTATTTATAACTTTATTTAGACTTTTTGGGATAAAGTGTTTTGCATATCTGTATGATTTTGTCTAAACCTATCTTATATTATTACAAATCTCGCCAGTTAAAACAGTTCGATCGATGGTTTATGTACTTGTCAATTCATTAACTCTCCCTCATCTAGGTCATCGATTTTTCTGAGTGTCGTTAGCAAAAACATATCATTAGAAATAATAGGGGAGCTCCGCCGAGTGTTCTAGTCAGTGGGGCGTTTGAACGCGGTCTTATTTATAACAAAAATAACATCCATCGCATGCTTCTATTTTGAAGATGCTCACATAAGAATGGATTATATACCGACTTCTCAGCTCTATGGGTGTTTATCTTAAATTCACTAAACATCTTCGTATCTGGATAAATTATAAGTATGTTCTGTCATCCGGTCTCATCAAGTGTAAACAGAACCTTACTTATCTAAGAATGTAAAGCTCAATGGAAAGGATATAAAACTTACAAAAGTTGAGATGAGCATCAGGATATAACTTAAAAACTACTTTTTAGCTATATAGATGCAACAGCGATCACATTAAAGAACATTGGTAAAAGCTTTGGGTTGGAAGGGGCACCACATGCTGCAATATCAAATTGAAATGTTCTTGAATGTCTTGTGGTAACACATTTTATTTCCACCTTGTTAGGCTGTGTTAATTTTATGACTCAATTGTTCTATATAATCATCATATTTTTATAAAACAAATATTATTTTTAGATATTTACGTCTCAAATTCAGATTTAAATGTGCTTTAGAGCCTCTTAATAAACAAAGAGCATCCACCTTAGTACATGTGCTGAATATTAGTTTGTACCATAAGAATTCCATCGTACAACAGTGATCGAATCACAATATATGTAAATGGTATCGCAAATTTTGATATTTGTGTATCCAAAATTCCTAATCGATACTCTAGAACCAAATATGTTCACATCTAATACTTGATGCGAGGGCGCGTGAATAAGAAAAAGAAAATCATCTTGCTGCAAAATAATAATATTTCATAGCCTTGAAAACTTGAACAGACATCAAGTGTTATGAATGAAGACAGACAATTTGCAAGCATATACGTTTTTCTACACAGGCATAGTATACCACTTGTTCTGCTGCCCAAATTTTGAGCAAGACGAGACCAATGGCTTGATGTGGCCGACACAAGACACAAATGAAACATATTAACACAAAGTTTTGACTCGAAAATTACAACCTCAAATCTTTGGAATTCGGGTGCATCGAGGGTATAGTAGAAAACACAAAATAGACTATAATCACCACATCTATATATATATATATATATGAGGACAGTATCGTTGATCCTACTCTTGTTTCTTTTCTTCCTTGTTAGCAAGTGCTTCCTTCTCACGTGCTTGAGCGCTGGGCGGAGTTGCCATTGTCGCATACTTCTCGGTCTTCCCCAGTACAATCTCGATCTACATTTCATTTCAAAGAAGTATTCAACACATGGGACGACAAAATGTTACAGTATTTATCTGTTTTAATTGCTTTGGTGATGGTATACTTCTTTAGTAAAATATATTAGTGACAACACCTATCGTCCTCGCTGTATAAATCATCAAACATGATTTGCTCGTCAATAAAATTTAACTATACACTTTGTACTAATAAGCGTTCTCTAGCAACCAATTTTCTTAGTAAAAACCATTGTTAGTCACTAATGAATGGAATTTAGTATGTGAAATTGATGCATGTGTTAATGATTTATAAAACTAACCCTGGCCTTTTGAATCAGTCGGCCCCTCGTTTCATCCTTCATGCCAATGGTGGATGTCACGACCTCTGGCGGAAGCATATATGTATTAATAGTGACGCTTTATGATTTGAATAAGAATTTGGATATGCTTATATATATATATCTATACTTACTTTTCTCAACAGCAAGTCCATTATTCTTGAGTATCTCGGCTACTGTAACAACTGTTGTGATTGCTGTAACGAAGAGAAAGAACAGATTAAAAAAAAGTACACTATCCTTTCATAGAATGTGATTAACTGGTTGGATTTTTTGGATTATAACACAAAATGTTTTTAATGTACCATTAACATCAATGTCACCCCATACCCCGCCTCGGTGGGATTGGGTATGTTGTTGTTGTTGTTGTTGCATTAACATCAATGTCAAATGTGTATAAATAGTAATTCGTCATAAAGCTAGATGAGCGACTAAACCTATATATTATGTTTCCGATATTTGTATTATCGTGTACACTATAGTACAGATTGTTAGTGATTTTAGGAGGAAAAATATCAGATGATAAGAGAAAGAGGTTGTACCCATGCCCAAAGCAGAGAGCTCAACTTCATCATGTTGTTGAATGTACCTCTACACACCATATATATAAAAAAAACAAGGGCTAATGTTAATGCAAACCAATGATAATAAGCCTAATAAATCATTTCAAATATCGAGTTTATCTTTATATTAACTCCTTTTCAATGACCAAGAAAAATTTACTCAAGAACCTATAGACATCCATGCTTTAAGAAAATTATCTGAAAACACCAAATTAAAAATGACCATCCCTAAACAAACACCGGTTCGCCACCATATTTAAACTATAGCGAAGACAACTCGCATATGAAAAAAGGAACAACGCTCTAACCATTCCTTCACATGTAACAAGACGTTCTTTCGTTAGCCATTTTGTTATTTAAACCAAGCACTTTTTCTATTAGCATTCTTGTTTATTTTCTTGGACAAAATCATAATCACGAAAAAAGATGAGAAATTCAATCCAGTTTTTAGCTATATAAGACAAACAATGTACAATGTATGTACCTTGGCAAGATTGACATAAAAGAAAAGAGGTTTCTTGGTGTTGGAGACTTGAATCCTGTTCTTCTTTGGATGGTCGGGGCTTGTGAGAACGGGACTTGTGACAACGGGGCTTGTGACATTAACTGGGGTCGTGAGAATAGGAGCGATGGCAGTTTCAGTGGTCATTTCTGTAGCTTGGAATGATCTCAAAGAGACACACTTAATTTAAATGTATTTGTTATAAGTATGTATCTATATTTACTGCCTCTCTCGTATATATTTCTGAGCCTTGAAAATGATACCTGTGCTCGTAGAAACGAATCAAGTGTTACAAAATGGTGCATAAATAGTTAAATACTACATATCAATAGACATTGAGAAATTAACGTCTCTTATGTCGTAATGCAGCACGTAGAGTTGGAAATCGTTGACTTGGTAAAAATGCCATTTTTGGTATCCTAATGGATGGTTTCACGAAATAAATGGTACGTTTATATGTCATAAAATTACACTAGCTTTGTATTACCGTTGCTACTTATTAGGAAACTCAATGGTTGAGGATTTAAAGGGGAAAAAAAGAAAAAAAGAAAGAAACGAAAACATATTAAATTCTTTAATTTGTATTAGTTTGCTTTTATACTGCATGTTTCCGTTGCTTTTTTTTTTTTTTTTTGGTAAAGGGGAGCAATAATGTTTCCGTTGCTTTTGGTTTATCAATTTTCATTACATGTATATTCATTATATCCTAAATAATAAATTAAAATAGTATATTAATTTAAATGAAAATGAAAAATAATTTAATTTTAAGAAAAAATTATTTACCTGGCTAAAGTTTTATTATAAATTATTTATTAAAAAAAGACTTCAGTAAATTAATTTTTAGAAAGAAAAAATAATAAATTGTGGAGATAAATAGTATAGGGTAGTAGAAATTTTATTTTTCAAGTTCAAGGTACGATTATGCACCCTTAAAAGTTTAGGATACTAGATGATTCGGTTTGCCAAATTTGGGGTATTAATATAGTAATATGTGTCTTGGCCTAGTCTTATTGTAGGTCATCAAAGTACAATTTTTTATTTTATTTTATTGATACCACATATTGTCACACCCCCAACATGTCCCAGCGGAAAGGTAACCGAGGCGTGACGTTCATAGCACAAAGTTAAGAATATAAAGAACGACCTCTATATGAGTCGTTTTAAAAAGATACATTCGATTAAGTAAATAAGTTTTGACAATAACAAGTTTCAAAAGTACATGCCACAGATGAAAATAGTTTAAAGTTCACATCGAATGTTGGCCTAGTCTTATTTTAGAAAATCTTCATGATGGAATGCCCACAAGATGAGACTCAATAAATGATGCTCCAATGCACCACATGCAACAACGTCTACTGACTTGAGAAGTACATGTTAAAAATGTCAACAATAATGTTGGTGAGTTTATAGGTTTAAGTAAATGTAAAGTCAAGTGCGGACCACAAGATTTCCGTGTATTACCATTATAACGAATACAATCTCATAGAAAAAGTATTACAAATGCACTAAGATCATGACCCCGAAACTTTAACGTATTCAGTATTTATATAAGTATGCCCATGTAGGTGCTTGCCAAACACCCAAAGTTCTCCAAATTGTATGTGTCCGTTTGACCGGTACCTTCGGTCAAGTAAGTGCTATTTACCCGGACGGGGGTGTCAACCCAATAGATCTATGCATGTCAATCGTGCTTACAAGTAACTAACGGTTCATGATAAATGAGGACTTAATGGCAAATGTGGTAACTTAGGCAATTTCGTAAATGTTTTATGCACTTGTGTCCGTATGTAAAAGCCAAGCATTGTATTCTCACTCCAAACATTTCAATATAAGTATAAACATTTAAAATGGGGCTATGAAACTCACTTCAATCAATCAAAGTGTTCGAAATAGTATTAGGTAGAACCTAAGGGGCTGTTTGATAGCTACTTAATGAGCCTCACTCAGTTTTGAAATCTTAATCGGTCAGCAACTAAGTTGTTTGACAAAAAAAGATATTCCACTTAAGCATCCAATTAGGCTTTGAATGGATAAGCATAAATGGCTTGCTAAATGGTACAGTAACCAAAGTATACATTATTTCATCGTTAGTAGTGTCCCACCTTTTGGATAATTATATACTCTTATTTTATCTGTTACATCAAAATAGTACGCAGCAGTTATGTTACATCAAAATAGTACTCTTATTTTATTAGTTACATCAAAATAGTACGTATATGTCAATCTCACATGCACTTGTGTATTTTTTTATATGCAATAACTTATCAATGTATATACATCATCTTGATTTCTTAACATGCTCTTTTACCGTAATATTTTAATCTCATGACTTATGCTACTCAAAATTTGTTATTTTTTTTAACATAAGCACAATCATATTTATAACTTTACAAACTGCTGTTGTTAACAAAAGCTAATTATTTTAACCTATCTAAAAATAATTATAAAAGTTTTAACAAATAATCTATGTAATAAAATATCTTATAAAAACTAATAAGTGAAAAAAATCACATAAGTTATAACGTTAATTTATTGTAGTTAGATATATTTATTCAGAATGCTTGCCAAACAATATGTTTCATTCAGAATCAGTTTGATTCAGAGTCTTCCAACCATTCAGAGCCTTCAAACCATTCAGCACTAAATCATTTTGTTTTATCAAACAGCCCCTAAATGTGACCTAGAATAAGAAGTCGTTTTAGAAACGATAGAACATGTACTAAATGCGTATGACTTTTACAAAGTTTTATAACTCTTATACACTTGTAATGAAGTTTTATAAAGTTACGTAGGTCAAACGTTTTAGAAAATAGTCAAAACGCGTTTTAGTACTTAGAAACCCTAAAAACTAAGTTGTGTTAATGATTAAGTTAATCCAACTTCAAATGAAGGTATCTACTTCGTTTTAAGATCTTTTTTATTCGTTCAACTATCTAAACGTAGGTGAATATGTATACTCTCATTATTTCAAGGCTTCGATTCGTGAAAATATGTTTTGGGTGTCGGTTTATACAAATTCATTTTTGGACCTGCTGTTAACAGTTTTCAAAAAATTTCTGACTTTGTTGGGCTATATCTCACTCATTTTATAATGAAATCACTTGGTTCAAAAGCTTAGTTCTATCGTTTTTGAGTCAAACTTTCCCAAAAATCTAAGCCATTTGTCTTGGATCTTTACCAATTATTCCAGAAAGCTAAAAGAACACAAAGATACCAGATCTGTCAAAAATCATAAACATTAACCCGACTTCATTTGGTCATATCTCCTTCGTTACTTATCCTCACGACTCAATCCAACTTACTACGTTTAAGTTAAACTCTCGTCTACAAAAAGCTAAAAGAACACAAAGATACCAGCCGAAGGGTCCAATCGCTTGTTTGAAGTGGAGGCATATTTTTACTTCAACATTTCCACTATTCCTTTCAACACTATTCAAAAAATAGAAATCGACAATGGCCACTTGCTCTCAGAAAGGAAAACCCAAAGCATCTATAAAAAAGATTAAATAAATTATATGCAGTTCACTAGAAAGTTGTCTACAGATTTTACAGAATCCCTTACATTTACAAATTGTTTTTTTTTCTTTTTTCTTTTCTTTTTTAAACCAACTAAACTTCTGATGCATCACCATAGCAAACTCTTTCTCTGCAATAAAGCAAGGTGGATTTCGGAGGCATGCCTCCCGGACATTTATGCAGTGTATAAATAAAACGTATTTGTGATGATAATACGTACCTCGACTATGTTTTAATGATAGTTGAGCATATCCTTGTTAAAAATGCTGGATCAGCCATTACCATTGGAGTTTCAACATTGTGTAACGCACCCGATGAAGTTTTCATAGGAGCCTGGGCTGGTAGCGCCAGTCTCATACATCACAATCAGCAAACTCTGGTGTTCCTCATCTCAACTTGTACATTTTGTATCTTAATAAACACAATGTTACCCTCTACCAGATCGTGAATTTGGTTTTCTTCGCTTGCTAAGAAGTTTAAGCATATTGTCAGTGAGATCAAGAGGAGAAGTATCATCTTCTTCTTTCTTTGAACCGGACGTGTGAGTTAACCAAGCTAAAGCCTCAACAGCAGCATCCCTCTCTGCAAGCTGTTTGTTTCTCTTTGGTTTTCCTACAAATTGCATTCCTTTGAATTCTACTAATGCCCTAAATTCATTTGTTTTTAGATGTTTTGTTTTGTATTTTGGAGGAGTGTGGCCTGCCCTCATCAGCAGAGTTTGTAGCAAGCTTTTTGGGTTGGCTCCATCCCTCGTGAAACTATCGTTGTCGGGTAACTCTTTTGGCTTTTTGTTTTCACGACCAAATACAAATCTGCCTTCACATTGATCTCCGGACACAAGCTCTTGTACAGCAAGCATAAGATATTTGCCTTCTTTGTGAATGTCAAGGCTGGGATCTTTAAGCTGCATGATGATAAATCCATGGAGAAAATAATACATTCTTGTTAGATGTCGCAATTTCGACCCATTTACTTATGAATTGCTGAATTTGGGTCAATGTTACATCTCTAATTGGTCAAATAGAATATCCTAGATGTTTTAACTAAATAGGAAATGGCTCAATCTGGTTGGGGGTCATCCAAAGTGCATTCAAATACATAACAAGCTCCTAATTGTTTGCAAAAGGTTAGATTATTCAGATAGATAATTATAGTATTGTGATATTAGCATCTAAAACTATTTATAAAATTTAAATATAAAAGGATAAAAAAATCTTTGCAGGTTAGCCCACCTGTCTGACCCACTCATCTTTTTACCTCTAAATCTGTTCTAACAAAAGTAAGGTTGAGATCTGACCTTCTTTTGCAAAAGCTTATCAAGTTCCTGCTTTAGGTTAATATAAGTCTCCGCCAAAGTAGGATCCATGAAGAAATCAATATACCCTTGAAGCATTTTCAGGTGTCCAGGCTATGAAAGGAAAGGACATATTAGAACGTGCAACAACAAGACACAGTTAATGATATATGGCATAGCTGAAATTACCAAAGCCCCATTGACTAGACCACCACCAAAGAGGATTAAAGTTGAATCAGAAACACCAGTAGTATCACGTAAAAATGCACTGTTGACCTTTACTTTTTCCCCAAAGACTAGCCACGGATATGGAATCGTCTGGTATTGCGCATTGACAGAATTCTGAAAAAAGTGTTAAATTAACAGCGTTGGATGGACAAAATCTATGATTTTTTTATATAAATGAGCAGAAGCATACCGGGCCTCACGATATGAAAACAGAAAAACAAAACAAAACTGACAATAAGAAACATGTGTTCTCATATACAAAACTAAGGGTGTGTTTGGTTCAAACTAGGTAATGGAAAGGGAAAGGCAAAGGGAAAACTAAGGAAAAGGAAAGGGTAAGGAAACCATTCCCCCCAATCTATTGAGTAATGACCTATTACCCACTATTTGGGTAATGGGTCATTGCATTATAGCCAACCAAGCATCATTAATCATTATCTTTGCTATTACTTACCCCTCAATACCCTCAACCAAGCACACCCTAAGACTTTTGATATCAATGAGCTGAAGCAGTGAAGCCTATATTTACAGTCTCTAACAACCAACTCTGATAGCAAGCAGAAATATGCACAAAAATGTACTAGGGAAGCATGACAAATATGAGGGCTTTCTTTTTGTTGTTAGCTTGACAGCGTTAGTACCTAAACTGTATAAAGACCTCAAGCCAGAAATACCAAAGAGCAAAGAACATAGTGTCAGTATCTAGACCGATTACTTTTTACTTACAAAAAAGTCAATTGAGAGGAAAAAACAATGGTACACGTACTAAATGATTAAGATTGTGATTACTGATTAACAAGCAGGGAACCCCCAGATATTTAAGGGAACTCTAATTCAAGTCGGAGTATATCAATCATTGACCAAGTTCAAAGAATACTTGGAGGTATATCAGCTGACCAATTTCTGAAAGATAAAATAAAATAGACAAGATTATAGCATTTCCAATGGGCTTGTTGAGTGTTTGTGAGAGGGGGGAGAGAGAGGTGGATAGATAGAATAGACAGCGGACAAGATTTCAGGTAACTTGGCTGTATCACCATATCAAACAGAAAACTGTGGTGATGGAATAGTAAGAACCAATTTCGGGAATAGAGATTCCTTACTTATTGCTCACGACAGTTGAAAGTTGGAACTACAGATCTGGGTACTAAATACCACATGTTAGCACAAGATATTTAGACTAATCCATCTAAAATTGTCACAAGAGCATCCTTCATCAACTGTTTTATTAGCATACAAATATAACATATTTATTTATTTCAAGAAACTAGATGCACATGTACTCTTTCGCACGATTGACAATCTAACCGGTAAATCGAGTTACCATTTCCCTGCTAGGGCCTAGTCAGGAATACACAATAATGTATAGCCGAAACAATCATACTAGTGAGCTAGTATATACATTTAAAGAGATAGATTATGGACAAAAATATCAACACTCCCTTTAAGACTTGCTCCATATAGAAAGACTTGGCCATCATCCATAGTTTTGAAGGACATTGATGTCTCCCTGTGCTGCAGATATACAAAAAGATTGATCATTGATGGCTGCAAACATATGAAATAGAGGTGACAATTCCCGCTCATTTACTAATGAAGTCGATTTGGGTTGGATTTTACTGCAAATGTATCAATTGGGTCAAGTAAAAAATTCTAAAATGAGAACAAGTGGAATGGGCTATAAGTCACCAAAAACTTATTCTTAATGTATACAAACCCCTAAATCACATTATTCAAAAAAATTCAAATGAACGTTGTTGTAATTTTATTTTTAAGTAATCAAAATTAACATACCAACTGGTTACAGAAAAATGGACAAAAACTACTTGCATATAAACCCAGCCAGACCCGGCTCGTTTTAAATGTCACTAAAATATTGCGCTCGTCCCGACCCCTTTCTGACCCGTACATTGTCACCTCTAATATGGATCCATCTACCAATTATATTGCAAATTAAATAAGCATACCACTACAGATGCAACGCCAGGAAATAGTCCTGCACATATTATGGCTCTAACCAATAATTGATTATGACTTAATCTGTTGTTAAGCCCTGCTTCAGCCTCTAACAATTGAGCATCTTGCAAGATGTAGTGAAATTGATTCCGAAGAGAATGTATAGCTTGAAGTGTTTGAGCGGATAGATAATGCCTCCAGCAATACTCATAGGCAGTTTTTTCACTTAGAGCTGTTTTCCATCCCTCATATGCACGGATAAGAGCGATATGATCACTGTAAAATTTTGCGGAAAACATAGACTTTGCTGTACTAGCTTGCTGCAACAGATGTACAAAATTACATCACGAATTAAAGCATAATCATAAAGGTGGAAATTTTGACCCATTGATCAATATATGGGTCAATTTAGGTTATCCTTTCTCTCTAAATGGTCAAACAGGTAATTAATACTAAATATCCAAAATTAGCTAAATAGGGAAACGGGAAAGTGTGTTTTAAAATTCATATTACCTCGTAAGAAATTTTATACAAAAACTAGAATAATATAAGTTTTGATAATTATATTAAAGACATTGATTTCTTACAAAACCTTTGGATTAAAAAGCATTTGTGAGAACCAAACCCAATCCATACAAAAATGAACCTGTTTAGTACCATTTACACAACCTGCCAGATAAATAATAGTATTACTCACATCCTTTCTATCTTGAGGCAAAACAAAAGGATCTCTGACACTAAGTCCAGCAACAATTGTAACAATAGGATCGAAACAGCGAAAGAAAGCACCCATTATCAGCATTTTCCCCAGCTTGGGATCTACTGGAAGCATTGACAGATATTCCCCTATATTTAAGATAAAATAAACACCGAGGCCAAATAGCAATTGTTAAGTGGTATATCATAATGACAAAATAGAAACTAACCAAGATGCGTAAGATTTTCATTCTCATCTAACGCTCCGATCTTCGTCAAAAAATCCACCGCGTTTTGGACCTGAAATTAAATAAAGAATTACAATGCTGTAACGAGTTGACATATAAATCTAAACCTGATGGATGAGGTAATTGGCGATGGATATTAAAAATAGTTAGTACTTACAGCCAATGGCTCTGGCGGCTGTAGAGCAGCTGAGAGGAATTCCCCAATTCTACCAACCTGCAAACTTTTAATTTGCAAGCACAGAGAATTAAGGGGAGTTCTTAAAAGCTCAGGTAACTGATATTCAGAGAAAGCTTCATAAACACATCGGGGATAGAGGTGGTAGCATTCTCATGGTTGCACACGCCCGGCCCTACCTTTTCTCTTAAAGACATAACAGGAAAGTGAGCATATATAAGTACTGCAACAGAGTTCATGCAAACTTGTGCCACGTAAAAGTACGATATTTGAAAGCAGTGTTATTACATAAATAGATAATCAAGTTAGGTTTTATTACTGTTTTTGGGTCACGATCTACATTTTCAACCATGAAAATCCTCAAACGTCAAAAACTGATATTAAGGTAATCCACACCATGTGTTATGGGTCAACCCCATCTACGTTTTCAGCCATCGATTTCTTCAAACGTTAAAAATCCTGATATTAAGGTAATCCGCACCATGTGTTATGGTTCGTTTAAGCAGGACTCATTTGTTATGGGTCGTTCAAGCATGAGGACTCAGCTGCTCTTTATTGATATTTCGGGACCATTTGTGTCAATTCTCTATAGTTGTTAAAATTAGTATAAAAGGGGACTATACTCAGCAATTAGTAATTAGTATCTTTGATCATTTGTGAAATTGAGAATGATTTAACATCACTAGAGCTGTTCTCTGTGATTGTTTGAATCTGGTGAGCTGTTCTCATTGGATTAGTGCAACACCTTATTGTATTCAATAGTGTTTACTGCACCAATAAGTTCTTCAATAGTTCATCAGATTCAAGGTTTAACATCACAAGTACCTTAATTTCACCGCTTGGCTTCTGAAAAATTAGTTCACACGGCTTAAAGTTATTGATGCATCATCAGCCACGTCGTCAATTTGACCCGGTAATGAAGACTACCTTAAATTTGAAATTTCTAAAAGTTTGAAGGTTTATATTAAGGTTTGAAAGTTTAATTGGTTCTTTCCCCCAAAAAAAAAAAAAAAAAGATAGTTACTCATTATACAATCAGATAAAAGTTGGTTTACCTTGTCATGCGATAGCAACCTATAAAGTGGGTAGCATCATTTATCTCCTCTTTCATATGTTTTTAGCAATAAAGTCTATTGCTCATGTGGTATATTCTCCTGAGCATTACTAAGATTTGGTCTACCCCAAAAACTTTCTTATGGAAGTTTGGTGTTCTTTTGGCCATTTTCCATATTCATTCACCACAAATTAAAAGATCGAGGTACAAATTCCAGCAATACACTAGATCAAAACTGTAAGATCATTATATAAAGGTAACTTACTTGCCGTGCAGATGCTTGAGATATCCATGAGGGTAGCAGACAAGGGGTGTTATTCAGGGCATCATAAGTGGTCTCTTTAGCTTTTCCACAGTCAACCACAAAAACCACATCGTTGATTGTGATACTAGCTTCAGCCATGTTTGTGGCGAGTACTATTTTACGCACATTTGGGGGCGGATGCTCAAATATTTTGTTCTGCATAAAGTAAAACAAGGATGCTGACTTATTTTTCCATATGTCTGTAATAAATATAATGTTTTTTCCGAAACAGCTGTCTAGATGCGAAATATTTATGAAAGTAAAAGAATCAGAGTAGTACCTGTTCAGATGTTGCCATGGAGCCATGGCATGTTAGCAGTTGAACCCTGTTGGGATCTCCAAGCAAAGGATTGGCTTTAAGTTGATTTTTCAAACAACTAATATCATCCCACCCGGTCATAAACACTAGAACAGCACCAGGTCTTTCCTTACGGCAAATATGGCATAAAACTACCTCAATAAGATTAAATCCAATACTCTCTGGTGTCCAACATGACAGAGAATCACGAACCTTGGAACTATAACTTTCAAAACTTGATTGACTCAAGGCATCCTGTTGAATAAAGACAAATAATCATGGATCATGCAATGTTATCAATTTGATAACTGATGATAGTTAACTTAGAACAATAGAAAGAGCAGGAGAAAAAGAAAAATAAGAACTACCACATAGACATACCACCACAAACATTTTAAAATTAAATCCCAGAGTTGTTTGAATGTTACAATTTATATTAGGATTGAGACTAAATTACACTAGAGCATACCTCAACAAGAACAGTGATATTGTTTTTCCTTTTGCGAGAAACTAGTTGCTTTTGTGTTTTCCACAATTTATCTTGGCCATAATCATCAATTGCATTGGTAGGAGTCAACTTATATCCAGTGATCTCCAGTACATCTTCTAAAAAATGTTCCCTAACAGGGTGAGTGAAGCCCTATTTTCAGGAAGAACCATATAAAATCAGATAGGAAAAGTTTCTACAACAAGATAAATGTTCGCATCATAATAAAATGTTCCTAAAGAAACTAGATACATTGGAGTTCACTAGGCATGCAACAAATGCTCAGGATGAACTTTTTAGAATTTGGCGACTAAGCCTGGAGAAAGGGCACCCTTATAA
This sequence comes from Chrysanthemum makinoi, assembly GCA_910596185.1. Lineage (NCBI taxonomy): Eukaryota > Viridiplantae > Streptophyta > Magnoliopsida > Asterales > Asteraceae > Chrysanthemum > Chrysanthemum makinoi. The sequence goes on from OU343219.1 coordinate 21,004,432, forward strand.
ACTAGCCCAACAATTTCGATTTAGCATCAAGACCATCAACTTTTGGAGGGAAAAAAAAGGACATTAAATTGCAGAATTCAAGAGCAAGCGTTGGTAACTGTAACTCGTTGACATGAAAATATGTGGATTGGTTTATACTTTTACTCAACGGGTCAAATGGGTCAAACTGAAAACTTAAAACCAAATGGGTCAATTGTGTCAAATTTAGAACTTAGGTACCCAGTGGGACAAATTCAGAACTTAGTTACCGAGCTAGTCAAACGGGTTGATAATAGTTCAAACAATTTTATGTAACCTTGTAAACTGATTTATTCAAACAAATTTACGTGATATTATTTCTTGTAAGCATATTCAAAACATTAACAATATCTTCAATTCAAAAACCTTGAAAAAAGGTTTTAGCGGGTAAACCAAACCAATGCGGCCTGTTTGACCTGTTATGGTGTTACCCAAACCATTCACCAACCCATATAGCCACCTCTACTGAACATAATAACATAAGACAAGATCTCACAGGTATATGAATCATTGGTGCTCCTCCAAAGTAATTGGAAAATAGCTCAGCATTCAGTGTAGCACTCATGAGTATCAATCTAAGGTCCCTTCGACGTGAAAGGAGCTCCTTCAATACAATCAATAAAAAGTCTGTAAATAAGAACAAAAAATAAATAATGGTGAAAAAATAATCAATCGCAGAAGATCAAATAGTGGAGAAAACAAAATAGAGATTGCACCTTCATTCATGCCTCGTTCATGAATTTCATCAACAAACACATGGGTTACACCATGCAAGTTGTGGTCACTCAGCAGTCTCCGAAGCAAAATCCCACTTGTACAGAAAAGCAGATGGGTATTTTTTCCTTTCATCCCCTCTAACCGAACTTTGTAGCCAATCTGTTACAAGTCATCGCTCATATAAACATAGGGTAGGGAGATCTAGTATAGAAAGTCTTTCTGCAAGATACAAGAGGATAAGACCTAGTAAAGGTGGCAAATGCAATACATTTACCTATGAAAGGGTCGACTAGGGTTGTGTTTTGCCCTAACAGGCCGACAGTTGTTTAAAGTCTATTCTAGTACATACAACCTCCCAATAAACATGTTGAACTAGCTGATACTTCTATCACAAATCTTCTTATTCAAAGATTTAGATTTTAATTGTAATATTATTAGTTCTGTAATTATAATTAACACATCCATTACTTATAGCTAAAAAAAATGATGCGCAAAAGATATTGTGGGTCAACCTAACCTGACCTGTCCCGTTTTGACCCATACTAAACATTGACCTGTTAAATACAACCCGTTTTGACCTGTTACCCGCCGGCTGCATGTTGCCACCTCCAGTGTCAAGCATAAATTCGTTTAGTGATGCCTAAGGCTTTTGCCATAAGAACTAAGTGGATTGAAGAATACTCACGGATTCACCAAGAGGCTCTCCTCTTTCAGTAGAAACTCTTTCTGCAACAGCCATGGCAGAAATTCTCCGAGGCTGTGTACAAATTATGTTACAGAATGCACCACGACCAGATTCTATCTCAGACTCCAGTATATATTGTGGAAGTTGAGTGGTCTTTCCACATCCAGTCTCTCCAGAAATGATAATCACCTATAGGTACAAAGTAGTTCTATAAACAAGTATCATATACATACATGCATGGTCTCTTGCTAGTCCGAAAATAAAACCACGCTTGTTCAATAACTGACAAACAAATTTAATATGTAGATTATATACTTTCAAGAAAGTAAGATCCTGAAGACAAACCTGATTCTGAGCAATTGCTTGGAGCAGTCTTTCCTTCTCTCTGAATGCAGGCAGAGACATACGTCCCTGCAGCATCTTCTTGCCTTCTGGTGATTCCTGCAGATACACCGGACAAATCCTTTAGAAATAAAGACAATGTAGAAGACTATAAGTTACAAAACTCAGCAATAAAGAGGTGATGACCACAAACTAGCCATACACCAATACTTTCTGAGTGTCTCTGTACATTAGTGACTCTTAATGCAGTAACTTATTTTAACAATACACAGGAACAAGTTGCCATCATCATTGACCTGCAAGTATTATATACTTCATCATTTCCAGATTGCTTCAATCTCTTGTAGTTGTGGGCAATAAAGATGAAGAAAATATTAGATGTTTATATAATATCAACTATGAGTGATTTTGACATGTCCACACAAGTATGGAGGGAAAAAAACTAAGTGGCAAGTGCAGAACAACACCAACTTAAGAAAATAAATCATTAATGTAGAGGAATACAATGATTCATGACAAACAAGGTCTTTCTGATTTTATAGTGTTAGACAGGGACCTCTTTTGTTGGTATTTATTAAAGACATTTAGATACTATCCACACCAGTATACTTATTGCTAATTGAGAGTATGACATAAGTTGAAAATATAAAAATAATGTAGTACAAGATTACCTCCCAAGCTCGTTGCATATTTCTCATTTGCAAACTTCGTCTTTGAAGAACCTTTTCCATAAGAGAGCCGTCTACCAAAGGATCTGCATTAGCAGTCCTCTTCACAGGCGGCTCCTCAAGAGTATCATCTTCAGCAACATCTCCAGATTTGAATTGCATTCGGTCAATATGCTCCTGAAGCAGACCTTCTACTCTCCTTTGCAAGCTCAAAGGGATAACTACCTGTACCATGACCCCAAAGTTACACATAAACAAATACTACTTTTTTGATTAATCACGAAAAGTGGAAATGATCTAACCTCCCTTTGGGGACGCTTATCATCAAGATCAGGCCTGTAGTTTGGAAGAGGCAGCTTGCTTGCAACCACCACTTTCCCATACATTTGACTGCGCACCCGACCGGTTATTAGAACGAAAACGCCAAATACGCACATAGACAAAGTGATGAAGAGTAAGGATTACCAGTAAAGGCCCATTGTTTTGGCGAGATTGGCAATTTGATCAAAGTCTCTCTTGTCTCTTTTATCTCTGGATACAATCTCTTGAATGGTAAGTTTGGTTTTGTATATTTTATATATATATGTTCAGTGATAAGCAGGTTAAATACTTGTTCTTCTTCTGTTGTAATTCACAAACCCTAATAATAAGAGTCTCGAATAATTATGCATTTTATGTTATGTTATAATGAATAACAGGCGGCCATTGTTTTATTTCCGGTGGTGGTGGTGGTCCCGGGAGCAGCATAAACGCAAATGAGGTTTTGTGCAAATACCATTTTTTAACTTGTTATTTTTGGTAAACAAAGGTTTCAAACCACGCCATTTTGTTCTGGTCTAAAACGACGCTGTTTTAAACTACAGTCACATCAAAATGCACTTACTCACCTTCCACTCTCCAACTTTTCACTCATATTCACACTCACCATTCACCCTTAGACCACCGGATGGATGGCAAAATATCCGTGAGAGGCTCACCTTGCATCCCTACTCACGAGTGAGTCCATGCCCAAGCTTATCACTCACAAGTGAGTCACACATACCAAGGCATATTAAGGTGAGTAACTCACCTAGTTGATTTGCATGCCATATATATGTTACCGTTTGGTGCTTTAGTAAAAAAAAAAATCTCACTACCCCATTTTCTCTTTATAAATACCCATCAAATATATTTTTTAAAACACACACTACACTTTATAACTACATATTTCTATAAAAAAAAACATGTCTCAAGAAAAAACACTACAAAACACCAATCGTTTCCGAGGAAGAAATCCCCGAAGCAATAAGCCACCCGAAGGAACTTTCAATTTAGGAAATACTCCTTCGCCAAACCAACAAATCAACTTTCAAGGACAATCATTCTATAACCAAGCATACCAAAACGAACCATACCGTAACCCATATCCACAACAACATCAACAACAACACGCTTTTAGCCAACTCGCACAACAACAACAACAACAACAAAACGCGTTTAGTCAATTTTCACAACAAAACTCGTTTAGTCAATTTTCACAACAAAACGCGTTCCCATTTGATAACCCAAACTACTTGTCACAAACACAAAGGGTGGTTCGATGTCATCATAACTCAACACAAACCATGTCTCCTATTTCTTCATATGCAAATGAAAAAATGTACTCCCCTTTTTTTGGAGATGAATTTTATCAAAACCGGCCTCGTGAAGAATCTCCGTCGAAAGAATTGGCCCCGGAGCAGGTGCAGGGCAAAAGGTGTGAGAGACACAATGCTAGGACTTCTCAAACCAAGGAGCAACCTCGAATGATTCCATGGACCCAAGATGAAGAAATTGTGTTGTGCAAAGGTTGGATTCATGTTTTTGAAGATAGTGCCAGAGGTAACACGAGGAAAGCTGATGGATTTTGGACTGATGTAAAGGCGTACATAGAGAGCAAAACAAATATGGATCGCCGAACGTACGATATGGTTTGTGGAAAATGGAAGACGGTGCGCCCGAACGTGGCTCGGTTTTGTGGAGTGTTCAATAACGTCAAGCGTATGAATCCGATAAGTGGACGAAGATTACTACAATACGGCAATGCTAAACTTTGAAGCTGAATACGGTTACAAGTTCACACTCAAACATTATTGGGAGGTGTTAAGAAACTGTGACAAATGGAATGAAGTTGAAGCTCCAAATTTTTTAGCAAAGGAATCAAGAGATACAAGTCATATGGGTCTAGTTCATTCAACACGGAAACTGGGGATGCTAGTATTAATTTGAATGCTCAAGCTCAAGAAAACGATGAGGTTGATGTGCAGGAAGTTCGACGACCACATGGCAGGGACAAAGCAAAATTTGCGAAGAAGAAAGGTGTGCGCTCAACGGCATCGTCGGGAACTATGAATGACGAGACGTTGGCAAAGATAATGATATCGGAGATGGCACATCAGAATGAACGTGTCATAGAATTGAATATGAAAGAACGAGTTGAATTTATGGCAATAAAAAAAATGAGGTGGAAGTGCAGGAGTATAAAGCGAGACAAAAAGACATGATGTTCCATTTTCACCATACGACCACGGACCTGGAAGCACGTAGAGCCATGGAAGAGGCTAGAGTGGGGATCAAAGCGAAGTGGGGTTCGAGAGTTTAGTTTTCATTGAAATTTATGTTTAACTTTCATGTTTGTGTTTTTAATAATTGTAGTTTATGTACTTTTTTAATTTTGAAGATTATGTAATGTTTTAATTTCGTACGTTCACGTTTTTGTTTTCATTAGTTACGTTTATATATTTTGTAAAGTAAAAAAAATAAGAAAAAAAAATAAGTTAAGGTGAGTGAAAATGAGTGCCTTGTCCACAGAAAGGTGAGTGGAAGTGAGAGGTGAGAGAAAGCTGATGTGTAAGGTGAGTGGAGCTTACCTTGCCTTCGAGCCTTAGAGCATTAGATGCCATGACAAGGGTAAGTTACTCACTCGGGCCCCATGGAGTGCCACATCACTATACCAAACATTCACAACTAACCTCCTCTCACTCACAACTAAACTCAACTTACTCATTTATGAGCCACCACTTACAACTTTATTTTTTTTATTTAAATTTCCAAATAACATAAAACTCATTTATAAACTAAAATTTATTCATTATAATTTAAAGTAATTTATTTTGATGCTGTAGTTATAATTTAAATGCTAAAATTATAATCTAACTAAACCATGTTGGTAGTTTTAGCAATTTCTTTTTACTTGTAACTAAAAATTGATTAAACTAAAATGAAATAAAATCTAGTTAGACTAAAGCCCACTTGTAAACCTAAAGCCCATTTGTAAACCTAACCATCATCTTCATCAACGCCTCTTTTTCTTTTTCCAGCCATTTGTAAACCTGGCAAAGTTTAAACAAGTTTCAACCTAAAAAATCATTTATGAGCATAGTTAAACAAGTTTAAACATGTTCTCTCACCCTCAAAAATCATGTTAAGCGCCAAAGTTTGGATCCGTCACGAAATTTACCCCGCCAGTGCGAGCGGCGAGGGTATGAATGGCGGCTGCGGCGGGGTGGCGGTGTCACGGCGAGCCATGAAGAGTGTGCCACCATGGCACGGCGAGCTATAACAAGCTTGACACCGGGTGCTCTTATCAATCACACCACCCTCACCATTCAAACAATTTTTTTTATTATTATAAACTAAAATTTTGAGAGTTAACTACTTTTTTGGTCCTTGTGATTTGCAGCGGATTTCAGTTTTGGTTCAATTTTTTTAAAATAAATTGGTTTTAGTCCAAAAGCGATACTTTCATTCCACTTTTGGTCTATTTTATTGTTGACTGTTAGTTTGACCGTTAAGCAACGTAAAATGACAGAAATAGCCTCAACTTTATTATTATTATTATTATTATTATTATTTTATTTTATTTTTTTAATAATAATTATTATTATTTTATTAGGAACTTATAGGATGTACAAGAAGTTAGTGGGAAGCCGAGATACTAACTAGGCTCCCACTCCTTTAGCTATAGAAAAGCTACTCCTTTATTGTTATTGTTATTGTTATTGTTGTTGTTATTGTCATTGTTATTGTCATTGTTATTGTTATTGTTATTTAATAAAACATCACTTCATTAGACAACCAAATGAATTTTACAAGAAATTGGTGGGAGCCGAGACACTAGTTGGGCTCCCACTCCTTTCTGAATACGAAAACTTAGTCTATGAAAAATAAAAGCACCACTTTTGACATTATTCGAGTGGCTGACAGCAACAGTCTTGATGCGTGAAAGTGTATCTAAGGCTTCCGCGTCAAGCTCCCCGAAAGTGGAAAAAGCAAATGGAATGAACTTGTAACCATTTTCCTCGTATTTGGACACATATTTCTTTTTCTTCTTCTCCACAACATTATGTAGAGCTACCCCCGAAGCCCACAAAGTTGCATCAATGCCCGCAAATGGAGAGATCCCAGTTACATCCAAACATGCGTCCTTACCTTGGATCCAATTGAATAATAGCAAGTCTGCAGGTCGTAGCTCTTTCCCATCCCTCGAAAGAAACCCTATAGGAGCCTCCTTATTCACCATAATCCCTACCTTGGAACATATGTCGACGAGAATATCACGCACGGCTTATATGCGAACTTCACATATACTTCGCTGGAAGAGTGAACTGCATGGTCTCCTCATTGGTCCATACGATGCGTATTGCAGCTCGGACAAGTAATGCCTTCAGAAAACATAGGTATGGTAAGCCTATAACACAAAACTGAACGGAATTGGCGATGGTTCATCGTTTGGCCTAACCCATCAATGGGTACGGTGAATAGGAAATCTTGTGCATGTGGGGCGCGGGTACAACTGAGAATAGCCACTTGCCTTGGACTTAACGAATACTTGAAAACAATATATTTCTCAATGACATAAAAATAACACTTTGCCAAGGTTTTCATCATATGGGGGGCAGGAGCGTCAGAGGTGACAGAGAGCATGTCTATGTTACAAGAACTGTTTATCGAGGGCATTTTGAAATGAAGGACCATGAGAATTAATGCCCGTTTTTACCAAAATCTAGTCATGCAGGACACTTGTTTGCAAACGAGAGGCGAGGAAAGCATAATGGATAATGTCACTCGCAGCAAGGATGCCAAGCCCACCCATCCTGATTGGGAGGGTGGCAAGCCGCCACTGCCATTCACCAAACCCTGGTCCAGATGTTGTTATTATTATTATTATTATTATTATTATTATTATTATTATTATTATTAGTAAAAACATATACCAAAACACACAGATTCTTAGACACGCATATAAACCCATTTAGTAAAAGGAAAACAAACAAGCACACATGGTGGCACACTACCAGATCCCAATTAAAACCATTGTTACAATTTTATCAATTAATCCCAATTAAAAAAAACCCTGATTCAATAAACCTAGGTAAATCGCTTTTAAAAAAATCGAAAACCTGAGTTTTGATCCAAATAGATTCAATTACACTGTTATGTGGGAGTGAGGAGTTGGAATTGATATTGAGAAACATAATAACGATGGTGTGATTCATTTGTTTGTCAGCTACGAGTTTCGAAGAAAAAGGAAACACGTGAAGAAAGGGTAGAATATTGTGGTTTCCATGATTCCTAAAAGAATTTGTAGATGCATACTCGAAGATGTCATATTTGAGTTTATATTTTGGTGGTAGTGATGTAGGTAGGTGGCGGCAGTGTGGTGGCGGCGGTGGTGAGCTGTGGTGGGGGTTTAGGTGAAGGGTATTGTGTTGTGATTTTTCTAGTCATTTTTCAATAAGATCTAATTGTGTTTGTTAGGGTTTCTATATTTTGTGAATATTGGGGATTTTCGAGTTTTTGTTTGAATTGAAGAAATTTGTTAAAGGGTTAGTGTTTGGTGAGGGGTTGGAACATGGTTTGGTGGTAGTGGTGGAGGTAGGTGGCGGTGGTAGGTTGTGGTGGGTGTTTAGGTGTCGGGTATAATGTTTGATAGTGGGGATTTGTGATTGGTATGACGGGTTTGTGGAAAACTAGAAGGGGGGTTCAATAGTTTTACCAATTTAAAACTTCCTTTTAAATATTTAGATCGACTTATGTCAATCTACTTAAATGTGTATGTTGGACGTTGATAGATAGATATATAAAAGTATAATGAAAGATAAAGAGTAAGAAGCACATAACCACGACACGAGTATTTATAGTGGTTCGGCTACAAGGACACCTTCCTTGCCCTACTCCACTCCAGGGTCACCTACGAGAGTTAAGTAAACACTACGACACCAATCTCCTTATGGCGGAGAAGCCTTCACAACGTCGCCTACTCTTTTCCGGTACTAGGCTAACCCCAGGGTTCTTTCACAAGGTGAACCACACCTACCACAACGTCGCCTACTTTTATGGGTACTAGGCTAAGTACATATTTCCATTACTATGGAGGAACTACTACCCAACACAACACAACACCTATTCTCAAGGAGATCCACTCCTTATTACAACACCATCAAGGATATCACCATCCTTGAAAATAAACTAATACTATATGTATAACGATGCACCTCATCGATTATACGACCTAGGCATTCTTCCCTAATGCCACTTGATTTGATTCCTAGGCATCCTTCACTAATGCCTTTGACACAGCAACAGCACCTTTCACTAATGCCTTCGTCTTGACACCTTTAGCATTCTTCACTAATGCTTTTGACGCGGACGTTAAGCACCTTTCACTAATGCTTCGTCTTGACTCTTTCGGCATCCTTCACTAATGCCTTCGACACAACACATCTACGGGAGGAAGAAAGACCTATCAACAAGAGAACCTCGGTTGTCTTGATGATGTGAAAGCATGGCAACTCATGAACTTGAGCTTGCTCGACTTCAAGAAGTGGTGATCTAGCCTTTAAGAGGAACCTAGAGAATCACACAAAAACAAAGACAAACTACATAGAAAGATCCCTTAGGATCAGTGGTTAGAGAGTTACAATACTTGGGGAAAGTATGTGTGGAGTGGCAAAGCAAAAGGAAGAAATGGCTCACTATTTATAGAGGAGAAATAACTTCTTGTTCGGATCCGGATCCCACCCACAAGGATCCGTCTAGTGTAATCCTAGGGATCCGTGGACGCTCCTCTTTGCCCATGGGTATTTTGGTTATGGGTCATGGGTCATGGGTTATGGGTTGATCCATGGGTTTCTTATTAGATACAATGTATCTCATGAGTTCAATGTACCTAGTCAAATGGGTATGGGTTAATACCATGGGTTATGGATATTATCCATGGGTTGTAGTTTTTACCCATTTATATAATATATACTAGTTGTGTATATATTTTGCCCAATATGTAAACACTAGTTGTACATATATATTACTAAAACATAAAAATCACTTATACTTGTTTTAGTGTTTTATGTGAAAACGTAAGTGTGTTAGAAAAACTATTGGCTCAAACTAATTATGTATTTTATTTGTTTCGTTAAGATGATTTTACGTTTGTTATCGACAAAACATTAGAAGATTTAAAATATAAATAGCGTTTTCTAACTTATTTGTATTAACAATCTCCCCCTTTTTGTTGATGACAAAACATAAAATTATTTTAAGGAAAAACTAAAATTAAGTAAAAGTTCAATGGAGTTTTTCTCTTTCTCCCCTTTTGTCGAAACAAAAATTGAAAAGAAACTAACACAAAATTTTAAGAAAAACATGTAAAAAAGAAAAGATGTGAAGTGAGTAAGTGGCGGGAATGGTTCTGTCTTAACTCCCTTAATGAGTCCATCCCTTTGTGAGGCCGTCAAGTACATAAAAATAAGTAAGCTAATGTATTGCAATTATGTTTGCAAATGAGTCGTCCTTGTGTGAAAATGCTCCACTTGAAGATTGCAACGTTGCAATGGGTGTGTGAGGTATAATCCAAATAAGGACTATGTTGCAAATGGTTTTGCAATATGGTTTGACACAAAGCTCCCTCTAGCTTTATGGCGTCAAAATCTTCATGTGTATTTTGAAAATCTACAAAACAAAGGTTAGAAAACAAGAGTATAGTGCAAAATTTCCTGCAAATAAGACTCAAGTTAGTAAATTTTGTTCTTACGTACCGCGGATCCGGTTCCCTACTTTGAGGGATCCGTCTAGGCTTTCAAAGGATCCGATGCAATGCGGTGGCATTTTGGCATGTTGTGATATTCCAAAAAATGCTAAATATGAGAGTGAGATATGTATAAATAATACACTCAAAGCAATATGGCACATAAGATATCATTCAATAAAACAAAGAGATAATCAAACAAATCTCTAAAACTAAGAGAATGATCTAGCCATACATTTTCTACAAATACTAACAGTGACCTAAACAGAAGTCACTCGTTCTTAAAAAAATGGGATTCCTAGACGTTCTAAGTTGAGCTTAAGACTAGGACACGCTTTAGGCTCATGGTTGTTTGGGTTTGTTGACCTCTTCGAAACTGTAGCACCCTAAAATCTGAAACATGCAAAATAACCAAAATGCCCTTGCAATTTTAAAATTTGATTTAAAAGCTTATAAAGTGCCAAAAAAATCCCAAACTAGGCGAACAAGATATGAAGTAATTTAATTTTTACTATTACATATTAATATTTTGTAAAGTACTAGAATTATGAAACACTCAAAAATATGTCATGTGGGCGGAATAATTCATTTAAATTACTTATGTTATAATTATTATTAATTAAAAGCAAAATAACTATAAGTAACTTAGGAAATAAATTTCAAAATTGGAAACCATGATTTGGTCTCACCTTGGACCGAAAATATACAGCCCATCAAAATCTGACCATCACTCCTAATTAGCTAACTTACCAATTTTCTATTTTAAAACCCTAATATCACTTTTTCTCTCCCAAACATCATACAAGCCACCATAAATTCTAAGAGTATTTTTCCTGTGATCTATACACTGCTAGGAAGCCAAGAAAATTGACAATTAATTTTGAAGGCCCGATCTATTGTTGTAAATTTTGTTCATATGAAAGGTAAAATTCATAATAATTCATACGACCCTCCATAAATTCATTTTCCATTTTTTTCTGAGTTCCTTACATCATGTGTGATATGTGAAAATTGATTACAAGGTTTATGGAGTCGCTTTTCTATTCTTTGGAATTTTGGAGTCGTTTTTATCCTAACCGAGAGGTATAATAATATCATCAGTGTTCTAAACGTTCTAAAATTTATATGGTATTTTTCTCATGTTATATTAATCCTATAGGTTCCAAATAAAATAATAAAAACGAACCATTCATGGTATACGAATTATTTGAGAATTAAACCCTAAAAACGTGTTAAAACCCTAAATAATTAGAAACGATTTTATGGATGTCAAACCCATTTTATTTAAGACCTATACGACCAATATGATACTGGAAAAATGTTCATTCGAATTGTTATTGTCTAAAATGGCCTTGTCGAATTATTATTTATAATCGGGTTTTTATTTAAAAATCGTATAAATGGATAAACAAAATTGGAACGATTGACCTAGGGTTTATGTTATGGTCTAGATCTGACCTTAAAGATGAAACAATTATGGAATAATGATTGGTGTTTGATTTGGGGAATTAGGGTTAGGGTTTGATGATTTTATTGTATTCCGAGATGAGTTTTCAAAATAAAAGGGGTTGTTTAAGTAAATTATAAAACTTGTGGACTATTTTTTGTAATATACTTTGGACCAGGGGGTGTTAGTATGAAATGTAACATGAGGACCTTTTTCATAAAATATGTGACTTAGGGATTTATTTTGTAAATCGGGTAAATTTGTAAACCGAAATGTAATTATTAAAATAGAGGCTTGTTTGTAAATTCTGGAAACTTGGGGGTATTTAGTATAAATAAGGATAATGAGGGTGTAATATGTAAAATTGGACACTTAAGGGCTTGTTGTGTAAATATGCTAAATAAGGAAACTTTCTAATAAAAAATGGAAACCTTCTATTTTTGGAAACACACTAAATATGGAAAGTTACTAAAGCGAAAGAAACTAAAATAAGTAATCGAATTAAATAAGTTTTTAATAAAACCGGTCATGAATTAGTGTAGATTAGGAGATGGAGTTTGCTTGGACCTTGGTATTTGTTGTGTTTGTTTTGCGGTATAAGGTACGGATATTGACCTTACCTCTAAGGTTTCTCATGATTGGTATTCATCTTTCGATTCTAGCTTGATATGTTATGCGTTACTCTAAGCCTCTTTATTAGGGCTTCCCTATGACTCTGCTATGCTCCCTTTGATATGGAAACCCGATATGAAACTTTGGTATGAACTTCGATATGAAACTTTGATATGAACTTTGATATGGAAACTTTGATATGAACTTTGATATGAACTATGATATGAAACCTTATGATATGATATGATTATGTTTTGACGTCCGGTTTGATACCGAGCCAAAAATTTGTTTCCTAGTCGAGGAAGGTAACTTTGACCGTGTCATTGATGCACCAATGGCATGACTTTAGTGTGGTTGAGTGATGTTCCACACGTCCCCATTTTGATATGATTATGAGCTCACTATATGTATATGATTTGGCCATTATATGTTTTGGGGGCGTATGGATGCATCCTAGATTTGATTTGTTTGAGGATTTAATCGATTGGAGCTTTGTTTGGTGAATGATGTGGGTGCAATCCAGCGTCTTCACATTCAGGAGTTAGCTACTCCATTTGTTCTTGGTCTCTCCCCTCTATTATGTATGGTATTAGGGGTCACCCCTCAGAATACAATGGCTACTGATATGATATGATATGATATGTTTAGGATCTGGTAGATTCAGATAATCCTTACACTTTTGATATACCTATATTGTACCTTACATTCCCCAACCATATTCTATGTACCCTTATATGACTTACTCTACTACCAAGATTTATACATTCCATTGCTTTGATCATCACACTCTCATTCCGATTGCCGATTATCATTCCATTCACGTCTTGGGTTGTTATATGTTATTGGATTTGATTATGATATTCATGTTTATATGACTATTGATTACTGGTATGATATGTATGTATGCGATATAAGATTTTGTTGTCATCGATGATATGCTATCTTCTTGTTATGTGATCCTTTGATTTGTCACATGTAAGTGCTTGTGTGAAAATCGATTGTTGATCGTTTATCTTTTGTACCTCGTTCAATTAATCCGTGGACTATGACTATCCGGTGGTGTCCTTATCGCTTGTTGTTGACTGCCATGTTTGCATTTATATTTATGCTACGGTTTGATTGGGTAAATGGTTCAATTTGTGAAGCCTAGCTTGTTAACTTGTTTAATTGCCCTACTATGTATTTAATTCATTTAATTATAGCGTTAACTCGTATCCTACTTGTTACTTGTATTTGCCATGTTTGATTCTGAATTCGATCTTGATCATGTCTTCAATTAAGAGTTTTAACACCGTGTGAATTGCCATGCTCATGATTTATTTATTGCTTAAGCTTTACGTAGATATCTGTTTGGCTTGTAAGTATTTTGATTTCTGAATTGTTTGTATGCCATTATATTTGTGTGGATGCTACATACGCTATGTTTGCTTATGTTTTGATTCTTGTATGTAGGTTTGTATGTGCTTGTTTATATGTCATCGATGCTTTGCTTCGTTCTCCTTGTTATCTATTAGTTTTGGATATGCGTATAATTGTGTTCTGCGAGTCCTCATTGACTCATTGTTTTCATTTCTTTTCGTTGCGATTTTGTTATCCGTTTCCTTTGTTTCATTTAAGCATTTAGATTTTATTTAGCTTTAGTTTTGTTATATCATTTCAGGCTTTTTAAGCTCGGCGCATTTCTTTTCTGCGGTATTAGTTTGAAGATGGGCTTTGATGGTCGAGAGTTGGATTATTTAGGTGGACCAACCCTATTACCTTATTATTTGGATTTATTTTGTCAGACTCTTTGTTTTTGAGATTTCATTTTATTTTTAGACATTTTGGATTTTGTAATCTTCCTGTCGATTGTTTATATGATTTGATACTTCATTTTTAAGGTTTTTAGTTTAAGGATTTTTATCACGTATGTTACGATATGACACGAGAATGTACACTTCTACCTTTGCGGGTTGGGGTGTTCTGAGAAACGTTCGAGGAGGTGATAAAACATGAAACGTTGCTCTTCAAGTAGTTCATGTATCAACCTTTCAACATGTTGACAATGATAGCAATCCTTGTCATGGTTTTGAGCTTCTTGAAATGGAGGTTCAAGTGAAGTGGGTTGAGGATCCTCAAATAAAGGAGGAATTGGTGGAGGCTCATTAAGTGGAGGCTCAACAATGTTTGAAGGTGGAGGTAGAGAAGTATCAACTTCCATGTGGTTTGGTGGTTGACTTTGATGTCTTCTCATAATCCAAAATGGACTATTGGGGGGAAATGGAGAAATTGATATTGGTGCTAGTGTTGATTCAACATTTTGGTTTTGTTGTACAACCTTTTCTAGTGAATTTGTTGGTAATGGTGGAAGATGAGTTGGCCAAGGGGGTAATTCCTCTAAGTTGTGAGAATGTGGAGATGATTGTGATGTGTTAAATGATGTGGCTCTAGGCACCAATGATGTTGGTTGGGTTAAGAAGGGTGTGTTTGGTTTAGTAGAATTTGGTGATGATGTCCTTGTAGGAACAATCCTCTTGGGAATTAGTTTGATTGATTTCTTTGGTGTAGGGGAAATCCTAGCATTTGTGGACTTAACCAGAGATGATTCGGTTGAGGAAACTTCGTGTATGATCGTAGCAAGTTTCTTGGGTGGTTCTTGGGAGGATGAGTTAGCACTAGGAGCTTTTCTCATAATGAAATGACTAAGGAAGATGTTTGTAATTGCTGAGAATTGTGTTGTGTTTAATGACTAAGGTGTTCTAGCAATATGACTTATAAAGGGAAGAATTTGGCAAGTGCATTTAAGACTTAGGCCATTGAGATTCATGGAAATGTGATGATTAACATGCACAAGATTCAAGTTCAGAGTTTCACTGATCTAGGAACTTAATAAAGATTAGGTGGAGTGTTCAAGTTAGCAAGATGAGCTTGAAATGATTGTTTTGGCTAGAGTTGACATAATCGTCACCGGATCCCACGATTCCCTCCTTTGAGGGATCCGTCTAATAATCCTAGGGATCGGCTCTCGCAGACTATGAAAGGATAAAATGATGTTTCTAAGGTCTAAGATCTATACCATCTTGAGTGTTTCAGTCCTCTTAAGTATCTTAAATAAGGGTGTACTTGAGTGATCAAGAGCAATGAATGATATAGCAAATGATTGCCTTTTACGGAAGGGAAATGAGACTAAATGACTACCAATGGATGTTCAAGGATGACACTAAGAGTTTTGATGGTGTCAAGTCATAATAAATGATCCTAGAGATAAGATTTTAGCTTGAGATGGAGTTTGAAAAATCCTTAAAAATCAAAAGAATTGAAAAACTAATTTTTGACCCATTTTGAGGTAAAGATGACTCGAAATTATTTCCTAAAATTGTTCAATATGTCCACCTAAGTGTTTTGAAAAATTAAAAACAATTTGTGAGTATTGAAGCGGAAATATGGTGAGTTTTGATGTGTTGATAAATCAAAAAGAATTTTGAATAAGATCTTATGTAAGCTATGAGTGAGTTTAAGGCTTTCTCATCCTTGAAGGAGACTTAGTTGAGTTCTAAGATCTTATGTTTAGCTAGTGTGAGGTTATCTAGTAAACTATATTGATGTATGGGATCTTGTATTCTGTCATTTTTGTCACGGATCCCATGGTTCTCAAGGGAGGGATCCGTCTAGGCTAATCCTAGGATCGGCATTTGCAAATCATAACCATCACGAAATCATGTGCGATTTTGCACACTAATCAATCATTAAACTAAACATAAATATAAGCATGTCATCACCTAAAACATCTCATAGAAAATGGTAGAAATAGCAATATCCAAGTTAACGTAAACAAGAGTGCTAAAACATAATCATCCATACACAAAACAAGTGTTTAAGAAACAAACATACTCCTATAGTCTCTTTCGTCAATTGTTTCTTTTCTCTCTTTGACTTTGTGAGGTGATAAGCTAGATTTTGAATTATACCCCTTAATTGTTTGAATTCCGCGGTCTCGTTTAGAATGGTTGGAAGTTGTTCATAGTAATCAAAGGGTTCCAATTCAATGTTAGTTATGGGTTCGACATCTTCTTCTTCTCCATCTTCTTCTTCTTCTCCTTCCGAGGAATCCGATAGAGCTTTAGGTTGTCTTCCATTAACCATGAACCATTTAGAGGGTTGTTTGGTAAGAGGTACCACTACGTGATCGGTAAAGAAATGATCATCGTTGATAGGAGATGGTTGCAATGTACTAACATACTTACAAAGTCGTGTTAGGAGCATACCATATGGAAGTACCATGTTGGAAGCTTTGAATACCCCGGCCATTCTCCTCACCATGTAATAGGAGAGATTAAATGGCTTTTGGTGGATAAGACAATAGATCATTTGCACAAGACATGCATTTGGATGATCCTTGTTACCAAATAGGCTAATGACGTTTTCCCTAAGGATTTCTTCCCATTTTCTAAACATGGGATGCATTTGAAAAGTTCCATTTGAAAAAGGATCACGGTGAATGAGCTTTTTGTTTCGTTATGTTGGGGATTGGTCGGTCCTAACCTTGAAGATAGTATCTCGAATGGTTGCCGGATCATCAAGAGGAGTATTGTAGATAGGTTTAGAATCAAGTGCAAGGTTTTGAGCGTTAATTGCCCAATCTTGAGAATACATACAAATTCCTTCACAAGGAATGCGAATAATTTGAGCAAATGTGTTGAGGGTAGAGAATGAAGTTTCGTTTATTGATGATGAAAGCGATTGAAATGCTATCATCGGCGTTTTGAATGATCCTAATGCTTTTATAGAATTCAAAGATGAAAACCGGGCAAATTTGTTCATCAATGTCAAGAAGAAAATCAAAGTTGATTGCTTGAAAACTTGAAGTATGGTATCTTCAAGGAAATATTCCTTGACTATCGACTTCCGTGAATAAGTCGTTTTACAAGTCTTTTGAAGACTTTGCGATCGGTTTTTGATAGCCCTTCTTCCCGATAGTAATGGGTGAGGTAATGGACGGTATCATGGTGGTCTTGTTGAGTGGCTTTAGGCATGGTTGGTCCTAGAAACACAAATATTCCAATTAGGTAAAATTAGTTGAGATGAGTTTATGGTTTTGATTTGTATTAACAATGTTGTGAACACAATGTAATCCTAATTGTGTTGAAAGCCCCTTTTGATGATTAATTTTGAAAACCCTAATTGAATTAATTGATTAGAAATTGTGCAACCATAAACCCTAGGATGAGGATGATGGAGATTAGAGCAAGTTAGTGTAATTACTTACAATGGTGTTCAAGAGAAAAATACTTGAGGGTATGGAGTCCTATGAGGATGAAATCAGTTCTTGATTCGTTTTTTATGTTATATGTGGAGAGGGAAACTGGTCAGTGATGTTTTTCAAATGCGTAAAAGGCGTGTTCTGTTCTCACGGTTCCCCGGATCCCTTGTATTTGGGATCCGGCTAGTACAACTAGAGGGATCCAAACGTGGACGAGGAAAAGGTTTGTTTGGCTTTATTTTTGTAGTAGGCTATAAATTAGCTTACGGAACTAAAATAGTTTAAAGGGAAATAAATGTTTTGGTCGACGGGATTTGATAAGATAATTATCAAGGTTCCATTTGTGACGACGCCGTTAGTTTGACGAAATCAAGAGGAATACTATTCCCGATGATGAGTAAGTCGGGAAAGTGACGAGAGAGAGACTTTTAAGAAACTAGCAATTTATTAAACAATCAAGAACTATGATATCAACATATTCATGTAAATTAGCTAATGAAAAAGGTAAACATACCTTTATGCTTTTTGGCTTGGCTTATGAAGACATAATACCAAAAATGCTTCATGAGTTCTTAAAGTAATCCTTTGTACTTAGAGTAAGTAGGTTGTGATTACTTTTAGATCCTTTCTCGAAGGTTGACTTTATTTATTCTTTGAATAGAAATGAAGGTTTTGAGGAGATCCTAGCATGAAGATTTCTTGAAACAAATATGTTAGAATGATCTATCAATGTCCAACATGAAAGAGGGAGAAAGAAAAAAATGTTTTGAAATATTTCCTTCTTTGTAGTTTTCAAACATACACGGATCGTTTCAAGTTTTTAAAGTACAACATACTATAAGAAACTTGGTAACGAAGCTCTGATGCCAATTATGGAAAACTAGAAAGGGAGGGGGGTTGAATAGTTTTACCAATTTAAAACTTCCTTTTAAATATTTAGATCGACTTATGTCAATCTATTTAAATGTGTATTTTGGGCGTTGATAGATAGATATATAAAAGTATAATGAAAGATAAAGAGTAAGAAGCACATAACCACGACACGTGCATTTATAGTGGTTCGGCTACAAGGACACCTTCCTTGCCCTACTCCACTCCCCGAGTCACCTACTCGAGTTAAGTAAACACTACGACACCAATCTCCTTATGGCGGAGAAGCCTTCAAGCGTCGCCTACTATTTTTCCGGTACTAGGCTAACCACGGGTTCTTTCTTTCACACGAAGTGAACCACACTACCACAACGTCCTTACCCTTTGGGTACTAGGCTAAGTACATATTTCCATTACTATGGAGGAACTACTACCCAACACAACACAACACCTATTCTCAAGGAGATCCACTCCTTATTACAACACCATCAAGGATATCACCATCCTTGAAATAAACTAATACTATATGTATAACGATGCACCTCATCGATTATACGACCTAGGCATTCTTCCCTAATGCCACTTGATTTGATTCCTAGGCATCCTTCACTAATGCCTTTGACACAACGCTTGGTACTTTTCACTAATGCCTTCGTCTTGACACCTTTAGCATTCTTCACTAATGCTTTTGACACGGACGTTAAGCACCTTTCACTAATGCTTTCGTCTTGACTCTTTTCGGCATCCTTCACTAATGCCTTCAACACAACACATCTATGGAGGAAGAAAGAGCTATCAACAAGAGAACCTCAGTAGTCTTGATGATGACGAAGCATGGCAACTCATGGACTTGAGCTTGCTCGACTTCAAAAGTGGTGATCTTGCCTTTAAGAGGAACCTAGAGAATCACACAAAAACAAAGACAAACTACATAGAAAGATCCCTTAGGATCAGTGGTTAGAGAGTTACAATACTTGAGGAAAGTATGTGTGTGAGTGGCAAACCAAAAGAAAGAAATGGCTCACTATTTATAGAGGAGAAATGCTTCGCTTCCCGGATCCTCCCCAAGGGGATCCGTCTAGTGTAATCCTAGGGATCCGTGGACGCTCCTCTTTGCCCATGGGTATTTTGGTTATGGATCATGGGTCATGGTTTATGGGTTGATCCATGGGTTTCTTATTAGATACAATGTATCTCATGAGTTCAATGTACCTAGTCAAATGGGTATGGGTCAATACCATGGGTTATGGATATTATCCATGGGTTGTAGTTTTTACCCATTTATATAATATATACTAGTTGTGTATATATTTTGCCAAATATGTAAACACTAGTTGTTGTACATATATATTACTAAAACATATAAATCACTTATACTTGTTTTAGTGTTTTATGTGAAAACGTAAGTGTGTTAGAAAAACTATTGGCTCAAACTAATTGCGTATTTTATTTGTTTCGTTATGTAACCACTCGTAAATTTCCCTACCGATTTTTCGCGGCTATTTTTTTTTCTCTTTCATTTCGATCTATAATCACGACAAGTCACGGGATATTTTTCCACCTCGACATCGATAATAAAAACTTTATAAAATAAGTATATATAATAAACTTTCATATTTTTATTTCGTATCGGGCCTCTAAGCCCAAACCCGATCCGCATCTATTTCTCATCTTGGGCACGAGTGCTAGCAAATAACCAAACACTTTTATCTTTTCCATTGGGCCTAGCCCACCCATTCCATGTCCTAGCCCAACACTTCTAATAAATTGGTTAGCCAAATTATAAACACAATTTATTTGTAAAACTCTTCACATATTCTGAGATGGCCAAAGCAAGCAAAACAAAACCAATGTTGTTTCTTTTTTTCTTTTCTTTGGTGAACCCAACGAGAAGCAAAAAGCAAAATTATAAGAATATTGGTCACATATTTGTTGCATGCGTGCATGTGACAAACATTTACCTAGGCACCTTATAATAATATCATCTTGCATGTGTGTTAGTCAAAAGTTGGCATTGTGTTCCTTGTTTTCTGTGAGACTCATCGAGTACAAGACAAAGCTTAAAACAAAATATAAAACAAACCTTGCCTTCTTTTCTTTTTGTTGCAGTCAACGAGCATAAGACCAAAGCAAAAGCAAGTATCAAACAATAACATGTGATGTCCTTTTGATCTTGTGATCCCACGTGAATACGGACAAACCCGCCCCACTTATCCTCTTTATCTTTTCGATTTCTCTGCATCCCAGCCCACTCTTTACTCTTCTTCCCCCAAAATCGCCTCTCTCTCTCTTTCTCTACCTTCACCATACACGCTCCTCCACCTCTCCCAAAAATAGCTAACCTGCCAAACTACTTCCCCCATCTCCAAGGACAAGCATAACCGAATATGAATCACTCTCTTGGCTTTTCCCATGAGGATGTCGACAAAACCAAGGCCCCCTTTGTCTCCTTTGGACCACGACACGAAGATAACACCAAGAAAGCCGTGAAGGCCTGCACTTCGTGGGAAGATTACTCAAAAGAGGCTCTAATCATCTTGAGACCATAAGTGTAAAGACCATGCCTATTCTCTTCTATATAAACAATTCCTAGAACACATTGCTAAACTCACAAACTCTCACACTACACAACTCACTTAACATACTCGTCTCTTGGAGATTGGGTCAAGGAAAAGAAAATGGGTTTCATTTTCATAAGCTAAGTGTTCACTTCGGGTTAGTTCTAGTCGGGTTAAGCATTGGAAGCTAGGTCATTTATCGTCTCACTTGTTCTTGTTCACGTCACATTCGACTTCACACTATCCAACTCACTTGTAACTTTCGAAACTCTCCTCAACTTGTATGTCGTTTGTTTAAGATCATTATGTTTCAAAGCTTATGTTTGGATACTAAGAATGAAAATTAAAAGTGATATTTACTTTCCTACCTTACACTCACTATCAACATGCAAGCTCATATAAACCTTCGATTTAAACATGTCACGTTCAGTATATACCGAGTAGAATTAAGCCATATTTGAAATCAAATAACTATGCATAAATATGAATTATAGCAAATCTTAACACCATAGGATCTCTAGTCTAATGGTAAGTCTTGCAACTTCTTTACATAAGGTCCCAGTTCGAATCTGTGCAACGGCACTTTGAGGACTTTTTTTCCACATAAACCCATTTTCAAAACAGTCTAAAACATGTTAAGTACAAAACTGTTGCAATATTTAAACAAAAATAGCCCTTGGCTCCTTTGGCTGGGTCGTTCAAAAGTCACACAAACCACCCAGGTTCGAATCTGGGTGGAAGCTTTTCTTGTAATTTTTGTTACTTTTACAAGTTTCACTCTATTGACGGATTCAGCCCTTCAAATTTAAACGAGTTGTTACTTTTCCTAAAACCTATAAAAGTTTATCTTATATAACTCTTTACAAATTCTAACCCCTCAAGTTTAATACTTGACTTTTTTTTGTATACTTTTACATTCTAACTACTATTTTTGGACCCCAAACTTATACATTTTTATAACTAATAATAAAAATGTCAAAACAGTTTATTCCTGACACATTTCGATTTAAGTAATTTTAATCAAATTAATATATTAAGTTTTAATACTAAGACCCGACTAAAAGACAAGAGAATATTTAAAACAAAAGTAAATTACCGACACATCTCGAAGTAAATAAACTAAACTCTCGGTAACATCGTCATATTTATAAATCAACGCTAATAGCGCTCTATTGAATTATATACTCAATACTCTCTCCTTTTGGTCGTAAACCAAACATATATCATTATTCTGAGACTTGCCATCTCGTTCTTAGGTTCAGGGTAGGAGCCACTGCTATATCACACTCGATCTCTTTGTGATTTATTCACCGAGCTGCTAAGGTGAGTTTATAGCCCCACTTTTACTTTTATTACTTGCTTTATAAAACTATTGGGTGAGAAACATGCAAAACTCTTTTCGGACACTGAAAACACTATTACGTGAAACAACCTTGAATCCCAACTATGCTACTGTTAGTTCCTTTTGGGGAGGCGCGATTGTTATGAATAGATCTATTGGGGATGACACCCTTCGAGTTTGAGGGTAGGCAAACGTCGAACGTATACCATATCGTATTGATTGAGTGTACTGGAAATACACTTGTTGGGCTTTTATTTATCATGCTTCTAGATGCATAACTGCTAGCGTAGTTTCGATTCGCATGAACTTAGTACTAAGCGTAATAGCCTTTTGCATATAGTGTCATTTACGGAGATGCTATGTGCAAGCGTGGTCCAACTTGAAAAATTGATTACTTAAACCTATGAACTCACCAACCTTTGTGTTGACATTTTAGCATGTTTTTCTCAGGTTTATATCTTGGCGTGGGCAATGGCAAAGGCATTCGTTGAAGACTGGCATCCGAAGTGTTTCCAATCATATTTAATACAACTTTTAATGGGACAACATATATTTTTATGGGCTTTACTTCCGCACTTTGAAACAATAATGTAAAACTATTTCTTAAATTAATCTATATTTTGAAAATGGAATAAATTTTCCATTCTTTATTACCTTGTGTTATGATTATTAATTTAGTAGCACCCCATGACCTGAACGCTTCCGCTGTGCAAATTTTGGGGGTGTTACACGTTAAGATGATTTTACGTTTGTTATCGACAAAACATTAGAAGATCGTAAAATATAAAATAAACGTTTTTACGGCTTATTTGTATTGAAAGGGTTGGTGGTTGATGGCAAGTTTCCAACGAGAGGGGGATAAAAAGGAGGTTGGCTATGGTGGTCGTAGGGTGTAACCACCCGTAATTTTTCATCTATGAACTTTTCCGAACTTATTCGACTTGAAAACGAGAAGATATTTTGCAAATGTGAAAACCGACTCACAACGCGTACAGGCACAACCGTAAGCTCGATAAACAAATTGAATTAATTATTATATCATTTATGAGAAATTAGTCATGTGAATACTCGTTTTGATTGGAAAAATTATTTTGAACGCAATGGCGTAATTATCATGAGTTGAATTGATCGTTATCGAGCTGAAACAAGTCTCGAATCTAATATTTACAAAAGATAGCAAAAATTGAAAGATTGGTACATGCACTTAATTTTACCCCGCACCCCCTCAACTTTCACAACATTTACATTTTGTAATTACAACTTCTTAGACTATAAATATAAACTTATAATTAATTTTTCTCATTTGTATCTAAACCCTAACCCAACAATTCTCCTCTCTCTTCTCACGCCACCTCTTTGCTACATAACCTACCAGCTCATACGTAATCACGAAGTCGAGGTGTTACGTCTGGCGATATGGAGCCGCGTTAGGGGTCAAAGGAAACTTTCTTTTAAATTAGAACAGTTTTTCAACCTCTTTGGCAGGTGAATTTAATCGTTGTAGTGTAGTATTGGGTAAGCCTCGGGGATTGATATCG
The DNA here is from genome assembly GCA_910596185.1 of Chrysanthemum makinoi. Taxonomy (NCBI): domain Eukaryota; kingdom Viridiplantae; phylum Streptophyta; class Magnoliopsida; order Asterales; family Asteraceae; genus Chrysanthemum; species Chrysanthemum makinoi. The sequence goes on from OU343219.1 coordinate 21,028,512, forward strand.
TTCTCTATGGGAATAGGAATGCTAGTAAGAAGCATTATGACGAGAAGGTGGGGGTTGAGGATGATTTTTTTTTTAATCTTTTTTATGATTTTTTAGAAAACTAAGGTAAATATCTCGGGGCAATTGGTTGGGGGGTGGTACTTCTACCGATTACTCTACTTATCTAATTTATCTAATTATCTAATTACTACGGGTAGCTATGTCTATTTGATGTGTACTCGTATGATGATTAAAAATGTGTTTACCCAGATACTATTACTCCCTAGTTATAGTTTGTGATCGGTTGAATTGTCACACCTTATCTTAACGCATTGTATTCCTAAGGTCGTAGGGTATGCGTGACCCTTAGTTCTTTGAGGTTATCTCGTTTATGACATCAGGTCGGCAACCCTAAGCTATTTCATCCATAAGCCACAACATCATAAAGCATACTCAAGCATTAAATACAACGAATGATGCCTAGTTGCACTCCTAAGCCAATTTACAATTAAGATAAGAAACAACCTAACAATAATCAATAACTAGGTTTCATAGATCTAAGCAAACACACAAGAAATTTAGCTAGACATGGTAAACAAGCAAGCATACACACAATCAATCGAATTCGAGATAGACATAATGTTACTTTGGAATAAAATACTCATCTTGATGTGTAAAATAGGGTATGGGACCCTAAGACACTGTCTAATTCGGACTACAAATGATTTAGGGTTTTTTCTCCAAAAGTCGAGCCTACAATCTGAGAAAAATGAATTCTATATATAGATTTACAAATGTAGCGTCGCCTTTTGCATGGGGCCGCCGTCTTTCGCCATCATTATGGTTCGTTGCAGGCAAGTCATCGATAAGGCGGCGTCACCTTAGATTGTGGCGTGTCGGTCTTTAGTTGGGGCGTCGTCTTGATTCTAGATGCGGGTCGATGCGAGATGGCGTAGTGGCGCCCTCCATATTAAAGCGTGGCGCCGGGTTATGTGACCAAAATTTCCAGCGGTACGTGCGTGCATGTTTTGATCAACTCATCATAGAGGATGGCGTCACCCTTTGATTGGGGCCGTCAGTCTTGTTGATCGGCTTTGAGTGGCGATCTTGACTCGCCATTTTCTTCATGTATTTGCTCCTTTTAGTCCAAATATGCTTCATTCCAGGCATTTTGCTTCCAAGAGACCTAAAAGTGAAATGGAACGAAATTAGCGATACGGATATAAAATGGTTGATTTAGGGCTTAAATGACCCCCTAAAATTAATGCGTTTAAATCCTTATCAAATATCCCTACACTTGGTATTTGCTTGTCCTCAAGAAAATATGCTTTTGGCCAATCAATTTATAAGTTAGGGGCATGAAGCATTGGTTTAAAATAATTCATAACAAGTAAAAGCACAGCAATAGTCATAACAAGCACGAAAATTATACACTAGCACCTCACAAGGGGTGTTTGGATTCTCTCATCTCTCGCGTTTATATGAAATATAATAAATGAAAATAGAAGATAAACACTCATTACCTGGCATAGTACATAGATTTCCATAAGCTTGAAAATAGATCAAACCTCCACCGCTTTGGCGAAACCACCTAGGAACAACTATCTAAGAGGTCTTTACAAGGGTTGTAACGTTAGGCTTACGGTAGGGAAACAAATGGTTTTGTTGGATAGGGGATATTTAGTGGTGGTAAGTCAACGATCTTATGTTATAAGCATGAAAAACGTGGCGTTGCTAAGCCAAGACTCGACTAACTAAACTCTAGATAACTTGAAACAAACAAACATAAATTTAAATACATAAACATAAAGATAGATGTAGGATGGTAGCCCATATGTTTTTCTTCATTTTTTTAATCACTCACTTTTTTCGATTTTTTTTCATACCTTTTCACTCTACCATCCTCTACTATAACATCAAAATATAAGGGATTTATAGCAACATCCCTACACTTGAGTTTTTATTTCTCTAACACTAATTGACTCGATTTGAAAAGATCAAAACACTTGGAGTATTTAATTGCGTAGACAAAGGGAATTTGAATTTATCGTTCTTTCCCGTTATTCCATAAAAAATTACTTTTACCCATGAGTCTCAATCGTCCCAAAACTGTGTACAAAAGATATGACTCGACATAGCAACCGTGCAAGTAACTAGATGTTTGAACTAAGGGTTAAGTAATGATAACAATAATGCACTAAAGATGAGTACATACAAGGTAGGCTAAGGCGATTTGGGTGTATATTTGGGGGTGGATTGTAAACAATGCTCTTCATTGATATTCCGGAAAACCGAAACATCATGAGAACCGCTGATAAGGATAGGCTCTAAGGGGTTAACTAGGGGTATCATGTACTAAAGATGAGTACATCGCAAGGGTGTGGGGTAATTACTCAACCGATGTGGAAGAAGTAATTATAATACAGGTTTCAAACAAGGGTTATCCTAATGCCTCTTTTCATTTAGTTATTCTTAACTACACAAGTGTAGTCTCACTAGCGATCTCGGAATGCATCACAAAACAAGTTCTAGAATCTATTATACTCATCTGGTACACTCTCTAAGCATTAAAAATGAATGCTTTTATTCCTAAAGATCTAGGGGCGAACCTCACATTTTTGGGGTGGAATTTGAGTGGTAAACGGTTTTTGTGCTAGTCATATAATTCCTATCCATGAGACGCTTTATTAGGACTAAAGTTTAGCTCCTACATGTCATAAAAAAAATTAAATTTGGTGCTAAAATTGCCCTAACGAATATTTATCGTAGTTTATTTCACAAATTACAAAGGACAAGACAAATAATCAAGTGACTAAATAGTTTCTAAGTTTCCGTTTTATTCTCCCTCCATACACTTAAACTGAACATTGTCCCCAATGTTCCCCGAAAGTATCAAAGTTATGATAAAGGAAGGTAAGTAAGGAAAAGAAACTAGTACTCCCCTGATTAGCTCGGTAGGATCCGTGTGAAGTTGCGGCTAAATTCCGTTCCAAGAAGAATGCATAAGTGTTAAACTCTATCCAATTTTTTTGTTTCTTCTTCTTGCCAAATATAACCTGCACACTTAAGAAAACAAACAAAACCTTTGCGGTAAATCGGAGGTAAAACTATATATGACACAACTACACTAGAAAGCAAGTAAGATATAATGCTTGTGGAATGGATGTTTGCAGTTTTTCTGGAAAATTAAGACCCGGAATTTCCAAAAATTTTAAGTAGCACGTAAAAAAAAAAATGATAAACCTGTTTGATAGCCCGACGCCGTCAGCTTTAATCCCGACCCGCCATGTTGTCCTGGCAGAAACTGGTCTGCTGCGTTTTTCTGGAAAAATTACATCTTTAAAACCTGGAAAAATTCCTGCAAAACATCCATTATGACTCGATACAAGCATTTGACTCTAACAAACACACATATATATCAATTTCACTAATTGTTATTCTCATGTTCATGTTCTTTAAAAACATATGTGATCTTCCCTACACTTATCTTTTTGTAAAATACCTTTATATGTAATTAAGACGATGTTAAAGACAAAATAAAGCATTTTCACAAAGTCTAACATGAGAATAAACAATCAATGAAAAAGATATAAGACACACAAAAACAAGCATACAATTAAGCATGGGTTGCCTCCCATGAAGCACTTTTCTTTATTCATGATTCTTGTAGCTAGACTCGAAGTCGTGCTCCTACGTACCTATGTAAGTAAGTTTATCCTCAAGAATGTCATAGGGATCAAACTTATCTTTTAACTTCCTATTGGTACGCTTAGTCCGGTATGCCTTTTCAAACTTTTCTTCGTTGGGATCATAGATTGTCATCCTAATGTGCCATTCTCCATTCCCATCACTAGGTGGTCTATCCCAAGTCCAATTATGCTTAGGCTTCTCACTCTCAACTTTCCACTTATTCATGTTAAGATTAATGGGCAAGGTTCCTAGGAACTCGGTCATCTTCCTAAGCACTAAGGTATCCTCGAACAGGTTCACTTCAATGTCCCTAGCCAATTGTTGTTCATGGAGAGTTGAGTTACTTATGAAGGTCTCTTATAGATAGAAAGGTCGTTGAGGACCTACAAAATCTCCATTAATTCAAGGTCCATACCTAGATGATTTTCTATCCAACATGATCTCATAGGGTATTTGTTCATCCTCTTTGTAGTAGATATGCTTCTTGACATCGTAAATTGACCTAGCACTCCCTTCTCCTACCACTATCTTAGACATCCTACAATCAATTAGAGAACTAGCGGTAGCTAAGAATCCTCTTCCTACTAACAATGGGCATGTTGGGTCCTTATTCATGTCTAGCACATGGAAATCCGCCAAAAGAGTTAATCGACCTACGTGCACTACCATGTCCTTAATTATCCCTACCTGATATGTAATACTACCGTCCGCTAGACCTATGATGGTTTATGTTGGTTCTATCTTACCTAGGTTAAGGCTTCCATGGAGGGACAACGGAAGAAGATTGATGCTTAATCCTAAGTCGGCTAATGTGTCGAAAAGTTTGGAATTTCCAATTCTACACGGAAGAAAAAGTAGCCCGGGATCATCTAACTTCTTAGGTAGCTTATTCTGCACAAATGTGGACCCATGTTCTCCTAACTTTAGTTCTTGCTCATATTTTTATTTTAAAGCATTATAATAAGGCGCATGAGTCAATACCTCAAGAACCGGTTTTTCTTGGTCGAGCTCCTTATACTCCTCTTCTAGAGTAGGTTTGGGTTCTTGGTTGACGGGTTTCTCAAGAGTTGGATGGACCGTTGGTTCGGGTCCTTGGTACTTCATGAGGGATCGTTTGGAACCCGTGTTGATGGCGTTGACCGAGTGGACTTTTGGGTGTGAAGGGCATGGATACGCACTCTCCCTTGGTGAGCAAGAACATGAAGTCGATGAAATCGAATTCGATTTTGGGTTCTTTATAGTGTCACTTGGGAGTGCTCCAATCTCCCGGTCATTAAAGGCTTTTAAGAGGGCGTCGAGCTTGGTTGTCATCTCGCTTTGTCGTTTCTTGAAATCGGCTTCAAGCTTAGTCAACCGAGCTTCTTGAGATGACATGAATTTGGACACCATTGCCTCAAGACTAGTGGAATTCTCGGTGTTTGGAGGGTTGTTGTAGGAGGTGTGGTTCGGTTGGGACCTATTGGGTGGACTAGATGAGTTGTTTTGGGATAGGTTCAAGTTTTGGCTCCACCTAAGGTTAGGGTGATTTCTCCAAGAGGGGTTGTAAGAATTTCCTAAGTTATTTTGCTCGAGCTTGAAAGTGTACCACATCTCTCCTGCTCCGTCGGTACGCGTAGAGGCGTAGTCCGCAAAAGCTTGTTCGGGGAGTCTTGTGCAATCACGAGTGTCGTGGGGACCACTACATAATTCACAAGATAGAGTGATTTTGTTCACTTGGTGTGAAGACTTAGGAGTCTCGTACGAGCTCATTAGGAATTTGACTTGATCTTCAAGTTCGAGCATCCTACGATTGAAAGGTTGTGAGTCAATAGGAGGCAAGGAGATTGCCTTGACGATTTTGGGCAACTCACGGGGGTCATTCCAACATTCGTTGTCATAGAGGGCAATGTCCTCTATTGTACCCCATGATTCTTCCGCGATGAGTTCACTAAGTTTTCCACCGTCCGCTTGGTCGATGGTTTGCCTAGTTGAGAAATTGACATGATCGTAAAAGATTTGGACTTGAAGACAAAGATCAATGTCGTGATGAGGGACTTTGTGGAGTAAATCCTTGAATCTAGTCCACGCCTCGTAGAGAGTTTCTCCTTGACGTTGTTGGAACATCAAGATGTCATTCCTTAGTTTGGTAGTTCTCCCCGGTGGAAAAAATTGGGCGAGGAAACAAGTGGTGAGATCATCCCAACTTGAGATGGATCCGGCGAAAGTCGCTCAAGCCAATTACTAGCTTGGTCCCGTAGAGAGAATTGGAAGAGACGCAAACGTGTGGTCTCCCGTGTGGTAGCATCAAGGTCGATAGAGTCAACATTTTTTTAGGAAGTCCTTGAGATGTTGATTAGGATCTTCAGAACGAAGTCCATGGTATGCACATCCGTTTTGCACCAACCGGATGGTGTCGGATCGCATGGCCGTAGTTTGAGCTTGATCGGGGAGCTCAATGGTGTTCCTATAGCCTTGGTGGCTCGGTCTAGAGTATTCACCAAGAGTATGGCCTCTTGTCGGGTCAATTGGTGGTGGGTTCATGAAAGTGGTTGATTTGGTTGGTTATCACCTTCCATGATGAAAAGTGACAAGGTTACGAACAAAGACACGAAGAAGGGGGATAGACTACAAGGAAGCTAATAAAAATGAGAAAAAATATTACTTGATATGAATCAAGCAAGGGAACCTAAACAAGATAGAAATCTAACTATCTATTCTATTCCCCGGCAGCGGCGCTAAAAACTTGATGCGCGTACGGAGCGCGTTCGGGGTCAAAGGAAACTTCCTTTTCATCGAGCAAGTTTTTCAACCTCCTAGGCAGTGAACCTAATCGTTGTAGTGTAGTATTGGGTAAGCCTCGGGGATTGATATCGTTCTCTCGGGGAATAGGAATGGTAGTAAGAAATGTATGACAAGAAGGTGGGGGTTGAGGATGATTCTTTTTTTTTTATCTTTTTATGGTTTTTTAGTAAACTAAGGTAAATATCTTGGGGCAATTGGTTGGGGGTGGTACTTATACCGATTACTCTACTTATCTAATTTATCTAATTTTCTAATTACTACGGGTAGCTATATCTATTCGATGTGTGCTCGTATGATGATTAAAAATGTGTTTACCTAGATACTATTACTCCATAGTTATCTTTTATTGGTCGGTTGAATTGTCACACCTTATCTTAACATATTGTATTCCTAAGGTCATAGGGTATGCGTGCCCCCTAGTTCTTTGAGGTTATCTCTCATTTATGAAATACGAAGTCGTCAAGCCTAAGCTATTTCATCCATAAGCCACAAGATCATAAAGCATACTCAAGCATTAAATACAACGAATGATGCCTAGTTGCACTCCTAAGCCAATTTACAATTAAGATAAGAAACAACCTAACAATAATCAATAACTAGGTTTCATAGATCTAAGCAAACACACAAGAAATTTAGCTAGACATGGTAAACAAGCAAGCATACACACAATCAATCAAATTCGGGATAGACATAATGTTACTTTGGATTAAAATACTTATATCGATGTGTAAAATAGGGTATGGGACCCTAAGATACTGTCCAATTCGGACTACAAATGATTTAGGGTTTTTCTCCAAAAGTCGATCTCTAAATGCAAAAAATCAAATTCTATATATAGATTTACAAATGTGATGGCGCCACCTTGCATGGGACGCCGTCATTGTAATTAGGGTTTCGTCTAGGCCGTCATCGATGGGACGGCCACCTTAGAGTTGTAACGCCGGCTTGCCTTCGGGGACGTCGTCTTGATTCTAGATCCGGCCGCCCGAGATGAAAACTGAGTGAAGCCCTCCAATATTAAGGCGGCGTGATTGCCGTTATGTGACCAAAATTTCCACCGAGCCGCGTGCATGTTTTGATCAAGTCATCATAGAGGGACGCGCCGCCTTGATTGGGACACCGCCGCATCCTGTTGATCAGCTTTGAGTGGCTTCGATCTTGTCTTTTCCATTTTCTTCATGTATTTGCTCCTTTTCGTCCAAATTTTTTTTGACAACTTCGTATTATTGTAGTTTTTTACTCTGTTTATTTGAATTATGCCTTGAAATTGATTAAATATGTTTTTTTTTTGTTTTTTTTTATCAAGATGATTATATCTTATGTTTTTTTCTGAACCTTTTTCTTGCTCAGCCTGAACCCTAATTTCATCACACAATTTTTTTGACAGCTTCGTATTATAGTAGTTTTTTATTCTGTTTATTTGAATTATGCCTTGAAATTAGGGTTCAGGCTGAGCAAGAAAAAGGTTGAGAAAAAAACATAAGATATAATCATCTTGATTAAAAAAAAAACATATTTAATCAATTTCAAGGCATAATTCAAATAAACAGAATAAAAAACTACTATAATATGAAGCTGTCAAAAAAAATTGTGTGCCTTGCAAGAGACCTAAAAAGTGAAAATGAATGAAATTAAGTAGTAACGGATATAAAAGTGGTCGATTTAAGGCTTAAATGACCCCCTAAAAGTGTACGTTTTAAATCCTTATCATTTTCGTGCTCTGATTTTGGGTCTAGAGTGAAGGTCACACCTAGGATTGATAGTCGTTTTGGTTGGTTGACCACCATCACAGCCGCCTCTCCTTTCTCCTTCTCGTTAATCCTTTTGGTAAGTCTGCACATAACCCATCTTTGTTATTCTATAATAAAACCGACTAGTAAATCAATTATTTTATATTAAGTTTTGTGGATTAAATTTTATTAAATCATTTTGAATTCAAACGCATCATTTTCGCGTGGTAAATCTATACAAATAGTGTTGTTTGATATTGGTGGTTACAAGTCAGGTTTAAATCTCGTGTAGTCTTAGGTCCGATTGGAAACCTGTATGGGTTTTTTCTGTGTGGTTTTTGCTATCCTTGATAAATACTTATGCTTATTTTGAAGATTTTTGCTTATAAGGTTTGATAATATGGTTTGATAATAAGCGTATGCACTTAGATTGGTGTTTGCTTGATTTCCATTGTAAATTGAACAACCAAGTGATGTCATTGTCGTTTTTAGTTATCTAGGATACATTTGTGTTTGTTTAATTCGTTAACCGAATGAGTGTTGGGTCATGTTGGCTTATATTGGATTTACAGTTACTTCGTTTGGATGATAATAAGCTATTTGGCTTATTTTGTTGTTGTTGTTGTGTCCTCGGAGTGAAAGGAGACCCAAGTGGGTCATTTGGTTATTCGGTGTCAAAACTACACCCGGAAGGGTGGTTGTGTCGTGTTTGATTCAAGTGAAAACACACCCACGAGGGCGTGTTAGGATGCTTTACTTGCTTGGTTTGTAAAGTGACCACAAGGGTGTGCTCTTTTAGTCTTAGTCTCGTGCTTGTAAATATGTTTGTGTTGTTTGCAATTCATACTTGTGACTGTGCTATTTGCGTTTGTGCTTGAATTTGTGTTCTCAGTTTTGTGTTTGGATTTTTGTTATATAATTATGTTCTTATATTTGTGATCGGACTGGATTTTAGATTGGAATTGTTGTTTTGGGCCATTATAGCCCATTAAGGGTGCGTTTGGTTTAAGCTTGTTGGCTATTATGCCAAGCCCAATAGCTAGGGTCCATTTGGTTTAGTTAGTGGGCTAGGAGGCCAAGTTAGATTAAAACTGAATTTTTTTCCAAGTATTTTAATTGTTACAAATTTGATTTTATGTTATACAATTGTTTATTTTATCGGACTAACACGTTTCAGCTTATTTTGGCATATTAGGAAGTTTCATAATACTTTGGTTAACAATTTGATGCATTTGGACAAACTAAACACCGGACTAAATATATATTGGACTAAATAACTATTTGGGTTTTTGATTGTTATTGGACTATGTTGGACGTATTGGACTATGGGACTTGAGACGGTATAATATATTAGACTCACGACGAATTTAATATATTAGACTCAGACCGGACCTAAAGTACAAGACTAATAATTATGAAGCTAATAACAAAATATAAAACTGGTGAACGATAAACAATTTAATAGCAATATCAATGTTTTTTTTTTAAATTAAGTATCGTGTTTGGATTAACAAACGCGAACATTTGATACATTACAAACTTTTCGGGAAATATTGTATTTGCAACGCGAGTTATATTAAATCTCAATGACTTGGAAACGCTGTATTTATGGGCACGTCATGGCCAAGATTTTATAAAACTTCGCAAACATATACTTTTATTTCAAAACCGATTTCGTTTATTAAAACCCGACAAAAACCTAAATTTATGATTTTATTAACTTGAAAACTTATTGATCGATATATATTAATTTGAGTTCCTTAAATAAACTTGTCTAAACTTAAGTTACTTTCCTAAATCTAATATGACTTTTTCAAACTATTTGGGATTTGTGGGTAAACACCAAAACTTACCATTGACTTATTCTGTTCTTATTTCTTTATCCACTTTCTTCATTCATGTTCCTCGTCTATTCTCTTATTCAATTCTCTATAATATGTTGGGATACATATATATATTATACTTTAGCGTGAGTTACGTATTGAGTTTATACTTTCTTACCACCACACGAAACGTCGATACTAAACTTTTCTTATGAAACGATGACACTAAACTTTTTACAAACATTGATACGAGTATTCCACGAAAACTAAAATACTTTGTCTTTTGATAACTCATTTACTTTGCGAGACGTATTATGAGATAACAATAAACTTATTAGGTTGTGCCGATCCCGTACTGTTGTGCATGTACTTCTTGATATCATTCTGCCCCATTTGTTGATACTGTTGTGTTTTGCTACTCGATGTCAGTTGTGATTCTTGTGTTACTTCATACTAAGGTGAGTTAATAGCCCCACTTTTTACTCTTTAAATTATTTATAAACCCTTGGGGGAGATACATGCTACTTTCATTATGAACACAAGTGCTTTATAAATTGTATGCTTACCTGAATGTTTTATTTGCACTAAGTACCTCTATTGCCAAAGAACTTAGAGTCCCTTTATCATTAACCATTAATCACTTGCGAGTCGGACTTATTAATTAAGGAGGATCCGACAAATTTATTTGACAATTCTGACGATATTTTTACCCACGAGCTTCAAATTTAACATCCAAAGTATTCAAAGATTTAACATTGGATACATCGCCTTTACTATTACATTTATCTAACACAATATTTAAAGCAGGTGCAACATGTGTTTTATTCAAAGTCCTAGCATGATCTTCTACTTCAGGGGCTTTTAGTGTTCTCATTTTACGTTGCAAATTCCTATTCTTTTTTTAAGTGCTTTTAAGCTGTGAATTGCTAACGCTAGAAGTGGAGGCGACTATTCCTGTAGAAGTGGAAGGATTCACATTAGTATCTTGAGGTTTGTCATTAGTGGGCTTCCTAGTATCAAATTTAAACATTTCAGGTGCTATTACATTTGTGTTGCTAGATTTTCCTTTCTTGAGATTCACCAATTTCTCATTTAACTCTATGATAATGTGTTTTAGATCTTGCTTTTTAGAGCGTAAGTTTCCATTTTCATTCATTATTTCACGAATGTGAGCAAGGTAATGATCGAGTTCTTTTGAAGCTTTAGCACGTGTCTTTTTAAGCAAATAAAATATGTGTTAATACAAATAAACCGTAAAAATGTTTATTCATATTTAGCGATCTCTTTGTATTTTGTTGATAACAAATATAAAGTTATCATAAGTAAAATTATAAGAATACATGTTATTTTTGTAAAGTATATACATTTGGTCATTCACATAAAATGTTGTAATAATTCATTTGTTGTAATAGTTTATGTAATAGGATGGGTAATATCCAAGACCCATGACCCATACCCATGGAGCTAATCCATAACCTATGATCTATTGCATGAAATCATGTTGGGTATTATCCATGACCCATGACCCAAGACCCATGACCCATTGTCTAGATACATTGTATCTTGTTGGGTACCCATGGCTCATACCCATAACCCATAACCCGGTTTGCAACCCAAAATCCGAACTGGTACAACCCAGCATGCCGGATCCCTAGGATTGCACTGGACGGATCCGAACGGGCTACAGTAAGCTTTCTTTCCTATAAATAGTGAGCCATTTCTTCATTGTTACTCACCCCTATTCTTACAAACTCTCTCATATATTATCCCACTCTTCTAACCTCTGATCTCTTGATCAATCTAGTAGTTCTTCTTTCTCTTGTTGTGATTCTCATATAGGTACTTCTCAAAGGCGAGATCACGATACTACAAGTCATCCAAGCAAGGGGTCCTTGATTGATTTGTTCCTCCACAAGATTTATGTAGCAAGATCTTGTATTTCATATTTCACATAGCTGTTGTATAATAGTTATGTTGGTTTGGTCTGCCGTGCTAAGGACTTGGTATTTAGCTTTGTATTGGAAAAAGTGTAAGCGACGTTGTGAGGCTTCTCCGCCGTGTTGAAGGAGCTTTTTGACATAGTGCTTGAACTCTCGAGTGGGGAACTCGGGGAGTGGAGTAGGGCAAGGAAGGTGTCCTTGTGCAGCACAAATCCTTATTTATTTACTTTACTTATTGCTTTATACTTTTTATCCATCCATACGAATTCACATAAGATCAAATCTAAAGTTTTGAAACTTAAATTAAAATCGGCATAACTATTCAACCCACCCCTTCTAGTTTTCCACAATATGGTTCCGTATTCCTTTTTAACTTTTTCAATCTCTTGTTCATATTTGAAAATTTGACATTTCAAAGATGCGTTCTCATCATCCAGTCGTTCAAGTTTTGATTCAAAATATTTTTCACCTGACTGGTTGACTTTTGTTTGTAAAGCAATTTCACGATCAATACTATCATTTTGACACCAATGAAGACGACGTTTAACTTCAAAAAGTTCTTTTGATAGACTCTCATTTTCAGCTTTTAAAATTTTGATTTGTTTCATATTATTATTTTCCTCATCAGATGTATTAGCAGCAATAACATTATCACAAGAAGATGCAGCAGAATAATACAACACCATAGAGACAGTATCAGCTCATATAACATCTTCCAAGAGTCGATCAACATGATTTCGAAGAATTTTATTTTTCCTTTTTGTGTTTGAAATCAATGTTTCAGTTGCATTGAAAGTTGTTTTCATTTGTTCAACTTCATTATGAAGTTCCTGTTCCCAATGTGTTGCATACAGACGCAAATTGTGAACATGAGATAAAATATGGGTTTGAAAGTTTTGTCTTTGTTCTTTGGCATAAGCCGATTGAAAAGTTGAAGCTTTTATCTCAGAATTTCATTCAATTGCCTCTTCCAAAAGTTTAATGTCTTCCATAAATGTATCAAAATATTTGAGAACAAGACAACTTTTTGGTAATGGTTTGATTTCACTTGAAAAAGATAAAGGACCATTTATTTGTGTAATGGGTTTAACGGGACCAACGTCAGATTTATCTCGCTGAGGAACAAAAGATTCAGAAATATGAGGCAATTTTGAATAATCAAAAGGTTTGTTATATTTTACATTGTTTTTTAATCGACTCTCTTCTTCCGCATCTTGTTCCTCTTCACAATTATATTCAACAACACGCACAATAGAATCATCGTCAGCAAGATCTGGCCCATATCCATCGGGATTTGTCTTTAAAGTGAACTTTTGAATTGTTGTGACAGACTCACCATGTTTATAAACAATATTTTGAAACTCTTTTATTATTTTTTCCAAATCAACGATTTCATCAAGATACAGATCAACTCGCTTCCTTGAGACTTGTTTAAACTCTGAAAAACTATTTTGACAAGATGATAGATCAAGCTTGGTTTTTTGAAGTTCCGAAGTGAGAGTGTCAATTTGTTGTTTGTGTTCTAATTTTTCTTGTTCCATTTGAGAAATCAAATTGTTTTTGGAAGCGACTAGATCTCGTATAAGTTGTTCTAATTCTTGTTCTTTAACATACGCCTTTTGAAAAGCAACTTCAAAACTATGTTCGCGTTTTTCTTGTGTTTCAAAATTTGCAAGTTGTGTTTTGTAGCATTCAAGATCCGCAGTCAATGATGCAACTTTTTCTTTTAGATTTACATTGATTTCATTGCATTTTTTAACTTGAGATTTGGTGGTCATAAGTAAGGTCATGAGCTCTGGATCTGGATCAGACGAAGTTTCAATTTGTTCAACGTGATCATCAACACATTCATCAGTGGGATCATCAAATGTAACCATGGGTTTAACTTGATCATCGTCTTGATGAGATGTTGATGGCTCATTTTGAACACATTTCTCTTTGTTGGATGCAGATGCAGGTGGAGATATCAAATCATGTATAAGACACATATTAGGATCCGGTACCTGAGACAAGCCATCAGTATCACAGACTGGGCTTGTATCACTCATGTGGAGTTCTTTCATGTTTGCCATTAACATCACAGCTGCAATAGCTTGCAAGTCCTCCATATCATCATCAGATTCTGCATTAGCCATGAAGCTTTGTTCCTTATCAGTGAGAGTTCCACCAACTTCATCTTTAAGAGCCACGAGTAATGCCTGCTTATGATATGCACTTCCTTTGGTTCTTGTTTTTGGACATGCATTAGCTAGATGACCATTTTCATTGCAGTTGTAGCATCGAATGACCGTGTTCCCATTCTGTGCATTCCCATTATCAAAAATTTGAACCATTTTCTAAGGAGCAACCACATTGTTCCTACCAGTAGCATTATACCATTGTCCACTGCCCACATAACTACCAGTTCCCATTGGACATCCATTGTTACGATTCTGAACTTCAACCCTTCCATTTTGGATAACAGCTTGATTCCTTGTGTTTGACGAGTTACGAAGACGATTGTTGAACTTGTTTGCAAATATACAAAAGGCACAAGAAATAAGTGCAAATCCTTGATTCAGTGTGTTGAATGCTTCCTCGTCTTCATTTTGAGTTTCGGTGTAAAGTGCCGAATCAAAGTTGTTCTATGGAACTAGTTGAGTATCACTTGATTGTTGTGAAGGATCATATGGAGTGATTTGGGTTGACGGTGTCTATTGAGGGTAGGTAAAGTTTTGTTGTTGCTGGACAAAAGCATGATTCAACTATGGAAATTAAGGAAATTGAAGAGCAAAAGATTGAGCAATCCGTGCATGTGAATTTGCATTTGGTAAAGGTTCATAGACTCCACGGAGAGCTCGAACTTTATCAACTTCCTTTTGATGGTGCTTCAGATAATCATACAACATTCCATACTTAGCATTGTGAAGGTTCTTAGCTTGACGAATGAATGTTACATACTTCTCCCAGTCAGGAAAAACTTTGTGTTATTAGAAATCTTGGGTAAAATAATGTTGTGTCTGTCCAAATCATTGAGATGTTTATGAATCGATGATACTAAGACTCTAATGACTCCCCTGGATCAATCATGAACATTTCATAAGATAGATAAAGCTTGGATTCCATGTCCTCTTGATTAAGTTCATTGCCTTCCATTAAGAGATGAACATGTTCCCATATATCTTTTGCTGTTTTCTGAGCATCAACACTTCGAAGAATTGGATTAGGTATGCCCAGAAGAATATACTCCATTGCAAGCTCATCAGATTCATGGTGAAGTATTTGTTCTGCAGTTAGTTGACTCTCAAGGACAGTGGAGACAATTTCAAGTCTTGGTGGATTAGCTGTTGGATCTGCGGGAATCGTCACAGTTGGCATTTGAAAAGGACCTTCAAGGATGACCTTCTTCAAATATTTGTCGTGAGGTTTCTTGAGGTCGAGGAACCTAAACTGACTGAACCATTGAACATAGTTTCCGGGAGTGAGCATTGGAGGTCTATCAAGTGATCCAACTTCATGAATTGAGTGTTGACTGCTGATAGCCTCACACATTTATGCAAACCAATGAGGTTCCTTAGGTGGAAACCATTGTTGTTGTGGAGGGTATGGTTGTTGTTGAGGGAATCATTGTTGTGGTTCTGCAAATGATTGTTTTTGTTGAAATGCTTGTTGTTGCGGTTGTTGAGGGAATTGTTGTTGAGGATACTGTTGTTGCTGAGGATACTGCTGAGGAAAGTAGTTGAAATAAGGTGGTTAAGACATTGTTAAACTTGTGTTGTTGATGGATCTTTGTAGATGATTGAAACGTGAGTTGATGTTGAAAGTTGGTCTGAGTCATAAAATTCCTTAGTCGTAAAGATTAATGGTGCTTACTCGTAAACTCCCCTTAGTCGTAAACTGTCACTTACTCGTAAACAAGTGTGGCTTATACGTAACCTTACACGTAAGATCAAGTCTTAGTTGTAATGAACCTTACTCGTAAGAATGTCTTACTCGTAAGATATTAACCTTATTCGTAAGAATAGGTAAAACCCAATAAATCTTTCAAACTTATCCAAGCTTGAAAGATATGACAAGTCGAAGTATTCCACAAGCTTATCCAAGCAAGGGAAGTATTGCGTCACAAATAACTTTAAAGATTCTGATGAACAATGCTTGCTTGTAAGATTCCTTATTCGTAAACTCCAGGCTTGTTCGTAGGCTTATTCGTAAGATCAGGGTTTCCTTATTCGTAAGATTAGGGTTTAGTTACTCGTAAGAAAAGGGTTTTCTTATTCGTAAAAAGAGGGTTTTTGCTTATTCGTAAAACCAACCAACAAGAATTACCAAAACGACTTTTTAAGCATTAAAACGCATTGTACACTTGTTTCTTTTGATCAAATAGCTTCAAAAACACTTAAAGAACAATAAAGTTTTGAACTTTAACACCTAAAATGAAATTTGAGCTTATTCGTAAAACGTGAGAAAACTAAGAAACGAGTACAAAAACAATTCAAAACCAATAAAGTTCTAAAAGTTTTACAAAAACTAAGCTTCTAAACACTATATCAACCTTAAAACTTTCCAAGCTTCAAGATTTGAGTGTCGAAACCAAAGTTTACGCGTAAGAAAAGTGAAGAATGAGTAGAACTAAATACGTAAAACCAAAAGCTTAAACAAAACACGTTCCAAACAACTATTTGGCGATTGATACCACTGTTAGGTCACCATAAGTATGATAAAACAAGCATAATAACGTATAGAATGATAAGAGAAAGAGGTAGAGTGGTCAATTTCTTCACAAAGTAAATGAACAAAGGTTTAGTAGCATAAATGAAAGAACCAACACCCTTAAGTGAGGGTTTACATAGTATTTATAGGAGAGGGAACTAGGGAAACACTACTAGTCCCTTCCTTAATGTCGTTTGGGCCTAAGCATAGGCCCATGGGCTTACTACATAAGCTTAGCCATAATTACAAACATATATGCCTACTTAGCAACCTATTACATATTTAATGACCAACACTTGATAGTAGTTACACGTGATCCCAACACATGATAGCAACAAAATGATCATTCCCGAATCTGACATTACCGATGAACTTTGATACAAAGTTTACTAACAACCTTAGATTACATGTAGTCGGGTACAACAACTATCAACAATCCACAGAACCAGTTGGATCACCTGCAGCACACAAAGACAACGAGGGTGGAATGATGGTAGCAGTGGAACCCGAAGAGTTAGTGGGTTCCATTAGGTTAGAGGTACATATATTTGCACATTTAGGAAGCCACTTAAAGCTTGATGTACGCTGTAACCATTTTTTCCATATCCAACTATTTCGTGATTTGGTCTTAGTGAAACTTTCTTAGTGGATGTTTTTGCAGCTATGGGATTTTCAACAGCTTTCTTAGAAACTACACCGTGCTCCTTCCCTAAAATAGATTTTGCAACTATAATGGGCCTAGATGGAGGGCTAGTTATGGGTTTCTTAGAACGAGCTAATAAAGAATATGCAACGCATTTATCATGATTACCATACATCATACTTTTTCAAAAAAAAACACAAAGTGCATTCACGTTTGAAACATTCACAGATTTATCATTCGTTACACTGATATTACGATTACAATTTGCCAAATTTGAATCTAAATTAGATGCAACATGAGTTTTATTCAAATTCCTAAGATGAACTTCTACTTCTGGTGCTGGATGAGTGCTTCTCCTATGTTGCAAGATCCTAGTGTTTGCTTTTGATCTCTTATTCTCAGATCTTCTAACGTTAGTAGATGCAACTATTCATGTAGAAGTGGAAGGAGTCAAATTAGTTTCTTGAGTTTTTCCAGAAGTATTGTGCTTAGGGGATGTGGCAATATTATACATTCCTGGTGCAATCACGTTTGTGTTTACAATTTTCCCGCTTTCTACAGATTTTAATTTTTCTTGTAGCTCAATGATGATGTGTTTTTGTTCTTGTATTTTTGCATCGAGAGATCTGTTTAAATATGTAGTGTTGGCGTAACAATCCGCAAGTTCATTGTTGTCGTTCAAAAATTTAGCCCGTGTCTGTTTTAAGAGATCATAAATGACTTGGTATTCATGTTTTACATGCTCAATCTCTTTTTCATATTTTAAATTTTGATACTTCAAAGACACGTTCTCGTCATCAAGATTTTCAACTTTTGATGTCCGTGATTTTTCCAAAGACAGTTTTTCCTTTTAATTTTGCAAAGCTAACTCAAAATTAATTGTCTGAGTTTGAGTTTGCAACCATTGAATTCTGCATTTAAGTTCAGAAATCTCAATTGAAAGTTTTGATTGGACATCATCATTTTGTGAAAAAAAATTATCGTTTTCCTCTTTTAACTTCTCAATCTCTTGTCTCAACATTTGATTTTTCGTTTCTAATGATTGTACCACAGTGTGATTCTCAGCAATTAACACATTATTATACGAAGAAGAATATTCACAATATAAAACCACAGATGCAATATTCGCACAAAGAGCATCTTCTAACAGTTGATCAAAGTCATTTTGAAGATCTTTGTTTTTGCGTTTTTCTTCTGAAACTGAATTTTCGAGTGTG
Organism: Chrysanthemum makinoi; assembly: GCA_910596185.1. Classification (NCBI taxonomy): domain Eukaryota; kingdom Viridiplantae; phylum Streptophyta; class Magnoliopsida; order Asterales; family Asteraceae; genus Chrysanthemum; species Chrysanthemum makinoi. Next base: position 21,047,004 of record OU343219.1, read on the forward strand.
TTAAAAGCTTCAATCATTGAAGTCACCTCTTGTTGAAGTTCCCTTTCCCAGTGTGTTACACACAGACGCAAATGTGCAACGTGAGGTAAAAGTTGTGTTCGAAACATTTATCTTTGCTCTCTTGCATAAGCTGATTGAAAATTTAATGCTTTTAACTCAAATTTTTTCTCAATTTCCGTTTCTAAAATAATGTCTTCCAGAAACGTTTGAAAGTACCGTAGTACAAAGCAAGGTTTAGGAGTTATTGGAAAAGAGTCGCTATTGCAAGAGGACAGTAAAGGACCATTTATTTGTTCAATAGTGTGAACGGGACCTTCTACGTAAGATGGCTTAGTTATTCATAGAGCATGATTGTTTTGATGTGGCATAAAGTTTGTAAGAAGCATTTCGATTTGTGTAATCATATGGTAAAATTCCATTTTGACACAATTTTAATCGACTTTGATCTTCTTGTGCTCATTGTTCCTCACAATCAAATACAACAAGATGCATGCATGGATCAAAAAGACTTTGAGCACTATACAATTTTGGTATATCCTTGAGAGCTGTGTTGAGAAAACATGAGTGATTGTAACCAAGAGCAAAACATTTTGAGTCATCAAGACTCTGTTGTAGAGTTGTCATTTCAATTTGTTTAATTGAGTAGCCAATCTTATAAACAATAGTTCCAAAATCTATTAACCGTTTTTCTAATCGAAGGATTTCATCGATTTGGTCATCAATGCGTTTCTTAGATTTCTTTTTGAATTCAAAAAAATTTGACTAATTCTTTGAAAGCTCTTGTTTAGTGTTTGAAAGTTCATTTTGAAGATTCTCAATGTGTTTCTAAAGTTCAGAATTTTCTTGTTCAATTTTTGAAGTTTTTTCGTTATTTGAAGCAACAAGTTCGTGCATTTGATGTTGGATGTTTTGTTCGTTAACGTAAGATTTTTGAAAGGCCACCTCAAAACTTTCTTCTCGTTTGGTTATTGTTTCAAAATCATTTATCCGTTTTCGACAACTCTCAAGAGCAGTTAATGAGGTAATCAGTGCTCTAAGGTTTTGGTTTATCTCATTACATTTTGCAGTTTGGCTTCCATAGACAGAAGTAATGAATTAAGATATTCTGAATCTGGACCATGCAAAACTACTCTGTTCAATATGCTCATTTTTTTCATCGTCACTTTGTTCATCAAATCTAACCACAAGGTTAATTTGATCAACTTCATAAAGATTAAGTAATGAATCATGTTGAACAGATTGTTGCTCTTCATGTGCAAATGCAGATACAAATACAATCGCATTTATGAGGCATATGTCAATGTCATGTACCTGAGATAGACCGTCTGTATCATATACATGTCCATTCTTTGTTTCACTGATGTGATGTTCCTGTATATTGGCCATCAAACCAACTGCAGCATTTGCTTCCAAATCTTCATATTCATCATCTGATAAAGCCATAAAACCTTGTTGAGTTTCATTGAGTTCTCCTCCTGCTTCATCCTTGTATGCCATCAGCATGACTTGTTTGTAGTAATCACCCCCTCTGGTTCGTGGTTCAGGACATGCATTAGCAAGATGTCCTTGCTTCTTGCAGTTATAGCAACGAAGGGTAGTTCTTGAAACCATTGAATTCCCTGTATCCACAACTTGAACATTTCTCTTGAAATTATTACCCGAACCCCCTACTGATGCTTGACCATTTCCTAAATTTCCAGCATAACCACTCGTTATCATTCGATGACCATTAGTTCTGTTCTAAACTTCAACTCTTCCACCTTGTACAACTGCTTGATTCTTGGGATTAGATGAGAAGCAAAGACGATTGTTTGACTGAGTAGAGAATTTGGAGAAGGATTTTGCAAGAAATGTCATTCCTTGATTCAAAGCATCAAAAGCATCATCTGGACCATCATCTGTTTGTGCATAGTACATAGTATCAGAATTGCCATCGGGAAGAACTTGGTGAGTTGGTGCCGGAGGAGCATAAGTTCGACGTTGTTGTTGATCAAAAGCATGGTTTGACTTGGGATAAGGGGTAGGATATCCATGTGACATGAGTTCAATCGAATCAGTAATTGGTGGTGGTGGTAAATCATATGTACCACGAGCTTCTTTGTCTTTGATAACCTCATACTGATAATGTTTCAGATAATCATAAAGCAATCCATGCTTTACACCATGAAGATCCTTGAATTGTCGAACAAAGGTTACATACTTGTGCCAATCGGTTCCTAAGGAGTTCATAAACTTTATGTTGATTAAAATGGTTGGCAGAAGAATCATGTTTCTTTTCAAATCATTGACAACAATTGTGAAGCGATGATAGTATGATTCTAGTGATTCCCCAGGTTCATTGGTAAACACATCAAAGTTATAATACATTTTAGACTCCATGTCAATTTTTTTAAGTTCACTGCCTTCCATCAAGAGATGTACATGTTCCCACATAGCTTTGGCAGTTGTCTGCGCATCAATACTTTTGTAGATTGGATTTGGAATCCCAAGAAGCATTTGTTTCATAGCAATTTCATCAGCTTCAAGGTGAAGTAGTTGTTCAGGTGTTAACCGGCTGAGTGGAACAATTATTATAGTTTTAGGTCTTAGCGAAATGGTTGTGGGGTCTCCTGGAACAGTTTCAGTTGGCATCTGAAAGGGTCCTTCTAGTATCACATTTTTAAGATACTTACCATGAGGTTTCTTGAGTTCCATGTACCTTAGAAATCTACTTGACCATTGCACATAGTTTCCTGGTGTAAGCATTGGAGGACGAGTATCCGAACCAACTTCATGAATGGATTGTTGACTTGTGACAGCTTCACACATTTGAGAAAGCCAGTGTTTTTATTAAGGGAATTGTTGTATAGGATGATGGTTGCTGAGGAGCATGTTGTGTGGGATGTTGAGGAGGGGATTTTTGTGGTTGATAAGGATAATAGGGGTAATGAGGATAATAAGGATATGGTGGTTGAGACATGTTTGTTATTGATGAATGATGTGGATCTTTAAAGATAATGAAGGTTGATGTTGTTTAGGATTAGGTAGACTAAGATGTTTTGGTAAAATTCCTAGGTAGAAGAGAGAATAGTCTTTACTGGCAGAAGTCTTACCAAGCAAAACAATTCTAACTCGCATAACTAATTCTTACTTGAAGAATTTTAAACCTTGAAATTCTGCTTTCCTAACTCGGAAGATGTTTCAGAATTCTATAACTCGAAGTTCTTTCTTACTCGCAGAAGAATCTTGCTCGGAGAACATGTCTTACTCGCAAAAGTGTTCCTTACTCGCAGAAATAAACTTCAAGAAGTACATAACCCTTAGTAGAAAGGATTATTAAGAGAAGTTCTGATTTCCTAACTCGAAAAGTAACTCGGAACTTATAATAAAAGTTGTAACTCACAAACCTTGCTCGCGGAAGTTTTCCCTTACTCGCAGACTAACTCGCAAATATTAATGTTAAGTCGAAGAAATTCAAGCTTACTCGCAGAAATTCAAGTCCTTACTCGCAGAATACCGTAACTTAACACTAAAATCTCTAAAAATTTAGCCCATGTAACATATTGGATTTCACAAACACACTAACACTCACAAATATGGGCGATTATAAGATTTTAGAGAGAGAGAAAGTGGGATATTCTAGTGAGAGAAACACATAGAAGTTTAGATTACCAATGAACATCCAACCCTCTCCCTTGTGAGGAGAGGGCTATTTATACAAAGTACGCCTCCTACGGGCTATGGATCAAGCATACAATGGGTAAAGACCCGTCCTTCCTCCACGGTGTTGCACTAGACTAAACTATGCTAATAACTGACTAACAAATAACATAATAAGCGATAGGTCTACGAGCTAACTTAAGCTAGATTATACATGGGGTGACCGATGCTTCACAATAGAATTTCCAATTCATAAAAATCTCCCCCTAATGGAGGTCACTCCATGATTTACATTGTGAATCCTAGCATTCTATTTAATCTTTAATCTTGAGCTCGTAGACATCAAAACATCAAAATAATCAAACTTTGTGCTTCCGTGGTGATTTCATCATTGTTCAACTACAATGTATATTTCGTGGAGGTTATAGAGCTGATCCACATTGATGACCTTTGAGCTTTAATAGAGATCATCAGCCACAAGAATCTCAAAGATCAACCATTGTTATGTTGCCCGCATATGTTGTTGTGACAATTGGACCCATGCTCACATTCGGATCATGATATCTTCTTATCGTGAGTAGCGAAGCTTTAGTTGATTCATGATATTTGTGGCAGCCAGAAGCGTATACGGAGTGGAAAATATCGTAGAGTCATTGATGCACTAATCATGATTTCTATTGAAATGAATGTGTTGTGTGAGCATGCGGCTATGGATTGACTCTCCATTCCGATCACCTGCAACGCCGGGGTACTCGCATAAAACAGCTTAGCATTAAAGCGCATCTAAAGTGTCTTTGATCACTTTCGTTGAATTGAGGTACACGCCCACGGTTCTCGTTGATCAAGATAAGTACCGCCTGCGTGATCAGGTATAATTCGAAGAATCTCCTGATGGTTTCATACCAGTCTAGCTATTCTCAAACCGAACGTCAAAGAAGACAACACGGAGTGAGTGAACCAAATAATTAGAGATATTAATCGATTGATGAAAAGAGATTTGAAAAACAATCGAGTAATTGCTCAATAAAGTGTTTTTTAATACAACATGGGTTTTGAGAAAACCAATTATCAATCATAAACACCTTTATATTTGAAATATTAGTACGCCGACATGTGCTAAAGAAAAGATTTTTAAGCACAACGATCGGTTTTTCAAAGGTATCCGTCAATCCATAACCCGAACCAGGATTGATTCATAATTATGAATCGCCCATTGTTTCTCGTTCTTGTCACATGGTTGATCTATTGGATAGATCTCACATGCCACCCACCAGGAGCTTGTTTGATGTTAGCTCCATAAGGCTTTCCATCTTCATTGTGAATATGTTTGCATATCACTCAGATGTTCTCGCAATACCACAAGGATAATGCGTAGGACTCATAAGATATAATCTCTCTTTCCACATAGTATGAAACAGAGAGTCTTCATAGACAGTGTCCTAATGAGATTTATAGATGATCTCGTGGCTCTAGACTCAATTGTGCACATTTGGTTCGTATGTCGGAGACTAGGGAGAGGGTCTCCTTCTTCAATATCAACAATCTCTAAGAGAAAGTCGAGATTATGTCGGTTCCTAGTGAGAATGAAACAAGCCCTTTTAAGAGGAACTTGAGTAGCTTGGGAAGTTATAGTGCAGTACGTCACTGGGTCCATGACGTCTTGTCTTCAATACCGACGTTACCTTAGTAACCACCAGTAGCATATGTATTGAACCCGGTTTCTGTCCTAAGGTTGAATTATTGGAGGGCTATTTCTTTTCACCCTTTTTCACATTCAATTCTTTTTCATTCTTCAACCCCTTCAGTGCTTACCAAGACTTCATAACTAGAACCATGTTGGGTTTATTCCAGTTCTAGCTCTGTCTCAGTCCGCACTCTTCCTATTTTCTCATTTTTCTCCTTTTTTCAATATTCCTAAGGACTCTACACTATCTAGTGGATTGTCCCTGGGAAGATCCCTCCGGTTCTGGTGGATCATGGGAACGAATACCTAACCAAACCATCCTTATAAAACCATGCATAAAGTAAATTGGTCGGTCTTTTGGTATTGAACATTCCTTTATGAAACCAATTGAAAAATCATTTGGAAAATCAATCAAGGTACTTGTGATATAATATCAAAGCATTTAGTACCTTAATTGTTTTGATCATTTAGAAATGCTCCCCTTCAACATGTGCATATGATTAGTAAATTGTTTAGCGCATGGAGGCAATAGTTCTTTAGAAATAATTTCTTTGATAACAATTTTTTAGAAAAGCCTTTTGATTTTCTTTGGTAACTTCTCCCCTCAATATGTGCGTAGGATATTTGAAATCATTTTATCACATAGAGGTAAGAGATATTTTGAAGTACAACCACGATTACCAAAATTTAGAAACCATTTAACACACAATCAAGGTACATTATATTAAAACATATAAGTCTTTGTACCTTGAAGGTTTTTATTTGTTTTGAAATGCTCCCCCTCAATATATGCTTCGAGATTCGAAAAGAGTTTAGCACATATTAGAGAGCAGTATGCACTTTGAGATAGAAATGGTCACCTTTTATCATCTTTCATATTTATATCACATTTTCTCCCCCGATCAAAAATTTCAAATCCTTTGAGATTTTGGATCTCAAGTGATTTAAATATGTATGAATTAAAACTTTGTAGGAGAAAAATGTGTCCGGTTTTATATGATCTGAAGTGGACTACACCGAGTTCCCTTTAGATAAAAGGGAAAGCACAATACATAACCTATCACTACTACATACATTATAGTTGTTCATATTACATACACCACATTATACACATCAAAAATTCAAAACGACACTACTTCCTGAAGATGTCTTCATTCAGCGAAGTAGTTTGTAATGACCTTCACGAAGTCTACCACCCACAAAACTTTCAAGGCCAAGATAAATCATTCTAGTCTTTAATCTTCATCCAATTGCAAAGAATGAAATCTTCACACATCTTCAAGTCCTGCCCGTAATCTAGTTTTGTTCCATGGCTTCATGTCAATCTTGATTTCCTTCACTCTTGAGTTCAATTCTTGTTCAACCATCCCGAGTGTACCATCATGAACTTGTATAGCTCGCATAGCCTCATTAGCATTCTTGTCCCAGATTCCGGTAAAGATGATGGCTCTAGGAGTGTCAATCACTTTATATTCGTGGTGAAATTCAAGTCCCGAGGCTTCCCATTGAGGTCTTGTTAGGTTGACACAGTGTCCGATAGCTTTCCATTCCTAGTTGAAAATCCTCAACCCTTTTCGAATGACCAAGCCTCGATCCCAGATTGACAGCAGCAGAGAGAGCTTTTCTCACGAACGGTAGGTGATCAAGGTGTCCTTGAAGGTTTAAAAGATAGAGATTTTCAAATTCATTTGGCAGCAGATGTTTGAAGTCGTTTTCTTCTATCACGTAATCTTTCAAGTCTACTCTCCGAAGAACAATCTTCTTCAGATAATCATAGCCATAGATTGGGAAGATTTCTATACTGACAACACTTAGAATCCGCAGCTTGGATCAATGACTTTGCGCCTTTTTATCGACTCCATGTCTTTCATGTAGAATTTCTTCTTCTTGATCCACCAATGAGAAATGCCATATGAAGCCTCGATGTCATAAACATGTTATTTGTCAGTCCATAATTGATCAGGTACCATCTCGCCAAGACCGATCTAAGTAGGCAGCCATCTTTGAAATCGATAAAGCGGTCTTCTTTTAGATGTACGAGCACATAGATAGTCCAGTCATGGTTGAAGAAGAACTCGACCTAATGGTCATTTTTCCAGGTTCACCATCGAAGAGGCTTGTTCACATTGAAACGCTGATCTGCTCACCGACTTGATCACTCAAGATCTTATGACATTCTTCATCCGGTATTGAAGCCGACATCCGAGTGAAAGACTTTGACAATTTCGAATGCTTGTCCTTCAAGATCTTTTGAAGTGATGGACGAGATTCCTTCGTTCACAAAACCACTTTATAAAGTGCCCATATCTCCTGTGATGTGAAGAAGAGAATTCACCGGGCTTCATAGTTGTCGGCTATTGTAGAAGCCTGTGTTGTCGTGGATCATTGTGTCGCACTGAATGGATCATGAAGGTTCTCGAGTTTGTGGTCTCTCTTCAGGAGCCAGCTTTGAATTGTGTGTCTTTGAAGGTGCAACTCTAGAGGTATTAGAGCGTTCACCGACATATGCATCAAACCAATCATCTTCGATGGCTTGGGGATATGTTTGTGGATGCATCATCGCCATCGACTCACTCCATGACATAATATTCTTCATGAAGTACTTGAGCTTCTGGGATAGTAGAAGATGTTGGTGTGAACCTTGAATCAACGCGTGGTCCAAGCCGCAGATTTCTTATGAGTTCCTTGATCACTGGATGAACTGGATTGATTTGAAGGTTTTGGTGGTGATGATGGTGGTTGTGGTGGAGGTGTAGTGGTCATTCCAGAAGATCCACCATTACTAGAAGTACCACCCACTGTTGGAGGCGTGGAGGAGGAGGAGGATCTTTAGGACCTTTACGCAATCCTCCAACACAACACCACGTTCTTCTTTTCTTCTTAGCTTCCCTTTCTCCAATGTCCTTCATAAATCTGATATGATTGTCGTGCTTAATTGATTCTTCAAGTGCTTCATATATTTATGTACCTCATCCTTGTGCTCATTAGCATCATACATCTTATCTACCGAATGCTCTCATATCAGCAATAGGCAAGTCCTTGAATCGTTGAAGCAGTGGAGCCTGCATTGCCCATTCTACAGCATCCTTAACTTTGCCTTCAATGGCGTCTACTACCCCTTCATCAAAGTTAAGGTGCTCCAACCTATGGACACGATTCTCGAGGGCATTGACAGATTTTGGCAGTTGTCTCTCAAGAGCTTCAATTCTTTTCACTGCTTTGTTGAGCAATTAACTGTAAGTATTTGAGGTGGTGAAGCCGGTGGAGATTCCGTCAAGAATCGCAACCACCGGTTCAAGAGATAGATCTTTAGCGGTGTCGGTGGTGGAGGTGCGGTTGTTTGAGTTAAGGTGGAATGCTGCATGAGAAGGTGCCGACATAGGAGGAATGGTTGAAGTTGTCTTGGTCTGCATGTCAATCAGAAAGATGGACTCTGGGGTGATCCTCTTTCTCATTATTTTGCTTATAAGTCTCAGTGTCTGTGGGTTTGTCATTTATGAACTGATCACCAAAAGAGAAGTCTGTAGATTCAAATTCTTCAATGAGGAAAGTGGAGTCAGTAGACATGTTCGGCCTCCATATGCCCTGTTTCATCAAATCTTGACTCGGTTCTCCTTTGAGTCTTTTTTTGCAACACTTCACCATCATTCTGATAGATCGGGCATCACTTGATGCGTGAGTTTTCTCTTTTGTTTCGATACCTCCTTTTCCATTCCACTTGTTTCTTGAGCTGAAGATGTCTCTTTGCATCTTTTCTTCAAATCGAAAGTGGTAGTCCTTGACGGTGGAGAGGAGATGGTTCTTGAAGGTGAAGAAGAGATGGTCAGAAGCATGCGAGTGGCTTGTTCAGATCTACGCCAGCAATCCCTTTTCCTCTTTGTTTGTGTGATTGAAGTTGTTTGGCGGGTAATCTGGCTCAGGTCTCTAAACACAACCTCCCACTGATGGTCTTATGTTCTGGCTTTCAAGGCTTTGTTTAATTCCCAGTTGTAATGCAGCCTCATCCTCATCAATCAGATTCATATCACCCCTTGAAGTCTCTCAGTTTTCCATCGCTTCCCCTTTCCAACATCTTTTCTTCTTCTTCCTTTTCTCAAGCTTCGCGGCCGACGTCGTGAGGTTGTGATTCACACATCTCTTCGGTAGCGGCGCATATGAGGACTTTGTAATCGAAGTAGACTTTTGTACCTCTTTATTGTGATGGAATGGGAGAATCCACAAATACGACTCCGGGATGCCTTCTTTCTATGGTCTGGCTTGATGACAAGCTTCGAGAATCTGATGCTAGGAATCACAAGTTTGTGAACTTTCTTTCTTCCTTGAGCTTGATTCTGAACATTTGTTCTATCAGTTATGAATGTGTGAATTGACAATGAGAATTCTTCCCAAATACGTTCTGAGACATTAATGTTCACCCCATTGATGAGACCCCATAGGATTTGCAGAATAGGTATCCTTACTTTATCGAACCCTGAGGTTTTTCCAGATAAGAATAAGTTAAGAATGGTAGTTATGGCTCTCCAGGGTTGATACATGTGTCCAGTGATGATATCCGAAGCCTTTGTTATGCCAACTTGATAACCCAAACCAATCAGAAAGACAATAAGTTCTTCCGCATTAGGTGGAGAGACAGATTGTATGCTAGGGTTACAAGGTGTGATTCCTAGGGCTTTACTGAGAATGTCAGATGTGATTTCAAATTCCTTATCATCAAGCTTGCAGGAATAAGTGGCAGTGATCTTGTCCCATGTGATGGTGTTCCAAAATTGTTGCAAGTAAATGGAAGGGATCGTGCATTGCTTGGTCATGGCACCGAATAAATTAGTGTTTTTAAGAATATCAATTGCCACTTTGAAGATTGGATTTTGTTGCAGACTTTCCATGTCCACAAAGCAGTTGCTTTTTCCTATCTCTACCCATTTGTTTTCTGGAAGAATTTCATTGTCTGTAAGAGCAATGGATGGAGTAGAGGTAGCAAGGTTCTCGGATGAAGTTGTGTTAGCCATTTGAAATTCTGAAGAAACACACAGACAACAACAGTGTTCGAGAGTATGTGAGATAAGACATGGTTAGCTGAACAACTTTATAATGCAACCTTATGACACAAGCACAACAAGTAGCATACATGACAAATTACCAAAAATCAGATTGAAATACTTAGAAAATATGATAAGATGCTTAAGTACTTTTCAGAACAAATCGCTTTGACAAGGTTTTCTAGAGACAAGTTGTTTTGAGCCAAACAAGTTAAAAACAAAAATTGCTATAATATGCTTTCATGAGACAAGTTGCTATTATGGAAGTGTTATAACAAATTAAAAAAAAACAAGTTGTTAAATCAAGTTGTTGCAAAGAGGAACCAATACAAATTGCTTAGACCAAAAAATGTTATAGCAAGTCGCTAAGAGAAATTTTGTCAAGACAAATCGCTACAAGTAAACTTGAACCAAGTCGCTAGCATGAAATAGTTACAACAAGTCGCTTTACACAGTTTGACAAAGCAAGTCGCTACCAGAAAAATATTAACAAGTTGCCATTGTAAAGAACAATATAGCAAGTCGCTAACTTGTCAAAACAAGTCGCTATGAGAAAAGTACGTAACAAGTCGCCTATATGAAAACATTTAAGTAAGTCGCTAACTTGTAAAGACAAGTCGCTATCAACAGAAACAAGGCCAAGTCGCTACAAATCAAATCACTAAGTCGCTAGCAATAGTGATATCTCAACTCGCCATGATGAACATACGAACCAACTTGCTACCAAGAACACTGAGTTTAAAGGTAAGTCGCTACCAAGAACAAAGTATATCATATGCATATCACCTCAATCCAATCAATATATGTAATCAATATAGACACACAATCAAACCGCTATAATGAACGAGTGCAATCATTCCACAAACACAACCAATTTTAGAAACACAACCCAAATCGAACCACATACAAATGATACAACAAGTTGCTCACAAACCCATTAATACATACAAATATGCAAAATTACATCTATCCTAGTGAACCCAAACAACATCTTAATCCATTGACACATATATCAAGTGTTTCATTCAACGACTCCATTAACAAACCTAGACGAGGGGAGCAAATGTCGAGGATCAAGTGTACAGTGGAATCTGTTAAGGAAACTGAGTTGGGGATGCATATAATTCACATGTTTTGAGACAAGAATGATTAACATAAACCTTACCACAAACAAATCGCTAGCAAGAAGTCACGAGAGAGAGAAAAAAAATCTTTTGAGAGTTTTTGAAAATATGTAAGTGTGAGACAAGTCGCTAGGGGATAAGAATTAATATTTCAGGTTTACAAAGTTAACACATTCAGTCCCTGTACTTGTGCAAAATAAGCAACTCGCTAGTAAAGATAAAGGACAAGTCGCTACCACTTAGAAAAGCCAAGTCGCTATCCCTGATTGAAGCAAGTCGCTATCTATCAAATTTTAAAGCAAGTCGCTATCTATCAAATTTTGTACTATTAACACTTTCAGTCCTTGAACTTATCAGATAGCATGCAAATACAGTTTCTAAAAACTTACAATTTCTAAAAACATGTGGAATAATATGACAAGTACCCAAAAGTGACATAACATAGATAAGCAATCTAGCACAGAGGACATAACAAAGCAAGACTTAAATATGCATCAGCACACAATACATATCAAACAATTGCAGAGAGAAACAGGATAACGAGATAACTTGAAATATTCTTCCCCTCAATCAATGTCACCAATGAACATTGATTGAATTCTAACCCCATCGTTATAAAACCGGAGTATATCTTTTGTTCGAACTTCATCTATGGACCCGTGTCATTATTGAATGACATTTCTAGAATCGTAGATGTTATCGATTACAAGAGATACACCTTTTATCAGATTGTGGGTAAAGATTTAATTAATTAAAAAAAATTGATTTAAATAAAAAATTTAAGATTTTTTTTTAATGAGAAAGTGAATTTGTACACTGATTCATGAGAACGAGTCCTGATTCAAGTTGTACAGGAGTCAAAGTACGAGGTTCATCAATTCTGACAAGCTACAATTCCTGAGTGAGCAATCTTCATTTCTGATGGAAACCAAGTCATGATATTCATGATTGAATTGAGCATTGTACCTGAAAAAGACTGACGACACTTTGCACTAGAAGCACATGTAGTATTTCAAATAGATGAGTTAGTGACATGAGCAACCTCACTATTGGATGTTGCACAGTTTGATCTAGGAGTGTCATCAATAGAAGTCCCTTTAGGTTCAATATTCTTAAAGAGTTTTCCTGTGGGCATCCACTTACGGCAAGATCTAGGTATGTAAGTCCGTTTGGATCCTGAAAACTTAAATAATCTACCAGTGGGAATCCATTTGAAGCAACTGCTAGTAGATTTGGATGTAGCTACTTCGCTTTGACTATTGGTCCTTTTGTAATTAGTTTGTTTCTTAGGGGATTGATAAGTCATTTGATGCTTCTTATAAGAACTAGATGAACTCCTAATATTCATGATCTTAGGGCTTCGAACATTAAGCCGATTGTTATTCATTATATCGAAATGAAATAGTGAAGTGACTGGTTTTGACAAAACTACATTCTCATCAACTTGGGAGGCAAGCTTAGACTTTGATGGTTTAAATCTTTCGTTCTAAAAAGCTATCAAACCTAACATGATTTCTGAGTTGTTCAAGATAATTGGCTTTCCCAAGCGTTGATGGTCTTAGTGTTCACCCTATTTCCAAAGAGATTTCCTAAGCTCATTTATTAAGGCAACAATGGTGAAGCTCTTATCCTGAATTTGGGCTTTGAGGGCATCAATGTATGTCAATAAGGAGTTAGTTTGATCTATCAACTTGGAATTGTTCTCTAATAAGTTCTTTCTCAAAGACTCATTTTCCCTTAATAGGTTGGACACACACAGAGCTAATTCATCATTCCTAGATTTAAGCGTATCACTCACCTCATAGTTAGGATTGTTCATCCCTATATTACATTTCTTATGCAGATATGAGAGTTCTAATTTCATATTGCATATGGTTGAATCTTTGTCCTAAATCTGGGTTTTTAAGTGATTAATTTCAAAAATTCTCGAAATTGAATTCGGATTAATGCAAGGTTTTGCAGCAAGTTTCTTTCTTTGTTGTATTGCAATCTCCAAGGAAATACAATGTTTTTCAAGAATTGAGTATTTGTTTGAAAGTTCATCATAAACCCCTTTTTCAACCATGTCATTTGTTTTAAATATTTTAGATTCAGATCATCCAAGACAGTTTAACAATATCATGTTCGTGAGTTAGGATCAAATTGATCGTACATTAGCACATGCATTATGTTGATCGCTTAAGGGTACCTCATCACATGACACCTGTTCATTTGCTGATATGTCATCAGTATTATCCTCATGTATAACTGAGTAATGTCATGCATGCTTTTCAAGCATTTCGACTCTGAGCCTTCTTGTTCAGTACAACCGGTTTCATCATCCTTTGTTGCAACTGAAATTCTGCGTTCGGCATCATCCGTTCTATCATCTGATCCATTACCCGACATGTCATAACTTTCACTTAATTTTATTTGGTACCCATTCAACTCATTCAACCTATCATTCTCTTGAGCAGTGTCCATAATGTACACTTCCATATTACCCATAAGTTGGATAAATGTGTTGATGAACTCATGAATTTCCATTCCAGTATGTTTCTTGAATGAAATTCCAGTCACGTGTTGATCAAAGTCTGAGGAATATTCCCCCTTGATAAATGGCTGAAATTGATTGAAGATTACTTGAAGAGTAGCATTTGAATCATATGCTGATATCTTCTTTTTGGTAATTTGAAACCTTAGTTGTTTTAAGTTCAGTAGCACGGTTTTTGTCAAAGTAGGTAAATCCTGACGAAAGAGAGCACAACATGTTCGATCCATAGTTGTGGATAACAGTTGTGTGAGGTGCTGATGAAGTAGTTGAAAGGACTCAATGTTGCATTCCATTTGCCTTGCATCAGGTGTCATTAATAAGTGTGATTCATTGATACTTGACCTGAATGAAGGGTTTTGATCATAATTTGCTGAATCAATCATGGTTAAACATTCTGAATAACAGACAGTTTCATTGTTCTGTGAGGTATCATAGAGTTCAAGTACTTTGGAGATTAAAGGGTCGTGTGATGTATGTCATAGTGTTGATGGATATTAGGCACAGGTAACTTGCATCAATTCACCAAATTGCTAAATACCTTAAAGACAAGTCGCTACTTACCCAAGTCGCTAGGTACTCAAGTTGCTATAAACCATAGAAACAAGTCGCTAAATACAAATCGCTAAGACACCAAGTCGCTAAGCAGACAAGTCGCTAAAGAACAACTTGCTAAGTATCCAAGTCGCTAAGAATCAAGTCGCTGAACACAAGTCGCTATCGCGCACCAAATCGCTAAGTAAACAAGTCGCTAATAGAACAACTCGCCAATAACTATAAAGCTAAGTCGCTAGAAATAATAGAAGCAAGTCGCTAACCCAACCAAGTCGCTAGCCGAAGTGGAACCTCCACTAACTTGTATTGTTTTTCGGCTTGTCTCAATAGGCAAGTCGCTAAGCTCAAATCACTACGGCTTTAACTACAAGTCGCTGCAAATTACCAAAGCAAGTCGCTACGAAGAATGTTTATCCGAGACTCAAGTCGCTAGGTTGAAAAACTTCAACACCACACTTTTCAATCCAAAACAAGCCCAACCACAGTGATTCAAGCTTTCCAAATCAAAACCCAAGCACTTACAATGATTCTAAACACAAAAGTACACTCAAAATTCAAACTTTAACCCAAGAAATGATCCAAATGATGCAAAAACCACTAAACTTTTTCAAACCCAAAAAACCATATAAAACCACTAGAAATCCAAGGATATGTAAGAGAGATGATCAAACCATGGCTCTTGATACCATTTGTAACATATTGGATTTCACAAACACACTAACACTCACAAATATGGGCGATTATATGATTTTAGAGAGAGAGAAAGTGGGATATTCTAGCGAGAGAAACACATAGAAGGTTAGATTACCAATGACCCTCTCCCTTGTGAGGAGAGGGATATTTATAAAAAGTAATACGCCCTCCTACGGGCTGTGGATCAGGCATACAATGGGTAAAGACCCGTCCTTCCTCCACGGTGTTGCACTAGACTAAACTATGCTAATAACTGACTAACAAATAACATAATAAGCGATAGGTCTACGAGCTAACTTAAGCTAGATTATACATGGGGTGACCGATGCTTCACAATAGAATTTCCAATTCCTAACAGCCCAAAACGAGTTTTTAATCCACAATTTCTACCAGATCTAACCTAATATAACCTAAACTATCAAAAAGTGGTAATCTTTTTCAGTTTTAAAGCGATTTAATGAAGTTTGAAAATCTAGCTTACTCGCAGAAATTGTAAAACCAAAATAATGATTATAAATTTTGATAAAACACAACCTAAGCTATCCTTGGCTCTTGATACCACTTATTAGATCATCATTCTATCACATAACAACATAAATCTTAGAGAGAGAAAGTTATATATATATATATATATATATATATATATATATATAGGTTTAGGTTATTATGAAAAGTTTCTTAGAATGAAAAGAATGAGAAGTCATGTGTCACCTTTGCCACATCACCATGCCACATCACCATACCCCCCCCCCCCCCCCCCCCCTCCGAAAAAAAAATTGTTTTCCCGCCAAAAAAAATTTTCTTTTTGGGCAAAAAAAAAAATTCCCGGCAAAAAATTCCTGCCAAATTTTTTTACTGCATCACAACATGATTTTAGTGCATTAAGGTTATAAATTACTGCATCACAAACATGATTTTAGTGCATTAAGGTTATAACCTTGATTTTTGTGCATCATAGTTGATGCACTTAACTATTAACTATTATGCAGTAACTTATAATACAGATGCACCAAAACTTATTAGTGCATTAAGGTTATAAGTTACTGGATCACAATTATGATTTTAATGCATTAAGGTTATAAATTAGTGCATCACAGTTATAAAGTTACTGCATCACAATCATGATTTTAGTGCATTAAGGTTATAACCTTGATTTTAGTGCATCATAGTTGATGCACCGAATTATTAACTATGATGCAGTAACTTATAATAAAGATGCACCAAAACTTATTAGTGCATTAAGGTTATAAGTTACTGCATCGCGGTTATAAATTTACTGCATCATAATCATGATTTTAGTGCATTAAGGTTCTAAATTACTACATCACAATTATGATTGTGATGTAGTAAATTTATAACTGTGATGCACTAATGAAATTTGGCGGGAAATTTTTGGCTGGAAAAAAAAATTTTGCCCAAAAAAAATTTTTTTTTTTGCGGGAATTTTTTTTCCGGGGTGGGTGGGTGGAGTGGAGTGGGGTGGGGTGACACATGTCACATGACGTGGCATGATGATGTGGCAAAGGTAACACATGTCACCTCCACATGCCTTCTCATTCTTTTCATTATAAGAAACTTTTCATTATATATATATATATATATATATATATATATATATATATATATATATATATATATATCCCAATGGGCGGGCATGTCTTATAATTATCGTTGACATAATTTGCTATAGCAAATGAAGGAGGGTATTATTTTGATTGGCAAAATTTCTGAAAATAACAAATGCATCATAAATACAATAACGTAAAATATAATGATAAAAATTAATTCTAAAAGTATAGTAAATTACCTTTTGCCATTCGAGATACGATTGAAAATCTTGGTACAGTAAGTGTCCGCAAAATGACGACATGCACGTTACCATGGTTTTTGTCACCATTTTTAGCATCAACACACATTTACTATCCTATAATCACTTAGTGAGTCCTGGTGCTCGGTCCAAAGAAATGTCAAATATCAAGATAACTAAACGCTTTCCAATGAAACTCATTGACAAATGGAATGCCATAATGATAAGAAAATTCAGAGTGTTTCATGGCTTGACCAGTGGCTTTGTTGACCAACGCAAAAGAAAGATGGCCCTTTTGAGCCTTCACTCTTGTGCTAAATTTGAAATCTTTAATCCAATGCTGTTACAAAATCAAAACACAAAAAGTCAGCAACTTGGTACAATACTTAGCTCAACACTAAAGGGCATGTTTGGCAATGCATTGTGTTATTGATCATCTGATTACATGTTTAGAAGTCTCAATCAATCAGTTTTAAGTTTTCGAGTACAAACTAATTCTGATGATTCATAACTTAAAAATGGAAAATGAGCTCAACATTTGTAAAATAAGTCGAGCAAAATAAGCTTATAAGACTGAAAATAATGCAACTTTTTTCTTCAGATTAGATCATATACACTGCTATATGAAATAAGGCAACTTTTTTAATTGAGAAAGTGAATTGATGCTAGAAGGTTATCTTAAGATTTAGAGACAGTTATGCTGAGTGGGAGACTACAACAGAGATGCATGACGCTCCCCTGCAGTGGAACCGATCGCTTCTGGTATGAGAACTGCATTATTTTAGAAAATAAAGTTGCACGACCAGGTGTTAATGCGGTTGCATTCTCCACAACTGATTTAACATGTGTATCCTCCGACTCATTGCGACTTTGATCGTTTTCAATGACGACTGAATTAATTTCAATGAAAGATGCAGGTGTCAACTTAAGCAAATTGCCTTCACTGATACAACATGTAAATTAATAAGAAGCCATGAATACTTTATCAATGAATATTACAAATTCCTAAGGGAAATTAATTAAATAGAAATCAAGTTAATAAATTAAAGATAACACATACGTTGTTAAAAGAACGTGGTGGAATTTAGCTTTGACACCTGGTCCAAATCCAATTGGATAACTGTATTCACTTAAGTTGCTATATTCCCCCTTATAATTATGAGATAAATGATTGTAGGTGTGCAAAAACAGAACAAAAATAAGAGGCTAAGTAGCATTTACCATGATATGCTCGAGTAAAACGTGAATACAGATACTCTTTACCACTTCAGAAATGAAATGACGATGCCCTCGTAAAACTTGATGGTTTAAACGGTTAAGAATACGACTCTGATTAGAGCTATGAACAACCACCACATTTCCTTGCATTGCTATTATCTTCCCCACAGGCAAATTTACACCAAAGTCTCCTGATGGCATTGATGCACTCATCATGGTTCGAAGGCTCGAAGAACTATTACATAATCCTTTGGTTAAGTTAGTTGGCTGAATAAGATCTGCTTTTAGCTCTCTAAGTTTGACCTTTAAGAAGCTTAAATGATCAGCTGAAAGATGTACTTATTTTATTTACCAAAACACAAAATACTTTTACATGGTCACTGGCTATTATTTTAATTAGTAAATGAATATTTACCAGCTAGGGTAATGTCATGAATACTTGAATATGTAAATGTTATTACCCTAACAGAAATAATATTATTTTAAAATATTATTTTATATGTAAAGGAATGACCTGATTTTTAGTTGATGAATGGATATTGTTATGGTAACATGTATAATGACTAAGAGGTGGCTACGGAAATGATGAATAACATATGCATTGTACTAAATAAATAACGCATATGTGTGTTAGTGAAAGTAAGTGCAATGATAAGGAAGAACCTATGGTACAAGGACCAGAAACTGTTGAAATTAAACCATAATTTGCACATTGGATCGTAGCTGCAGACTATTTTACCAGTGGTTAAGGTTGGAGGTTACGAAGTTTCATAATGTACACACGAACAGTACACCTCCCATTCGACGTATCTTTTTCAATAAAATTTGAACTCCCGGTTAAAGTTTGAACCTATTAAACAGGTTACACAAAAGGTGTTACACAAAAGGTATGCATTAACATGGATTAACTTTTACCTTCTCGATATTTTCCATCATCACGCCCTTAACTTCTGAAACCTGGGCTTTCACCTTCGCAAGCTTACTAATCTGTTCTGGATGGTCCACACAGTACTGCATCTGCTCCTTCAGTTTGGGACTGGTACACAAGCATAGTTAAAGAGTTATGACCATATAACTGATGCGGCCAAAGAATAGACTCTTCACTTGTTCATACTGATCTGAAAACAATGACTCCACCTTTACCCTTAAGCTTCCTAATACCATGTTCATAATAAACAGAAAACTATTGGGATTTCTTAAGGAAATTTGATAACAATTTCTCGTTTCCTATTGAATATAAACTTTTCTCGGAGACTCAATGCATTTAGCATAACTTAGATAATAGTGGGTAAAATATAAGGCGGGTCTTCTTTAGGCAATTTGGTAACATTTTTTACAATTTTGATCCATTTGCAATATAATTTAACCCGATTTACATGTTTTCATGATATTACTCTTTCGGCAATTCCTAATCAAATGGTCATGTGAAGTGTTAAAAAAAATGTTTTCATTATTTGCACATTGAATCGTAGCTGCAGACTATTTTACCAGTGGTTAAGGTTGGAGGTTACGAAAAGCTTACATTAGCCACAGATGGTATTGGTTCTCCATGAAGTTCAACAACATGAGCATTGGACCGATTGTGTATGCTATTGAGTGAGCCCTATCAGAATGCCTTATAAGTCCCAACTGAGTTTCAATCTCTGTCCATTGGCTGGAACTGATGCAGACAAAGAATAGACTCTTCACTTGTTCATACTGATCTGAAAACCGTGACTCCACCTTTACCCTTAAGCTTCCTAATACCATGTTCATGATTGATTTGATGTCATGGGCCCTTGACCATATCACTTGATAATCAGGATTCCCACTTGCAAGCTGCACTTTCAGCCTGTCAATTTGCCATTAATGATCTGGATATCGTTTCAGATGCTGCAAATTCCGTGTCCCTAGACTTGCTTTCAGCTTTGAAATTTTTGCATTCCTCTGTGCAATAATTTGATCCCGCGTCTCTATTTTTGTTCCAAACATTATCTTCTTATTTGACACAGGCCAATTAAGAGTAAAGCTGCAAAATAACATACTTCTAGTAGGCGGTTGCATTTTGTAGGTGTGAGCTACCGACGCTGGTAACATTCGTGCGCTTTCGATATTTATATATGAAACATGAAAGTTAAATCAAATAGTGTATGAGTATGGAAAATGGCAACGTAAGAGTATACAATATCTCTGAAATATTAAAGATGTTTTGATACCTGAAATGATCGCCTACCAAGATATAGACCCCGCTGATGACATGAACTTGCAGCCGATACATTCATAGCCGCAAGTTTGTGTGCCTCAAGATCTGCCGCATGTTGTTCAGAAACAATAATTGGTTGAGCGCATCCGGCAAGCAATGACTATATACAATTATAAAATGCATGTAATGTCAGAATGTAGTTTTCACAAGATCCATCAAGTTTCTACCTATCAAATTACAGAATTTTTACCTCCTCATCCTGCAACACACATTAAGCTATATGTATCATGCTATTCATTTAGTTTACGGCAATGCCATATTGAGATACATCTTGCTGTCACCACCATGCTATCGACCATAGGACTAATATCTTTTATAGGCGTAATCTTCTGATTCATTGATCTTTGGTCCTTGCTTCATCATACTTGCAACACATATTATGTATTCAAAAGAGTCACATGTAATCTCAATACGCCGAATCATAATAATGTATAAAAAATAAGGTATCATATAACCACAATCTTGAAGCAAATAATTTAAATAACCTCATACAGAGATGCCTCATTTGCATTGTTACTATAATGTATGGGCACCTGTTTCGAACCTCAGTTTGAGTTGCCGGAAAAGACCAGTTCAGCATAACTTCTTGCATTATCCAGTAATTTTGAAAAATAACCATAAGACTGTTAATAAATAGATGAAAACACAAATATTATGTAAAGCGTACAAAGCCAAAAAAGAGAGTATTCTTACAGGTCTATCACCAAAGTTCATCATAACTGTGGGGCCATTCATGTGATGAAGGAAACAAAAAAATCAAGAAACATTAGAAGAGAATGCAGAAAAAATTGGATATTAGGGTTTTGAGAAAAAATATAATGAACCGTATATTTTTATGTATATGTTTTGTTTATGGTTACCTAAGTTGTAGGGATTCTCCTACATAATTGGTTGCATTTATAGATTATAATATGCAACATAATTATCAAAATAACGTGTTGCCTAAGTGGTAAACACACAAGTTATTTATCAAAACAACCAAGGTTCAATCCTTGCAAGGAACCTTTTTTATAAAAAAATTTCAAAAATCTTTAAAAAAATTCCGAAAATTACAAAAAAAAATAATAAAATTCGGAAAATTAAAAATTAATTGCAATTTTCAAAAATCTTTAAAAAAATTCCGAAAATTAAAAAAAACAATAATAAAATTTGGAAAATTAACAATTAATTGCTTAGTTGGACCAATAATGCTTATGTGGCATGAAAAATGATTATTTGGCATTGAGGTGGCATTAATGTCAAATACCTCCTGTTATATATAATATATAGATATATATATAGGGTAAAGTTAAAATAAAAAGACAAATATCCGTAAAAAGAATAAAAAGATTTATTTTATTTTATTTTTAAATTCTCCAAAAATTCCAAAAAAAATCTACAAGATCTGGTATGTTGGTGCATAAAACTTTTGTGAAAACTTTTTTTTATAATTTTGAGTTTTGATACGTTTTTTTAATGCACAAAAAACGAATTTTGATGCGCAAAAAAATTTTGATGCACAAAATTTTCAACTTGTTTTAGTTAGACGCGCAATGTTATTTTGATGAAAAAAGTCAAAAGAAGTTGGGTGCAAAAACCAACTTTGATGCACAAAAAAAGGATTTAATGCGCAAACGTATTTTTTCATAATTTTTTTCGGAAAAAAATATCCACTTTTAGAAAAAAGTTTTTCACAACTTTTTCATGCACCATCATACCCGCTCTTGTGGAACTTTTTTGGGAATTTTTCGAGAACAGTTTTTGAAAAAAATTCTTTTTTTCTTTTACGGATATTTGTCTTTTTATTTGATCTTTATCCTATATATATATATATATATATATATATATATATATATATATATATATATATATATATATATATATATATATATATATATATATATATATATATATATATATATATATATATATATATATATATATATATAGAGAGAGAGAGAGAGAGAGAAAGGATCTTATGAATAATAATGAAGATTAATTTTTCAAAGAACCAGCACCCTCTCCCTTCAAGAGAGAGGGTATTTATAGTGTTTACAAGATAAAGGGCATGTCCTAGGTTCTAGAAGAACATTTCATCACGGCTCATGGGCTTACTACATGAGCCGGATATTTAATTATAAACAATTATAAACCATAATATCTAACGACCTGTTACAAATATAATGACCGACACTTTATAATAATAACGTGTTCCAACAAGGAACAAGTTGATTTCGTAACTATAGAGCTTGCTTGAGTAATGACAGCTTGATCATAACTTTTGGATGACTTCTAAATCTCTTCTTTTGAACATATTTTGGATTACTTCTAAAACCTCTTCTTTGATGACGTTCAAAAATATGTTTTATAGAAGTTATCATGTATATATTAACAAATATAATGATTTTTTTAGGTGTCTTTAACTCTTGATGATGATATGACTATATTTTAGGAAAATGATGTATATGAACATCAACTAGCATAAATGATGTTATTATCCTATATACTAAAAGGCAGGAACATAAACCGTGCCCCCACACTGTAGCAACTACATTGGACGCATTAATTATTACGGGGTATGTGGTGGGCTGCTATTGGTGGTTTGATGTTCATGGCCAAAATCTATTCCAAACCGGTTGTTTCTATATATTTCAATGTGTGTTCTTGAAGCTTCTTCCGCACACACGCACAAATAACTTTCACAAACTGATTATCTAGAGTCTCCCAACTCTTTACCCATCATTCTTTTCCTTGAAGCTTCTCCTCAGATCCTCACCTTTAAGATACTAAAATACCCAAATCAAGATCATCAAAATGACAAACCTATAAAAGAGGGGGAAACCGCGTTTGATGACGGCCGTAATATTTTTATATGAAGAAGCCGAAATCAAGGGAGAGTCAACGTTTAGAGCTCATCTCAGGCTCAATATTATGAGGTATACTTTAATTAGTTTTCTATTGGGTTTTTTCCTTAATTCATACTCACAAAAAACTCACACTAAATCATCATCAAAATCCAAAAACGCATGTACATCAACACAAATCGAAAAATTAATTGAAATCTTGAACGGCGGAATAAGCAGTCGGATCATCAACAGCTTCGCAGCAGGCATATAAAGCTTCATTAAATGAAAGTATTGAACGGCGAAATATATTGTACATTTTTTTCCATCTAAATTTTAATTATTTTTTTCTTTTTGTGATTCAAGGGTGTGTGAAGTGAATTTGATTGAAGATGGTTGCTTTGTTGATGAGGTTACCTTTTTTAGCGCATTTAGTTGATGTGCTGGCGTGGTATGGTGTACCGAGAGATGTGGCTGTGGCGTTTGAGGATGTGGTCAGAGTTCATGGCGAGACTAATTCTATTGGTGAGTTACAAAATTATCCCCTGATAATTTGTTGTTGCTGAATATATGATACTCCGTATGTTTTATATCAATATAGGATTTAAGCTCAAGTATTCTTTTTTTATGAATTCAGAACATTTTTTTTTATTTGTTATTCCGGGTATGTGAGGAATATCGTGTAGCACCCGATTCGAAAGTACCGCCAGATCTTCGGTTATTTTGTTTACCGTAGACACAATAACCACATAACACTTATGAGGGATGTTATAAAGATTGGCTTTTGATTGATTAGTTGTTACTTGGTTTCTCTTTCAGGTCTTTTGGATTAACAACTGAGGTTGTTGGTGCTGCGGATATTGTAAGGCTAAATACGTTGATGTAGATTTTAATACAAATAAGCCGTAAAAACGTTTATTTATATTTTACGATCTTCTAATGTTTTTTCGATAACAAACGTAAAATCATTTTAACAAAACAAATAAAATACGTAAATAGTTTGAGTCAATAGTTTCCTAACACACTTACGTATTTACATAAAACACTATAACAAGTATAAGTGATTTTATGATTTAGATACATATGTACAACAACTAATGTTTACATATTGGGTTAACATATACTTAAACTAAGTATACTAAAATGGGTAAAAACAAGTATATACTAAAATGGGTAAAAACAAGTAATATACTAAATGGGTAAAAACTAGCAAATGGTATTGACCCATAACCCATGGTTTTATATATACCACTTAAACAAGTTCATTGTATCCTTGAGATACATTGTATCTAGAAAGAAAACCATGGATCAACCCATAACCCATGACCCATGACCCATAACCAAAAATACCCATGGGCAAAGAGGAGCGTTCCACGGATCCCTGGCTTTGTGCTAGCCGGATCCCTTGTGGGAGGGATCCGCGGGATCCGGGGAACAGTAGAGAAATTCCTCTATAAATAGAGATCCATTTCTTCCTTTCTACTTATCTCTTTACACACATACTTCCCCAGATAATATAACCCTCTAACCTCAGATCCAAGTGATCTATGTAGTTTGTCTTTTGTTTTTGTGTGATTCTCTAGGTTCCTCTTAAAGGCGAGATCACCACTTCTTGAAGACGAGCAAGATCAAGTCCATGAGTTGCCGTGCTTCGTCATCATCAAGACAACTAAGGTTCTCTTGTTGATAGTTCTTTCTTTCTCCATAGATGTTGGGTTGAAGGCATTAGTGAAGGATGCCGAAAGTGTCAAGATGAAAGCATTAGTGAAAGGAGTGGATCTCCTTGATAGTGTTGATAGTTCTTTCTTTCTACATATAAGTATTTGTTTATTTTCAAGGATGGTGATATCCTTGATAGTGTTGTAACAAGGAGTGGATCTCCTTGACATTAGGTGTTGTGTTGTGAAGGGTAGTAGTTCCTCCATAGTAATGGAACTAGGTGCTTAGCCTAGTACCTAATAAAGGGTAGGCGACGTTGTGATAGGATTAGCTCTCATTGGTGTGAAAGAACTCGGTGGTTAGCCTAGCACTGTATAAAGGGTAGGCGACGTTGTGTTAGGTATGGTTCACCTTGGTGTGAAGGAACTCGGTATTTAGCTTTGTACCGGAAAAAGGTTAAGCAATGTTGTGATCGCTTCTCCGCCATAAGGAGTTGGTGTAGTGCTTACGAACTCTCGAGTAGGTGACTCGGGGAGTGGAGTAGGGCAAGGAAGGTGTCCTTGTAGCCGAACCACTATAAATACTTGTGTCGTGGTGATGTGCTTCTTACTCTTTATCTTTCATTACACGTTTATATATCTATCTATCAACGTCCAACATAAACAACCAAATAGATTGACATAAGTCGATCTAAATATTTAAAAGGAAGTTTTAAATTGGTAAAACTATTCAACCCCCCTTCTAGTTTTCCACAATTGGCATCAGAGCTTCGTTACCAAGTTTCTTAAAGTATATTGTACTTTAAAATTTTGATACGATCCGTGTATGTTTGAAAACTACAAAGAAGGATTTTTTTGTCATATTTTCTTTTAAATCACTTTGTTGGACATTGATAGATCATTCTAACAATTTTTGTGTTCAAGAAATCTTCATGCTAGAATCTCTCCAAAATCTTCATTCAAAGAATAATGAAGTCAACATTCAAGGAAGGATCTAAAAAGTAAATCACAACTTACGTACACCAAGTACAAAAGATTACTTTAAAAGCTCATGAAGTATTTTTGGTATTTTGCCAAACCAAGAAGCATAGAGGTATGTTTTACTTTTCATTAGATAGGTTACATGAGTTTAATTTATTTCATCGCTCTCTTTGTTTAATAATTACTAGCATCGTTAGAAGTCTCTTTCGTCACTTTTCCGTCTTTTTCATCATCGAGAATAGTATTCCTTTTGATTCGTCAAACTAACGCCGTCGTCACACATGAACCCTCGATATGTGATTCTTCAAAACCCGTCATCCAAAAACAATCTTCATCTGATACCTCCAAACTATTTTTTTTTTGTAAGCTTGCTTATAAACCTACTACAAAAATAATGCCAAACAACCCTACTTCTGTCCACAGTAGCCGGATCCCCCTAGTTGTACTAGCCGGATCCCAAATAAAAGGGATCCGGGGGAACCGTGGAACAGAACTCAGATATACGCTTTCAAAAAATCACCACTGATTTTTTACCTCTACTCACATAACACAAAACCGACTAAACCACTGATTTCATCCTCATTAGATTCCATACTCTCAAGTATTCCCTCCAAGAACACCATTGTAAGTAATTACATTAACTTGTTCTAATTCTCATCATCCACATTCTAGGGTTTATGGTTTTACTAATCTCTAATCAATTAGTTTAATTAGGGTTTTCAAAATTAATCATGAAAAGGGGCTTTTAACATAACTAAGTTCACATTGTGTTCACAACATTGTTAATACAATTAAAAACCATAAACCCACCTCAACTATCTTTGCCTAATTGAAAATTTTGTTTTTGTAAGGACCAAGCATGCCTAAAGCCACTCAACAAGATCATCATGATACCGTCCATTACCTTACTCATTATTATCGAAATGAGGAATTCTCAAAAACCGACCGCAAGGTCTTCAAAAAGCTCGAAAAATGACTTATCCACGAAGGTCGTGTAATCAAGGAATGTTTCCTTGAGGATACCGACATTCGTCAAGTCTTCTCGACAATCAATTTTGATTGTCTTCTTGACATTGACGAACAAATTTGTCCGGTCTTCATCTTTGAGTTTTATAGAAGCATTAGGATCATTCGAAACATCGATGATAGCATTTCAATCGCTTTCATCATCAATACCCAAAACTTTACTCTTCCTCTCAACACCTTTGCTCAAATTCTTCGCATTCCTTGTGAAGGAATTTGTATGTACTCTCAAGATTGGGCAATTAACACTCAAAACCTTGCACTTGATCCTAAACCAATGTACCATACTCCTCTTGATGAACCCGAAACCATCCGTGACACCATCTTCAAAATAAGAGCCGATCAATCTCGTTTCGACCGAAACAAGAAACTCATTCACCGTAATCCTTTTCAAATGGAACTCTTTGAAATCCATCCCATGTATAAGAAATGGGAAGAAATCCTTAGGGAAAACGTCATAAGCCTAGTTGGAAACAAAGATCATCCAAACGCATGTCTTGTGCAAATGATCTATTCTCTTATCCACCAAAAGCCATTTAATCTCACCTATTACATGGTAAGGAGAATGGCTGGGGTATTCAAAGCTTCCAACATGGTACTTCCATATGGTATGCTCCTAACACGACTTTGTAAGTATGTTAGTGCATTGCAACCATCCCCTATCAACAATGATCATTTTCTTGCCGATCATGTAATGGTACCTCTTACCAAAATACCCTCTAAACGCTTCAAGGTCAATGGAAAGAAACCTAAAGCTCTCTCGGACTCCTCGGAAGGAGAAGAAGAAAATGAAGAAGAAGAAGATGTCGACCCCATAACCAACATCAAATTGGAACCATTTGATTACTATGATCAACTTCCAATCATTCCAAACGAAACCGCGGAGTTCAAAAAAATTGAGGGGTATGATTCAAAACCTTGCTTACAATCTCACCAAGCCGTCAAAAAGGAAAAGAAAGGATTGACGAAAGAGACAAATATGCTTATTTTCTTTTATTCTATGTATGAATGATTATGCTTTTGCACTGTTGGTTTGTGGTAATTGAGATATTGTTACTTTATCATGTTTTTATAAGTGGTACTTTGTGATGACATGCTTGCTCTTATTGCTTAGCTTAAGCGATTATTTGTGTGCAAAATCTGCGCATCATTCTGTGAGGATTCTGATCTGCAGATGCCGAATCCCTAGGATTAGCCTAGCCGGATCCCTCCATTGAGGGGACCGTGGGATCCGTGACATCAGATCAGCAATACAACATCCCTTACATCAAGATAGCTTTCTGGATAACAAACATATGATACTAGAACCCAACTAAGTCCACTTCAAGGATGAGAAAGGCTTAGACACACTTATGGCTTACTAGAGATCTTAGTCAATTCCGCTTCAATACTCACAAATTGTTTCTCATCTTTCAAAACACTTAGGTGGACATATTGAACAATTTTAGAAAATTGTTTGTAGTCATCTCTATCTCAAAATGGGTCAAGAATTAAGCTTTTCAATTCTTTTGAGTTTTAAAGATTTTTTTTAAATTCCATCTCAAGCCAAAAATCTGATCACTAGGATCATTTATTATGACTTGACACCATCAAAACACTTAGTGTTATCCTTGAACATCTATTGGTAGTCATTTAAGCCCATCTCCCTTTCATAGAAGGCAATCATTTGCTATAACACTTATTACCCTTGATCATTCAAGTACCCTCTCATCTTAAACACTTAGGAGAACTGAAACACTCAAAATGAGATAGGCTTTAGCTCCTAGAAATCTCATTTCAAACCTGTCATAACTGCTGAGAGCCGGATCCCTAGGATCAGCCTAGCCGGATCCCTCCAAGGAGGGAACCGTGGGATCCGGGTGACAGATTATGTCAAACCTTGCTAAAACAATCATTTCAACTTTCCTTCCACTCCATTTCATCTTAAATGAGTTCCTAGATCAGTGAAACTCTGAACTTCAACCTTGTGCATGTTAATCATCACATCTCTAAGAATGTTAGTGGCTTAAGTCTTAAATGCACTTGCCAAGTTCTTCCCTTTATAAGCCATATTGCTAAGAACACTTTAGTCATCAAACACAAACACAATTATCAGCAATTGCAACCATCTCCCTTAGTCATTTCATCATGAGAAAGGCCCCTAGTGCTAACTCATCCACTCAAGAACCACCCAAGAAACTTGCTAGGATCATACACGAAGTTTCCTCAACCGAATCATCTCCGGTTAAGTCCACTAATGCTAGGATTTCCCCTACACCAAAGAAACCAATCAAACTAATCCCCAAGAAGAGTGTTCCCACTAGGATTTCATCACCAAACTCTACTAAACCAAACATACCCTCCACAACTCAACCAACATCATTGGTGCCTAGAGCCACCTCACAATCTCCACATTCTCGCAATGTAGAAGAATTACCTCCTTGGCCATCTCACCTTACACCACTACCAACAAACTCACTTGAAATGGTTAGGCAACAAAATCAAAATGTTGAATCAACACTTGATCCAATATCTAACTCTCTCATTCCCCCCAATAGCCCATTTTGGATTATGAGAAGACATCAAAGTCAACCACCCAACCACATGGAAGTTGATACTCCCTTACCTCCACTCTCAAACATTGTAGAGTCATCACCTAATGAGCCTCCACCAATTCCTTCTTCATTTGAAGATCCTCAACCCACTTCACTTGAACTTCCACTTCAAGAAACTCAAAACCATGACAAGGATTGCTATCATTGTAAACATGTTGAAAGGTTGATACATGAACTACGTGAAGAGCAACGTTTCATGTTTTATCACCTCCTCGAACGTTTCCAAGAGGTCAACAAGCCTAAACTACAATGAGCATCATAAGTCACAAGCTCAAACTTAAAATGTTTAGGAAACTTATATCATCCTTGATCACCATTAAGCTTTTAGTTGAATCTTGAGTTAGGATAACTCATTAGCATTAGTAGTACTTGTATGGCTAAGTTCATTCTCTTAGTTTTAGAGATTTGTTTGATCATCTCTTGTTTTATTGAATGAATAAATATTTGCTATGTTTATTTTGTGCATTGTGCTTATTATTTTTCACATAACTCATCTCTTCATTAACATTGCTTGACACATCTTCACTGCTGAAGAAACTGTCACCAGATAGCCGGATCCCTCCAACATATCTAGACGGATCCCTCCAAAAAGGGAACCGTGGGATCCGTGGTACAGAAGCACAAATTTCTACTAACTTGAGTTTTATTTGTAGGAAATTATGCACTATACTCTTGCTTTCTAACCTTTACTTTGTAGATTTTCAAAATACACATGAAGATTTTGACACCATAAAGCTAGGGGGAGCTTTGTGTCAAACGATATTGCAAAAACATTTGCAACTTAATCCAATTTTGGATTATACTTCATGACACCCCATTGCAACTTTGCAATCTTCAAGGGGTAGCACGTTATCGTTATTTAGAAGAACCATTTGCAAACATATTTACAAACACAATTAGTTTATTTTACGTTATGTCCTTGACGCCCTCTCAAAGGGATGGACTCGTCAAGGGGGAGTTAAGACGAGTACCATTTCCGTCACTTGCTCTCTTTACATTTTCTTTTACATATTTTTCTTATTAAAAAAAATTGAGTTAGTTTCTTTTAACACTTTTTGTTTCGACAAAAAGGGGGAGAAGAAAGTAAAAACTACTAATTCAAATTTGCTACGAATTTTAGTTTTTCTTAAAATAATTTTATGTTTTGTCATCAACAAAAAGGGGGAGATTGTTAATACAAATAAGCCGTAAAAACGTTTATTTATATTTTACGATCTTCTAATGTTTTGTCGATAACAAACGTAAAATCATTTTAACAAAACAAATAAAATACGTAAATAGTTTGAGTCAATAGTTTCCTAACACACTTACGTAATTACATAAAACACTAAAACAAGTATAAGTGATTTTATGATTTAGATACATATGTACAACAACTAGTGTTTACATATTGGGTTAACATATACTTAAACTAAGTATACTAAAATGGGTAAAAACAAGTATATACTAAAATGGGTAAAAACAAGTAATATACTAAATGGGTAAAAACTAGCAAATGGTATTGACCCATAACCCATGGTTTTATATATACCACTTAAACAAGTTCATTATATCCTTGAGATACATTGTATCTAGAAAGAAAACCATGGATCAACCCATAACCCATAACACATGACCCATAACCAAAAATACCCATGGGCAAAGAGGAGCGTTCCACGGATCCCTGGCTTTGTGCTAGCCGGATCCCTTGTGGGAGGGATCCGCGGGATCCGGGGAACAGTAGAGAAATTCCTCTATAAATAGAGAACCATTTCTTCCTTTCTACTTATCTCTTTACACACATACTTCCCCAAATAATATAACCCTCTAACCTCAGATCCAAGTGATCTATGTAGTTTATCTTTTGTTTTTGTGTGATTCTCTAGGTTCCTCTTAAAGGCGAGATCACCACTTCTTGAAGACGAGCAAGCTCAAGTCCATGAGTTGCCGTGCTTCGTCATCATCAAGACAACTAAGGTTCTCTTGTTGATAGTTCTTTCTTTCTCCATAGATGTTGGGTTAAAGGCATTAGTGAAGGATGCCGAAAGTGTCAAGATGAAAGCATTAGTGAAAGGTGCTTATCGTCCGTGTCAAAGCATTAGTGAAGAATGCTAAAGGTGTCAAGACGAAGGCATTAGTGAAGGGTGCCAAGCGTTGTGTCAAAGGCATTAGTGAAGGATGCCGAAGAATCAAATCAAGTGGCATCTGGGAAGAATGCCTAGGTCGTATAATCGATGAGGTGCATCGTTATACATATAAGTATTTGTTTATTTTCAAGGATGGTGATATCCTTGATAGTGTTGTAACAAGGAGTGGATCTCCTTGACATTAGGTGTTGTGTTGTGAAGGGTAGTAGTTCTTCCATAGTAATGGAACTAGGTGCTTAGCCTAGTACCTAATAAAGGGTAGGCGACGTTGTGATAGGATTAGTTCTCCTTGGTGTGAAAGAACTCGGTGGTTATCCTAGCACCGTATAAAGGGTAGGCGACGTTGTGTTAGGTGTGGTTCGACTTGGTGTGAAGGAACTCGGTATTTAGCTTTGTACCGAAAAAAGGTTAAGCGACGTTGTGAAGGCTTCTCCGCCATAAGGAGTTGGTGTAGTGCTTACGAACTCTCGAGTAGGTGACTCGGGGAGTGGAGTAGGGCAAGGAAGGTGTCCTTGTAGCCGAACCACTATAAATACTTGTGTCGTGGTGATGTGTTTCTTACTCTTTATCTTTCATTACACGTTTATATATCTATCTATCAACGTCCAACATAAACAATCAAATAGATTGACATAAGTCGATCTAAATATTTAAAAGGAAGTTTTCAATTGGTAAAACTATTCAACCCCCCCTTCTAGTTTTCCACAGTAGATTCCATTGAGGTTTAACATGTAATCCTTAATTTTTGTGTTTGTTTGTCTTTCTGTCCAATTAAATAATTATGGGGTTTGCTTAGATTTGACAAGTTTAACAATTTTGTGTCCCTTTGTTGCAAAGATTGTAAATTTTGGGTTGGGTTCTTTGTTTAATGCAATTGGTTTTGATTATTGCCTTTTTCAGATATGTTGGAAATGAGTTATAGATCATGATTATGTGTAAAAATAGGTTTTTGGTGTGCTTTGAGGGTGCTTGCTGATATAGTTGCAAGTGGTTTCGTTGTATTTTGGTAGTTCAGTATTTGTTCCATACGGTTTGTATTTATGGAAGGGTAATACGTATCTGTGCATGTGAACATAGTGAATCCAGATCCTCTAAATAAAAATGAGTTAGTTGATGGTTTATGATTTCCAGATTATGATTCTTTCACGAATTAGTATAGGGGGTGTTTGGATTATGTGAAAGTTTACCAGTAGGAAATGTAAAGCTGATATCTTAGGGGGTGTTGGGATTACCTTCTTTTGCTGCTAATGGCTTATTTTTAAAAACTCAACTGCATTAAGAATGAGATTATAATACATGTTGTTTGTTGCAAAGATTATATATACTATAGTGCTCATTTTTTGCCTACTCTCTGATCCCGTGTTATATAATTAGGGTGTGCTTGATTGTCTGAAGAAACAAGAAGCGAATATGGCTTTAGAAGGAAAAAAGAGGTTGGATGCACAGAACAAAATGTGTTGAATGTTAACGAAAAGGTAAAATGAATATGCGAATTGATAACTACAAGTTGTGATTTTAATTATGAGAAAGTACGTTTAGTTAACGGGCAGTCTGCATTATCGATTTACAGGTAAAAATGCAAGAGCACATGTATGCAAGGTTGGAAGAGTACAATGATGGTCTTTAGAAGAACAACTTCAAGATGATTTAAAAGAAGCTAATCGTGCCAAAAAATAAGTGGGTACTGAGAAAGCTGCAATATTGCAAACTGGATTACATAACTAGGGTAAATCCTTTATTTCCAGCAATTCCATTTTTTGTAATTGTTTTTAAGTCATTTATCAGGTGCTCATATAAATTACATGGATTTCAGGTTTGACTTATATTTCCGCAAAAAACCATTTGGTGGTGAGTACATAGTATTTTCTGATCTCGAATAGCGCATAAAAGACACCAAATTGTATTGGTCTTCTCACTTTATTTATACTTTTGTTTGTTTGTATCTTTTAGGCATCATTTGACAGATGTTAGCAAAAGCTCAGAAAATACCAACAAACGGATGGAGCATGCAAGATGAAACACCGTGGCCGGGAAATAACACACGAGAGCATCCTGGCATGATTAAGGTAAATTATTAATTTACCGTTTCGACATTATGATTTGTTCAGCTTGGCATAGAGGAAAAAGGGGGGAAATAAGAAGACATAGACATTTCCGAACGCACTTAATTCCACAGATCTGTTATGGTTTCTTCAATTAACCTTATTTCAATTCGAGTAGTACTTCATTGCTATACAATTTAATATTTTGTTAAGAGGATAATTCTTATTTTATTCACTTTGGGCTACAATTTAGGGTCATTTTAGCTTCTGAATTGCATTACTTTTGCCATTAATATTGAGCAATGGCTGGTGAGTGATATTTCCATTAATGAAAAATAAATAACTTTGGATTGGAAGATACCATAGATATCAGCAACACCTAACTTTCCATGTACTCGATTGATTTTCAGCGTTCTCTCATATGTTACACTAATAATGCTTTCTGAAAACATATGTAAGTAGTATACACGGATTAGCTGAGCACCTATCTTGATCCAGCTTCAAAAGGACTGGCCAACAATGTAATAAGGTTAATTCACAGATAAAAAATAATAAGATTTCCTTCTCATAATGTACATTCCATCTTTTTTGACTTCATAATATCAACACCATTTCGTGAATGGAATAAAACAATTCCTGTCTTTCTTTTCCAGGTTATTAAGGTTGTAGATTGGTCGGACAGTGTTGCCATTTTATTAGCAGTTGTGATAAGGTATATGTTGACATCGAATGGTCTAAGTTCACTGCTACAAATTGGTAACTAATGTTTAGTTATCACTTTCTCATGGGATGCCTTTGTATACTGGAGAGTCTAGAAAGTAAGAAAATGGGTAACAACATTTACTTCAATAAGTTTCTCGAACTTTATACAGAATTATGTCAATATCTTTGATCTTAGTGCTCTTTTTGGTGCATCAGATTCCTTGGACATAAAAGAAGTTTATACAATGTGGTGACACTATGTTGGAAACCTGTGGAATTTGCCAAGAACATGGCATTGCTACGTTGGTAAGTCAAAGATATGGTAAAACTAAACAGGGTAGCATTAAATTGAGATTATGATGAGTTACTTCTAAATACTTAGGAATTTTGGTAACGGGTCAAAATGGGTCATTTATTGTAAAGGTAAAAATGGCAAATATGAATGTTGCAATAAATGGCATAACAAACTGAAAGTTTGTTTGGTCAAATGTGACGATATAATGAGTTGATGACGATTGGTCATTTTTAAAAATTGAAACACTAAATCCAACAACAGTTTAATCGGTCAAAATTTGAATATTTTTCCAAGTTAACCGAGAAACGTAAATCCCGACAACAGCTTAATGGGTCAAAAGTGGGGTTTTTTTTGCAACTTAAGCGACTTTAACAGATATTTAAAAGTTTTGATAATTATATGTATGAATTTCAGGATCGATTAAGTTGGATGAACACGAACTCTAGAAGACAATCAAATTAGTGGGCAACGAAAGAAGGAAGACCCTTAATGACTGCCTTCCAGATTTTATAATGTAAGATTGTGAACAATTGATATTGTTTTCACGAGGCATCTTGAAAACTGCTTTTGTGCCTCATTAAATAAGCAGATAATAGTTTTAACCAACAATTCCAAACACTCCCTTTCTGTTATTTAGCAGTATTAGATTGTAGAGCATTCTTCCTAATTTTTAAAAAAACATACTCTTTTCCATGGATTGCAGCAAAGGAGTTTGTACACTTTTAGCAATCACAAATGCTATTAAAAATCTATTTGGTTTGTGAATTTTCAGTTTTCATGTAATAAACGTGCAGCCCCCATTTTTTACTTTTTGCCCTATTAGTATTTGCTAAATGGAAATATGTATGTGATTAAATTACAACAGCTTTTGTGTTTGCAGAATTTTGAAGGTTGGAGCTGTTGGCGTTGCAAAAACAGATAATATGGCAAAAGGAAATGGATTGGCTTTTATCGTATGTCTTGGACTCTTGGCTGTTTTAAAGCACCAAATTAATAAACTTTTAGAAATCTATTAGTACATGTGGCTATGACATATTGCTATCAATTATGGTTTTGGTCTTCTTTTTTATTGGCACCTCGCTTCCTTATTTAATCGGTTTTGATTGTGATCACCTCATGTTGTTTTAATGATGCAAACAATCCCACGACAACACGCCCTAACACAACCCTCCCGCGGCAACGTGCGGGCTACAACACTCGTTAAGACTATCTTTTGGGATAATGATATAGTAATAGCTTTAGTTTTGCACTCGTTTATGTTTGTTTTACGTTTATTTATGATCGTTATGTTAATTTATGTCTGTTTACGTTCATTTATGTTCGTTTACGTTCGTTTAACCTATTAACGAACGAACATAAACGAGCATGAACAAGTTCAAATCTAAATGAACGAACATGAACAATTTTGGTCCGATTACGCGTTCGTGTTTGTTTATTTGTCCGACTAAAATTAAA
Organism: Chrysanthemum makinoi; assembly: GCA_910596185.1. Lineage (NCBI taxonomy): Eukaryota > Viridiplantae > Streptophyta > Magnoliopsida > Asterales > Asteraceae > Chrysanthemum > Chrysanthemum makinoi. The sequence continues at coordinate 21,083,230 of OU343219.1, forward strand.
TGAACAAACATGAACATACCTTTGTTTGTGTTTGTCTGGTTCGTTTACAGCCCTAAGACCATTTGTTACTGTTCATGAAGCTTACAACTTAAACATCAAAAAAATATAGATGTCCTCACTTGCTGAGGACACGCAAAAAAACCTTTGTCTGGGGTTCGTGTTATTCCAGCGCGTTTTCTAACAACTGCTTGTCTCATGCACTAACAACGCATCATTTTTTTAGATGTGAATGAAGGAAGGTAAACAATACACCATTTTTTAGATGTGAATGAAGGAAGGTAAGGGATAAAATTTTTGGAGAGATGAAAGTTTGGGGATGAGTAATGATAAGAAGGTATATGAGATTTATAGGGAGAATAGAAAAAATATTGTCAGGTGGTAGACGAGTGAAATTTATTACTCAAAATTATCTAATATATGAAATGACCATTATGCTCTCAGAGTAAAAACGCACGTTTGGTAGAGAACAAACATTGACTGACAGAATAAAGTTAAAGGGATCTTGAATGATTCAAAAAGTGAACAATAGAGACCTTGGGTGTATTCAATTTTGAAAAGGACTCGGCATGTATTTTTTGTACAAGCTCAGGGACGAACGGTGTATTATACTCTAAAAACTAAATTCATAGTTCTTTTTGAAAATGTCTAGTCAATACTACTTATAATAGAGGAATGAATCTCTCTTCTCATGGTCTTAAAATTAAGACTTACAAAATACAATATTTATTGTACAATACACAATGCACTATTAATGATCTTTCTCATCAATCTTAAACTTAATGTATAAAATACAAAGCAATATTAATGTGATCAAGATATTTAACATAGTCAATTAATTAACTGGTCAATAAATACAATTAATGCGGTTATTAAAACACCCCTTACACAAGAAAAATAAATTATCAAGCATATTGTACAACCAACTTAAACACAATTCCTGCATTAAATGTCACTGATACAAATAATAAAACACATTATACAAATATTCAAGCCCGAACGGGCAATGAGCCAAATGAGCCCGAGCCCGAACGGGTACGGTCCAAACAGGGTCGAGCCCGAACGAGCACGGGCCAAACGGGCTCGAGCCCGAACGGGCAAGGGTTAAACAAAATTCTTAATATCCGTAAATTTATTGTCAAAAAAACATAATAAACTAAAATACATGTTTCACCGGAAACTTTTATTTCAAGGTATCCGCCGCTGCAACACGCGGATACCCTGCTAGTCACTAAAATGAACTAATGATATAACAAGTTGAAAAATCTCCGAAAACTTATATTGAAAAAAAATAGAAAAAAAAAAATAAAAATAATAGAAAAATCATAGCTACAATCGCTATGAAAATGACACTAAATTTTGTACAGTTTCTTTGTAGTGGAAAACCTATCACGAGAACCTTATATAAATATGAAAGGGGTCGAAACTCGAAAGTTTAAAACAGTTTATTTAAGGGGGCGTTTGGTTGGGGCAATTTGGGGGATATTGGAGGCATTTGCATTTTAATTCCCTTCAAATGTCATGTTTGGTAACTCAAATGGAGGAAATTGAAGCAATTTACAATTTCTCGAATTGCCAAAATGGAATAAGAATCTTCCAAAAAGTGAAAAATTTAATTTGCTTGAAAAAAAATTTATAAACTTTTTTTCTTATTGTTTTTTTATAAACTTTTAAATAGAATATTTATAATTTTTTTTATAAAGTTTTTTTATAAATTTTTTATAAACTATTTTATAGATTTTTTTTAAACTTTTATTATAAATTTTTTATAAACTTTTTTTTATAAATTTTTTATAAATTTCTTATAGATTTTTTAAACTTTTTTTATAAACTCTTTTATAAACTTTTATAAATTTTTTATAAACTTTTTTTTATAAACTTTTTTTTTAATTTTTTATAAATTTCTTAGAAATTTTTTATAAACTTTTATAAATTTTTATAAACTTTTTATAATTTTTTATAAATTTCTTATAAACTTTTTATAAACTTTTTAATAAATTTTTATAAACTTTTTCATAAATTATTTATAAACTTTTTTTTATAAATCTTTTATAAACTTTTTTTATAAATTTTTTCTAAACTTTTTTTATAATTTTTTTTATAAACTTTTAAATAGAATTTTTATGAAATTTATATTAAAAAAATAAAAAAAAAATTATAAATTTCTGTGAACCAAACATGCGAATGTATTTTAAATTCCGAAATTTTAAATTCTCAAGAATTTAAATTTTCTAGAATTTAAAATTCCGGAATTTCAAATTACCCAACCAAACGCCCCCCAAGAGTTTTACACGAATATCTAATTTATTAGTCTTGGTATTCAACATATATTTTTAATTCAAAGATGAAAAGAATCAAAATAAAATTGCAACATTATTGACGCATTTAATATATCCGGATTCTTCAGAAAAAGCTTGTCCAGGTAGGTACGGTTTTTACTGATAGGCGAAACATACAATGTTAGTGTGTTTGTATTTCGACTAACTTCAAAGGAATCCGATTTCTGAGTTATATAATTAATGGTAATCTATAATGATACAAACCTACAAAGATTACATACTAGAACGAAGGAACTACACAACTAACAACACAGGCAAGCAAGAGAACATTTTTTCTCCACCAACCTAAAGAATGTGAAAAACAAAATCACAAAATGAAAATACTGCAACGAGCCTCATTAGAACGGGTCATCTCCGAGGTGGGTTCATTTCTACTTCCTGACCTCTTAACTCCAATGAATTTCCAAACTTCTCGGCTTCTCTTGCTATTTGTATATCCGAAGGTTTACAATGTTGTATAAACATTTTTATAACAAATCTAGGAACAACGGCTGCTATCTGGATGCCAAGCAAGCAAATCCAGAATGATACTTTGCTCCCAAGATCAAAGATTGCCCTGAGAAGATTACATTTGACTGCATTAATTTCTACTTCAATGCAGTATATTTTTCTGATATCTCCTAACATTTGCATAAATATAAAAAGGATATACATTAAAGGGGCAGATATAGAAGTTAAACCACGTTTAGGGCATGCACGTGTATATGCCGCAAGAAGACAAACATAATACGACCAACAAAGATTCCCAAACAAAAAGGAAAGAAGATAGCACTAGCCTAAGTGCAAACATGAAGTCATGGATGAAAAGCTTTATCGTAGTTTTAAGCATTAACTGCGGAGAAAGGATAGTTTTGTTTCCAGGGGAGAGATACAGATTTGACTATTGAGGTCAAACCATTTATTTACAACTCCAAGATTGTTAAGACTGCCTAAAACTTTTGGTGCAACTCGACAGGTAAGATTTTATAAAAAGGATTTTACATAATACTAAAAGAAAAAAGATATGACCTGGAAAGTCAAATGGGCAGAGGTTATACATACCAGTAACCAGGTAAGAAGGGAATCATGTCGATGATGATAACACAGATGCAAGTAGCAAAAATAGACCCCCAAACCGATGCATGACTGATCCAACTCCACCTAATTACATCCATGGATAAGTGTATATTAACAAGAAACACCACTGCAAGGGTCCAAAGATCTCCTAAGCTCGAACCATCAATATCACTTTTCCAGTATGCAAAAAGAGGAACATAGAACACCACTATACTCTGCCACAATGTATCCGCTATTGTAAGCCAAAACAGCTTAGAGTTGTAGCTTTCATGCCTATGGCCAGCCCCGTATAGCTGAGGATATGCCAATAGAGACCTTCTACTTAGGTTCTTATCAAGAACAGCTATTATAATTGTAGGTACTGAAGTATATAGAACAGAATATAACACACTGCTCCATTCGGTAATAGCTGTGGTCAATGTGAAGCCTGTAAAAAGCACATACCTGAACATATATGTAGGTAAACATCAGAAAATGAAAAATAGGGGTGGTAATCCACGTTTCAATTTAATGATACGGTGGTTAAATAGAAAAAATAAATTACGAAACGAGCAAGTCATAATGGATCAATAGTCGTCTAAAGGGTATATCAAATAGTATAATCTGCTAAATTGTTTTATCTAAAAAAAGTAGCTTTTACTTTATTACTCCCTCCGTCCCATAATAATTGTCCACTTTGACTATTTTGAGTCTTTCTTATTCAACTTTGACCATTAATATTTTTATTTGTGTTATATATTACTTGATGAAAATTATACCAAATTAAAATACATTTAAAACCCAATCTATTCATATATTTTTCACCAAGTATTATGTTACACAAATAAAAATATTTATGGTCAAAGTTGAATAAGAAAGACTTAAAAAAGTCAAAGTGGACAATTATTATGGGACGGAGGTAGTATAATAATATTTTTGACCAATCCTCCCAACCCCCATCGTTCCACCTCAAATGAAATCTTTCTTTCAGTAGGGAAATGTGAAAACTCCAAATTCTTATCTTGCACATAAAAAGAACATGAGATATATCACAGAACGTTGGGAATCGACATGTTATCCATCCACCATATGGAGTACATTTATCTTATTTGCTTTGCCTGCAAGCTTTCATAAAGTATTACTTATTAAAAGGTTTAAGAAATCTGACATCATAGTATCCACTAGCACCAACAATATTTTATTTGCTTTTTGTAGCTCTTCTAAATGGTTGAAAGAAGGGAAGTAAAGCCTACTGTGAAACCTTAAGATAAGGGGCTTGGAATCTTTCTCTCAACGTTATCGCACTTTTGCCAAGGGAGCAACCCCGTTAATATTATTATTATTATCGTAAATTGGATCTATATAGAAATATGTACGTCCATGGAATTCTCTAGTGACCTCGGGTTATTCTGAATGACCAATAGGAAGCATAGAGAAGTTTATTTTCTCTACCATACACCAACTAGAATTAGCAAAAGGTTCTCAAACTTGCACCAAGTAATCAACTAACCTAAATTAGAGATTATTATTTTATTAGGAAGGTAACTATTTATCTTTCTAATTAGAGATACACACTTACCAGAATAAGATAAGGACAAAAACTGCGTTCCGATAAAAATTATAGAGTATCATGTAACCCATGCGCTGGTAATTCCAATGTCCATGGACCAACAAAAGAGGAACCAGAAACCTGAATTGCCCCATAGCAAAATCAGATGCCATCACAGCTTGACGACCCTCTTGGCCACTGATTCCAATTCCAACATCAGCCATTTGAATCATTGAAACGTCATTGGCACCTACCAACAATCACGAGTAGCAATTAACATAAGAGCCAAATTAATATGAGTGCGCACTGTTCTAGAAAAAAGAGATACAGCTTGACTGTTTAGGTCAGACAGATTTCTCGAAGTCTGAGTGAGTTCTCTAAGTTATACAAAATTATGGTAAGAGATCTTCGTAAAATGTAGAGTTTGTATTAACATTATTACTATCTATATCTGATTGTACGATGAATAGCTTATTAGCTTCTTTTTTTACGAATGGAGTTACAGTCTTTTTGGATTCCTACTTTTATTTTTTTATTTTATTTTTTTGTATAGACAAAGACTCCGTTTTTTCCTTTCTCAACACATTTCCACAAAGTGGTGATATTTGCTATGTAAAGAAAGATTACTTCCTGGAGAAGAGACATCTCATGTCCCTAGAACAATAAACAATGCTTACCATCCCCAATGGCAAGGGTCATGTCATCTGTCCTATTCTTAATCAATGCCACAATCCCAGCTTTTTGCAATGGAGCAACTCGACAACATAGCACCACAGCACAAAAACTGGCGAGCTGGAATAGCTGAAAAATGAAGAAAAAGACTTTAAAAATTCCACATGTAAAGATAAAAGTTTTATGTGGCTATTTTGGCAAAATCATGTTTGGATTCACCGATCTGGATTACATATAGTCTTAACAGGTCAAATAAAAATGCTAGCTGAAAAAAAAAGGTTGTAAGTTGCTCACAGTATATTTTGGAAGCAATAAAACTTGTAACTTGTAAGGCCTTTTGATTTTTAAAGAGTTAGGTTAAATTTTTGTAATTAGTTGCGAATATAAAAATTAAATCAATGGACAAAAAGTGTTTGTGGGCAGCCTGACCCGAACTGGAGAGATACCCATTTTTACTTTTACCTAACCCACACGACCATGAACTAAACTTAAACAAAGGAAACTTTGGGTTCAAAAGTATTCAGTAATTACCTGCTCTTCGAGCTCAGAGTCGAGGATATATACAAGGCTGTTTCCATCAATGATTAAGGCACTAGAACTGGAATTACCTCCAGAACCACCAGCATCATGATCAGACACTATAGGATTTCCAAATGTACTCAAGGCCTCATCCAAACTCTTCCTAGACGACATTTTAGAGTTGGTGTTAATTACTATCTGGATCATGTTGCTTGTTAGGAGCTTAGAAGAGTAGCCAATTGAAATTGCAGTTTCTTGTTTATCACCAGTCAATACCCAAACTTTTATGTCAGCCTTTCTTAAAGACTCAATTGCTTCTGGAACACCTTTTTGCAATCTATCCTCAATTGCAGATGCACCAATTAAGTCGAGATTGGTCTCTAAATTAATGGCAACCTTACGAAGCAAGGCTACCCTACCCATCATAGCATTGCTAGCCATCTCATACGAAGACTGCCATTGCTCAAATTCAGGAACACCCAATTCCCGCATTCCAACAACAAGGGTCCTCAAACCAATGGAAGAATATGATTGAAGATGGCCTTCAGTGGCTCTTACTACATCCAAGTTAAAGGATTTGTTAATAATGTTAAACATGGAAGAGTCGGCACCCTTAACAATAACTTTTACAGAGCCATCAGGGATTCCTAATATAACTGACATCCTCTTCCGATCACTGTCGAACTCATGCATTCCGAGAACATTAAACCTGTGCTGCCATGATCGGTAAATCATCAAACCGGAGTCCGAGTACAGAAACATAGATAGATAGAAGTATATACACAAGAGTTTACAAGCAGGAAGTAGTATATAAAAGAGAGGACCCAAGGCTTTGGTCTAGTGGTATGTGAGTGGCCTATCAACCAAGAGGTTGTGTGTTCAAGTCTCGTTGGAGACATTTGTGACATATCATGTGTGAGATAGGTGGTATAAGTATGTAATAAATGGCCATTAAAAAAAAGGTATGTAAAAGAGAGGTAAAGTACTCCTTAGGTCCCAAAAAACTAGACGTGGTTCCAACCAGTAACATATAAATGGCTTGATTCGGGTTATGTTTTATCTTTAACGGCTCAAGAAGATAAAAATAAAGAACTTATAAAAAGCAGGCAGAAGTCGCCCAGAGTGTATTCATAATGCATAAACCTCATGAATCGTCTTTTGCCACTCATCTACCTCTCTCTATTTTGCAGTTTCGCTTATTTGAGTATCAGGTAACTTCTTTTTTTCTTTGGATATGGATGTGGGGCAGATAGCAAATATTACAAAAGTACCTTGAAAAAATTTGTTAAGTTTGTGAGGGAAGCTGCCCACATTGCCCCCCTTTGGTACAGCCTCGGCTACCCATCCAAGCTGTTCCAACACTTAAAAATAATCGTTTAAACCATTACATGAACCATCCATTTTTCTATATCTACAAACAGGGTCTGCTATAGCATCTAGAAGCAAGGGCGGAGCTTCTTCAGGACCGGGAAGGGTCCCGGCCCCCCTAGGCCTAAGTCCGTTAGTGTATTTATTCGCGATTTCATGTGTTAAAATTTATTTATTTTTTCATCTCGGCCCTCCCATCTAATGTTTTTCCGGAATTAATTTTGTTCCGGCCCTCCCACGAAATTTTTTAAAGCTCCTCACTGTCTAGAAGGAACTTACAGATATATATGTTTTCACAATCTACATGTTAATAATAAAGCAAGTAGTAACAATACCAATTTATCCATTCTTCAAATATTTAGTGCAACTAATAGCATTACATCTATCTTTATGTTGATTTTTATAAGATCACATTTTTCGGGGACAATAACTAGTGTAAAGCGGACTCTTCTTTCTAGTCATCTGGCCTAGGGGATACCTCAAGCAAGCTTAGAATATTATCAACAAGACACAAAGAACAAAATCTTTAGGCTAATTTGAGCTTTTAATACATATACATTAAGTATGCTAGAACTGCAATATTATAGGTGACCCTTGGCATTCAAAATGAACAAGCTTTTTGTCATCAGATGTGGAATGTTACGGAATACGAACTTGATAGCTATAAAATAAGACTTCAAACGGTTATCCGTCCTTTTAATATTTGGATATCCGTTTTTGAAAGAGTAATCAAATTAATACTAAACCTAATGTTTCTAACACAAAATGAGCTACATTAATAATGAGTGCACAATCATGACTAGGGATGATAAAACAAATAGAATAACATATATATTAAGAAAAAAATCTAAGCCAAAGTTGAAACAGTTACTAACATACCTTTTTCTTTCTCCTTGGATATCAATAACTATGTGGCCAGAAGTCCGTTCCATAAGCATAAAACCATAAGCTGCCGCAGCATAAACAAGTGCCTGTTCATCTGGAGACTCCCCTTGATAGTCTACCAACTTCGTAGCAGGATCAGATGTATCAACAACAATTGGCACAATTGTGTTACAAGCCGCCAATGCAAGGAAGAAATCATAGATCTGTTTGCCAGCTTCCGTAGTTTTTCCAGTTCGTGATAATTCAAGTAGCTCCTTGTCGACATTTACCTTCATCTTTGGCCACCAAAACTGCTCGTTCACTGAAACCAATAGATTAAAATTAAGATTATTCCACCTTAAACCCTAAAATCAATTACATACGTAGACTGTGGAAAATAGAGAGAACTTTGTAGTACCTTTAATGGAATACCCCTTTTGCTCTCCATCAAGGTTCTCTTTCTCCCCACTGTAGTCCACACCGAAAATGCTAGCATATTTAAATTCCATCTTGTTTTCCGTCAGTGTACCAGTTTTGTCAGAGAATACATACTTTATTTGTCCTAAATCCTCATTTATGTTTAACGCCCGACACTGGAATCTAGAGTTTGATGTCTCATCATACATATTATCATCATTAATCATGAAGTAGGCCTGACCAACACGGACAAGCTCCATTGATATATACAAAGAAATAGGTATCATAATCTGGAACACAATAACCGACATAAGAAAAGTAAAAAATATCTCCAGCGCCACACCAGCATAGTTGTAGTTCTCTACTTCTGCCTTGGAGTAGTCCTTTTTTCTATAAAACTGTAGGATTTCAAGATCATTTTCATTACGTTTCAACCAAATACCGGCACAAACAGAGACAGCTGTACACAACGCAACAAGGAAAACTGACAGCAAAATAATCTCACGATTCATACGCGTCTCCAAACGACTTCTTTTGGATGGGGCTCCTGAACTATTGAGCATAGCTTTAGTCTCACTTCCCGCATAAACCACGACGCCTACTGCCCAATTAGTGTTCTTAAGCACACAACCGCGAAGCACAATATTCGAAGGACCAAGCGATAAATGTTTCCCATCAATCTCCATAGTAGCCATAAAACCATAAATATTCCTATTAGGCTTCTCGCACTTAATCAACCCATTAATCCTATCCTTTTCAGGAACCCTCGAAAGCGTTTCTTGCTTGGCATAACGTGTTTTCAGATTCGACTCCCCATCCAGATTTATAGTCTGGATATACGCAACCCCAGTCGAGTCACTCGTCGAAAGCAACACAATATCACAAGGAATAGTATCATCCGCACAAAATCTAACAATCTCACCCACTTGAATATCTTTCCATTTCTTCTGCTGAAACCTATCATTTATCAAAACATCCGCCATCCTATTATTCTCAATCCGATCAGACCTATGCCGTCTCCAATCCTCATACGCATCCTTAACCGCCGTAACTAACAAAACAATCGACAAAGGCAAAATAGATGCACCACGACCAAAAACCGCAAGTTGCGGCAACTGATTCAATATAGCTATAATAAGGAAATAAATATACGCAACTCTATGAAACTGTTCAAACAAGTTCCTAGGTAAGAAGCTTAAAAGCGAATACTTAGCAGTCCTAATGGAATTCCCTGCAAATTCAAACCTTTCATTGGTTTTCAAGGCATCATTAACATAAACCAATCTGGAATCATCATCACTCATCTCTCTATGAGACATAGACATACTAAAGCCTTCAGAATCAGCCCCACCCCCTCGTGATCCATTCGACACACGCTTCGATCCCAAATCAACATCCTCTAAACTCATATTAAACGACACTAATCGATATAAAATCTCAAAGGGTAACCAAAAGTGTCGACTTTATTTCAATTACCCAACCATATAAAAAGTTTGAAGATGTGTTCGATGAAATGCCAAAGAGAAAAATGAAGTTAACGGAGTGAGAAATAAATCAAGGGTTTTTGATATACTTACGGTGGGGGTAGATCTAATGACATTATTGTTGTTGAACATAAACTGGTGTGATATGATAGTGGGTGATGACAATGGATCTTGTAAAGAAAAAAAAAAAGGAAAAGGTAAATTGGGTTGTTTGATTGCCGGCCTGAGAAGAAAAGAAAAGGTGTTGTTTGTGTTTGTGTTTGTGTTTGTGTTTGTGTTGTTGGGTGAGTTGTTGAAGAAAATAAAGTAATGAATGATTTAATCATGCATTCATTCAAGTGTTCGAAACTCCCCCAATAGAATGTTCTTTTTAGAAAATCCCTTTCCACTCAATCCATATACAAGATCGGACATTATTTCGGTTCGTTTTAGTGTCCATAGCAATATTATTACGCGGGTTAAGGTAAATGGCTAACGTGATGACTCGTCGGATTTTCTTTTTTTAATTTAAGCCGCAAAAGACCTAACAAGCAATTCAAGATTGGCCTTCTGCGAAATGCATATGTGGTAGGAAAATGATCGTACGTGGCAGCGAAATGTTATCTATGGAAGGAGCAAAGATTGTGTAAGATTTATTTTGATACGCGAATTCGTAAAGCTTGTTTTGAGTCTTTATTGAAAAAAAAACTGTATCTTATGAATAAAGTTGACATATTCGTAATCGATTTGAATAGTAATTTATTCTCTATTTAATGCAAGGAAAGGTGATGTAACTTTTCACGCTTGAAAAATATTACATTCATTTTCATCTAACAATTCAAATGATGTTATATAGTATCATAGAGATGTTATATAGTATCATAGAGAATTTGCAATCCGAAATTGAAGAAGAGGTAAGAGTCAAAGGAAGAAGTTGTTGTCCACATTTGTTGAAAGAGTCATGAGTCACAAAGCAATGATATTAAGGTTTGATAACATGCTTGAAACTGCTATTAATGAATGCGGAAAATACGTTTGTCAAGAATGGTTGGTAGGATATGAAGAAAGGTAATAGTATAGTGTTTGTGATTGAAGAGATAAACGAAAGCAATCGAGAGAAGCTTGATTTTATTGAGTTTTATAACTCGTGTAGAGTTAACAGTCGATTTTAGGAAATAAAGCATCGTGTTTGTCTTGTCATGTTTGCTTTACTAGTTTGATGTTGTTGTTTTGTGTTAGTAGGTTATTTGTATGTTTAATTATGTATTTGTGATTGCTTTCGTTTGTTATAATTTATTTTTTGGAACCAAGTTTATCAATCACATAACAATCATATAAGAGAGTTGAGAGAGAACTAGAGAGAAAAAGAAATGGCGGAGAGAATTCTTATTATTTCACACACTAACACATTCTCACACACCTGCATAAAATGAGGTGGATTAGTCTCTATATACATGGACGCCCCATATGATGGGCTTGTATGGACTTGGGCTTGCTTTGGGTTTGAACTAACTTTGCTAACTTAACTTATAACATATTAGCTTAACTAAACCCGAAGCCCACTAATTAATTTATACTTAACTATTACAAACAAACAAGATTCTCGACTTATAAATGACCATCACTTCAAATAAAATATAGATGCTAACAATCTCTACCTAAGGGGTGGTCATTTATGAATAATGCCTCTTAATCTTAAACTTGAATCTTTGATCTTCAGGACTTGTTTCTTGATCTGGAACCTTGTTTGTAATAGACTTGATAGACTTTGTTCCGTTCATGCTTGTGATCTTTCATCTTGCCTTCGACATTTTCGCTTGATAAGTTGTTGTATCGTATGTGACATACTCATACTATTTGTAGATGTTAATCTTTACTCATATGATTTTCCTCGAATCTTCTCTTTATTCTGACTTGTTCTTGACTTTGAATTGGATGAAACGTTTTGTAACACCCCAACCCGACAAGGGTAAAGATATCACAATACGGTTTCATATCAGAACTCTAAATAATATACAATAGCGAAAACCTTACAAAAAAAAACTCAAAAGAAAATATAAATAACTAAACTTCAAAATAAATCTAAGATCTCTATAATCGAATCTTGCTCTCATCTCTACTCTCAACCCAGATCAGCTATCCCATAAGCTCATCTTGAATGCTTAAAACCTGCCGCAGGAAAAGAAAATGCGGCTGAGCTTACAAAGCCAAGTGAACAGATATAACGAAACAAAAAGCTAAACAAAACAAAATATACAAATGACGAAATCAAAATAAAATGATAATGAGGAATCTTTTAGGATTCTGCGGAAGCACAAATATAAAGAAATCCAAACAACCACGTAACAATTTAAAACATCTCATAGCACATTAATGACACAAACACAAACACATCAGAACAACCAAACACTTAACATATCAAGAATAACAGATTTCTTATAAGCCAAACGAAAAGTCTAAGGCTAACAGAAAACACTTTCTAGAAAATAAACATGGCATTCAACAAATTAATTATGTCACACCCCCAAATTACCTGTTTTGCAGCGGAATGGAATTCCTGGGGATTGACTGTCATAGCATCACAATCACAGTTATATTGAACGACCTAAAGTGTCGTTTGGAAAGCACATCGTTTGATTTAATAAAATAATCAGAGTTTACAAAGTAGGTCCCAAATGAAAATCAACTTGTGCGGAAAATAAGTTTAGTACAGTCAAACGATGTTTTAAAGTATATAAATCCCATGTAAGACGCGTCGTCACCACGACTCCATGATGTGTCCAAATGCATGCCATGAAGTGAATGCCTTAGATACCTGAGATAAAACATGCTAAAAAGTGTCAACACAAAGGTTGAGTGAGTTCATAGAGTTTGGGTTGAAATGCAAAGCCTTTCGAAATCGTTTATGCAGCAAAGGCATTGTAAATCATTGAAATGTAAAGACTATCAAAATCGATTATGTAGCAAAGGCATTGTAAATCCACTCAGTTCCAAGTCCCGCCCATACAAAACTTGCAACCTGTGTGTTCACAACCCACTGCCAGAATATGCATAGTTTATATTCAAACAGAAATCGTCAAATGAATTCACAAAATAGTGCATGGCTCAATGTATTGAAATCGTTTATGCAGCAAAGGCATTGTGAATCCACTCAGTTCCAAGTCCCGCCCATACAAAACTTGCAACCTGTGTTCACAACCACTGCGGAGGAATATGTATAAAGTTTATGTAATTCGTTTGAACACAATCATCGTAGTGTGAGTTAAATTGTTTCACACTCATCGTTAAAAACAACATCGTATTTATTTCACTAAGTTCATGACACCAAAGCGTAAACATCGCACCAATAAAGATTGGTAATCATCGTTTCATCGCCGCCCTAATAGGTAAACTTGCCAATTTACCTTAATGATTCAAATATAGTGCGCTCGATTTCCCCTAAATGGGTCAATAAGAGCGGGAGTGTTAATTCCAATAGGCCTATTCACTATACTCGCGCTCACCCGCAAGTGACTAATGGTTCATGATGTAGGGACTTCGAACATGGCAAATACTTAGTGACAATAAAACATCGGATATAGCATACAGTTCAAAGCATTTGTGTTCGATTAAAAATGTAGCATGTATCTTCCCCAAGAGTTTGTAAAACAGTTAAAAGAGTAAAAGTGGGGCTATAGAATCACAGTAATATGTAAGAGTTTAAAGTACTTGTGCATGTAAATGAAAACAGTTTGAGCATGTATCTCCCCCAAAACAGTTATAAAAGCAAGTAAAAGTAGGGGCTACGAAACTCACTTGGATAAACTGGAATAATGGCAAAAGTGAGTACACCGAGGTTTAATGTGATGCGTTAACCGGGACCTATTATCAATGATATGATATGTCATGAGTTGCAATGTAATGTTATGCATGCACTTGATATGTTATTTATACCATTTACGACCTTTTGAAAATATTACTCGTCGTCGAAAAATACTCTTTTGACGTCTTGACCAATCAAAAATGAGTTTACATGTTTTTACGTCAAAATGTCATCCTATAATGGTTTTATAATGATTTTTAGAGAAATTACCACTTTTCGTCGCAAAACAATGTCGTCGATCGTTAGAGAACGAACTCGACTGTTTTGGAAAGTTTGTATCGATATCTAAAAGTTTCAGTTCAGGAGTTTTCGTCCAAAAGGTCTCGAACATAAAGATAATAAGGGTTAAAGATGGTGGTTTTTGGCTAATTGTGTGTAGAAAATTAGTTACGGCAAGTTTATGAAAAAGTGCATATCTTTGTCGTTTCAAATCCGTTTTCAACGTTTTATACGTCCTTAGCTTCGTATCAAAGTAAACTAATATATTTTTGAGAAGTCGAAATAATTTGTGAAGCTTAAGGCTCGTTTTGACCCGAACAAGAAAAATATTGTATGCTGAAATTTCTGAAAATAAATATATTTCGTCGCCAACTTTAAAAATTCACCACGGCTTCGTTATAAGTCCGTTTTAATCCGTTCAAGCGGCCACGGATTCGTTTTAAAGTATATTTTCTAAAAATCAAGGCCAAAAAGTCGTGCCTACTGTCGGATTTTCCAGAAAAGCAAAACAAGGACAGAACACAATATATACTTATCGAAAATAGTTTTTCTCGGACAAAACCTATTCTAATCCCTTCAAATCAACTCCAAAACTAATCTAATCCTACCATACACCTTCTTAGGGTGTCATGGGTTCCTAATCACCATCAAGACCAACCAATACCAAGGGGATAATTATAGGATGACCATATATATATATACTCTAAAATCATGAAATAAATGGTATAAATCACATATCATGCATAATATCTCCAAAAATGAAAAGAAACATATGAAAATGAAAAGGAAACTTGAAAATGATAAGAAATATGCTTACTAGTGAAGATGATGAGGTGAAAGTAACAAGGATTAACTTAAATATCCTTGGTTTTTATTTCAAAACCATATAAAGGATATAATCTAGGTTGTAAACACTTGCTTTTGCAAAAACTTTGATCCCTTTGAGCTCCTTTGTGTGACCGGTTATGGAGACCCAAGAAGAGAGAAAGAAAAGTTTTAGCTATCACTTGTGAAATAATTGAGGTGAATGAGAAAAATGGTTTATGTTAGACTTTTATGTATGATTAAAAACATTTACAATCAAGTTCCATTCCCTCATTAATGTCACCCCTCAAGGGCCGGTTTTTATGGGTCTTTGCCCACCAAATATTTTTTTTTTTTTTTTTTCTAAAATGTTATATAAATGTTTACTTGAATAAATTGGTAAGAAAGTGTAAGTAATTGTGTAGAAAATGTACAAGTAAAGGTAAATAGAAATTTTTGGTACAAGTAAGTTTTTAATAGGTCAAAATAGAATGTAATGAAATAATAAAAATTGTTAAAATACATTCCTTGTGAAATTTGGGTGATAAAATAATTATCATTATAATTTTTAAGAAAACGACGTAATAATTTAACTTTAACGATTAAAATACCAAATAAATTCAAAACGCTAGGAAAACTAAAAATATAGTTTTTATGAACTAAATGTAAGTTTAAAATACCTCGGGATCATTTTTGAAAGTAATGGATTAAATATTCAAATTAATAACTCACGCGATAAAGATTATTAAATATAAAAATTACGCGTATAAAGTGAAATGAAATGTCATGAATGTACTAATGAGATGCTCATGATGTCAATGAAATGTAGACTAATCATAGTCCATATGAAATGTACGTGATGTCATGATCATGAATTCGCCGCTAAACCTCCAAGGTTACGCGAATTTGAAACAAGTAAACCAAGTTTACTATAAATGTTGAAATAATGAGACATGAATCGTGTCGAGAAATGACCTGAAAGTACGGGTTGTCACATTCGCCCATCCAAAAGGAATTCATCCACGAATTCAATCGTTGTTAGGTCTAACGGGTTTAGGGTTTGATGTGGCAAACTTTCCCATTCACGAGCAAAACCCTCAAAAGACTTTTTGGTAACCGATCTTTACTTAATCCCACAACTCATCAAACAAGAACTGTCATACGATTAGGCTAAATCGGTTTAGGTAACAACTTGTTTCTAGCTCGATCTTTGCAACTCATCAAACAAGAACTGTCACGCGGATCAAACTGGAAACAAGTGGTTTGAAGAAAATCTTTTGAAAATTTGGCTCGATTACGAAATTGCTTACACATATAAGCCTACTACTCCCTTCATTGCATGATTCTTCCTGAATTAGACATAGGTGATCAGGCTATGTATAATTTAGGAGTAACTATGCAATGCTTGGACTAATCGACTCATATGTTGTTTGGTGTTGAGCCAACTGATGCTAAAATTGTGATGAACATCGAGGAGAGAAGACATGGAGAAGTGTCGCTAAAATGATAGTTAAAGTAAAAAGAATTGAAATCCTCGGAAATGATAACAAATCGGAAAGAAAATAAAGTACGATAGATGAGAATATTTTACAACGAGTAGTTTGTCAAACAAAAATACATCTTAGGTTATAAAGATTCGGATACGATGGAAAACATAAACTTAATACGACCTAGTACATAAGGAGAATTAAGACTGTTAGTTTCCGAACTTCTTCAGTCTTCCGCGTCGTTGATACCTTGACGAGCTCCTCCTCTCCTTCAACATATATACATTCCCATGAGCACCTTCAACTGGTTGACCTTGGTTTTGGGGACATTGGTTCCGATAGTGTCCTTGTTCCCAACATCAGAAGCATGTGACTGCGGCTTTACCTTTACAATCCCTGGCTAAATGTCCTGGTGTTTTGCATTTGTGGCACTTGGCGGGCAAGGGACCCGAGTGATGAACATTACATCGATTACATAGTGGGTGTGTTCCAGCATACCCTCTACCTCTCATTGGTGCGGCGACATAAACCATTCCCGCTTCTTGCCTTCTATTTTGTTGTTGATGACGGTTGGTGTTGCGGTTTTGGTTGTTGTTATTACCATCTCCTTGGTCGTTTTCCCATTTCCTTTTGTTGTTGTTGATTTGGTTATCATCGTTGTAGTTGGTACGATTGTTGGGGTTGTTGTTGTTTCGGTTGATGTTGGTGTACTTGCCCCTCTTCACCACTTGTGCCATCAACTTCTGAGTCACTCTAATAGCTTCCTCCATTGTTTGTGGATCAAACGAAGTCACATTTCCTTGAATAACTTCGGGAAGTCCCCTGATAAAAGCCTCTAGCAACTTCTCGTTATCCGGTACCATCGACGGGCATAACGCGGCCAATTCTTGAAATCTCCGAATGTATGTGTCAATATCGTACCCAATCGTTACTAGTTCGTAGAACTCCGTCTCCAACTTTTGATTTCTGTACGAGGACAAAACTTCTTAGTCACCAAACCCTTAAATTGCTCCCAAGTAAGCTTGAAAGCATTCTCTATTCCAATCGGTTGAGCATAAGAATTCCACCACGATAATGCTCCATCGAGTAATGTGCTATTAGCAAATTTAACCTTACTATCCCCCGGACAGTTGCAAAGCAAAAACACGACTCTAATTTTCGAACCATCGAACCATTGCTGTAGCTCCCTCGGTACCTCTAAACTTCGTGGGCTCACCACTTTTGAAGTCCTTGTACGAACATTTCTTATCTCCGGATCCTCCGGCATTTCGAGTAGCGGCAGCTAGCCTAGCGGCTTAGCAGCAGTGACCACTGTTTCCCGTTCAACTCTTAAAGCATTAGCAATGCTATCATTCACCAACTTTTGAATTGCTGCTTGAGTCATTTCAACTGTAGCTTTCTTCGGTGCCATACCTTCTTCAAAACAAGAGGAAATGTGAGACGTAGCAAAAAAAATCCGATGTTAATAATAAACGCTCCAAAGAGATGTGATAAGAAATGGTAAGTTTGAGGTTATTTTTCAAAATAATCGACGGGTTCCGAAAAGATGGGTTATGAGGTGTCGTAAGTGCTTCAAATGTATGGTGGTTTAGTGGCTTAGTGTGAATAACGTGTAACTCGACATGTTAGTGATGAAACAAAGGAGTGAGAGTGACTTCGCCCTATTTAAAGGTTCATCTCAGCATTCGTCGTTATCGATAATGAATCAGCTGATATAAAAAAAATTTGTGATAGGGAATGACAAGGAATTCTCCACGTTAGAGTATGGGGAAAAGATAATGGGATGGGCATTTAAGGACATCCATGTGACAATCGATATGAAATGAAAGTGAATAACTCGAAAAATGTACGTAATGACCGCATGTGAAGTGAACCCGCACTTATGATGAAATGATGAGATGCTATGATGATGTAGTTATAGTCTAGGGTCAATGATGCAACCTAGTTCTCTATAACCGAAGCTCTGATGCCAATCTGTCACACCCCCAAATTACCTGTTTTGCAGCGGAATGGAATTCCTGGGGATTGACTGTCATAGCATCACAATCACAGTTATATTGAACGACCTAAAGTGTCGTTTGGAAAGCACATCGTTTGATTTAATAAAATAATCAGAGTTTACAAAGTAGGTCCCAAATGAAAATCAACTTGTGCGGAAAATAAGTTTAGTACAGTCAAACGATGTTTTAAAGTATATAAATCCCATGTAAGACGCGTCGTCACCACGACTCCATGATGTGTCCAAATGCATGCCATGAAGTGAATGCCTTAGATACCTGAGATAAAACATGCTAAAAGTGTCAACACAAAGGTTGAGTGAGTTCATAGAGTTTGGGTTGAAATGCAAAGCCTTTCGAAATCGTTTATGCAGCAAAGGCATTGTAAATCATTGAAATGTAAAGACTATCAAAATCGATTATGTAGCAAAGGCATTGTAAATCCACTCAGTTCCAAGTCCCGCCCATACAAAACTTGCAACCTGTGTGTTCACAACCACTGCCAGAATATGCATAGTTTATATTCAAACAGAAATCGTCAAATGAATTCACAAAATAGTGCATGGCTCAATGTATCGAAATCGTTTATGCAGCAAAGGCATTGTGAATCCACTCAGTTCCAAGTCCCGCCCATACAAAACTTGCAACCTGTGTGTTCACAACCCACTGCGGAATATGTATAAAGTTTATGTAATTCGTTTGAACACAATCATCGTAGTGTGAGTTAAATTGTTTCACACTCATCGTTAAAAACAACATCGTATTTATTTCACTAAGTTCATGACACCAAAGCGTAAACATCGCACCAATAAAGATTGGTAATCATCGTTTCATCGCCGCCCTAATAGGTAAACTTGCCAATTTACCTTAATGATTCAAATATAGTGCGCCGATTTCCCTAAATGGGTCAATAGGAGCGGGAGTGTTAATTCCAATAGGCCTATTCACTATACTCGCGCTCACTCGAAAGTGACTAATGGTTCATGATGTAGGGACTTCGAACATGGCAAATACTTAGTGAGAATAAAACATCGGATATAGCATACAGTTCAAAGCATTTGTGTTCGATAAAAAAAATGTAGCATGTATCTCCCCCAAGAGTTTGTAAAACAGTTAAAAGAGTAAAAGTGGGGCTATGGAATCACAGTAATATGTAAGAGTTTAAAGTACTTGTGCATGTAAATGAAAACAGTTTGAGCATGTATCTCCCCCAAAACAGTTATAAAAACAAGTAAAAGTAGGGGCTACGAAACTCACTTGGATAAACTGGAATAATGGCAAAAGTGAGTACACCGAGGTTTAATGTGATGCGTTAACCGGGACCTATTATCAATGATATGATATGTCATGAGTTGCAATGTAATGTTATGCATGCACTTGATATGTTATTTATACCATTTACGACCTTTTGAAAATATTACTCGTCGTCGAAAAATACTCTTTTGACGTCTTGACCAATCAAAAATGAGTTTACATGTTTTTACGTCAAAATGTCATCCTATAATGGTTTTATAATGATTTTTAGAGAAATTACCACTTTTAGTCGCAAAACAATGTCGTCGGAAAAATCATGAAATTACCAAAAATGGCTTCGAAAAACTAGTCGTAAAAAACTTTACGTCGATCGTTAGAAAATGAACTCGACTGTTTTGGAAAGTTTGTATCGATATCTAAAAGTTTCAGTTCAGGAGTTTTCGTCCAAAGGTCTCGAACATAAAGATAATAAGGGTTAAAGATGGTGGTTTTGGCTAATTGTGTGCAGAAAATTAGTTACGGCAAGTTTATGAAAAAGTGCATATCTTTGTCGTTTCAAATCCGTTTTCTACGTTTTATACGTCCTTAGCTTCGTATCAAAGTAAACTAATATATTTTTGAGAAGTCGAAATAATTTGTGAAGCTTAAGGCTCGTTTTTGACCCGAACAAGAAAAATATTGTATGCTGAAATTTCTGAAAATAAATATATTTCGTCGCCAACTTTAAAAATTCACCACGGCTTCGTTATAAGTCCGTTTTTATCCGTTCAAGCGGCCACGGATTCGTTTTAAAGTATATTTTCTAAAAATCAAGGCCAAAAAGTCGTGCCTACTGTCGGATTTTCCAGAAAAGCAAAACAAGGACAGAACACAATATATACTTATCGAAAATAGTTTTTCTCGGACAAAACCTATTCTAATCCCTTCAAATCAACTCCAAAACTAATCTAATCCTACCATACACCTTCTTAGGGTGTCATGGGTTCCTAATCACCATCAAGACCAACCAATACCAAGGGGATAATTATAGGATGACCATATATATATATATACTCTAAAATCATGAAATAAATGGTATAAATCACATATCATGCATAATATCTCCAAAATGAAAAGAAACATATGAAAATGAAAAGGAAACTTGAAAATGATAAGAAATATGCTTACTAGTGAAGATGATGAGGTGAAAGTAACAAGGATTAACTTAAATATCCTTGGTTTTTATTTCAAAACCATATAAAGGATATAATCTAGGTTGTAAACACTTGCTTTTGCAAAAACTTTGATCCCTTTGAGCTCCTTTGTGTGACCGGTTATGGAGACCCAAGAAGAGAGAAAGAAAAGTTTTAGCTATCACTTGTGAAATAATTGAGGTGAATGAGAAAAATGGTTTATGTTAGACTTTTATGTATGATTAAAAACATTTACAATCAAGTTCCATTCCCTCATTAATGTCACCCCTCAAGGGCCGGTTTTTATGGGTCTTTGCCCACCAAATATTTTTTTTTTTTTTTTTTTCTAAAATGTTATATAAATGTTTACTTGAATAAATTGGTAAGAAAGTGTAAGTAATTGTGTAGAAAATGTACAAGTAAAGGTAAATAGAAATTTTTGGTACAAGTAAGTTTTTAATAGGTCAAAATAGAATGTAATGAAATAATAAAAATTGTTAAAATACATTCCTTGTGAAATTTGGGTGATAAAATAATTATCGTATAATTTTTAAGAAAACGACGTAATAATTTAACTTTAACGATTAAAATACCAAATAAATTCAAAACGCTAGGAAAACTAAAAATATAGTTTTTATGAACTAAATGTAAGTTTAAAATACCTCGGGATCATTTTTGAAAGTAATGGATTAAATATTCAAATTAATAACTCACGCGATAAAGATTATTAAATATAAAAATTACGCGTATAAAGTGAAATGAAATGTCATGAATGTACTAATGAGATGCTCATGATGTCAATGAAATGTAGACTAATCATAGTCCATATGAAATGTACGTGATGTCATGATCATGAATTCGCCGCTAAACCTCCAAGGTTACGCGAATTTGAAACAAGTAAACCAAGTTTACTATAAATGTTGAAATAATGAGACATGAATCGTGTCGAGAAATGACCTGAAAGTACGGGTTGTCACAAATTAACCTTCACTTAACACACTCAAACAATATCGCAGCAACGGAAACAGCATTCAAATCATGGCAGTCTCACAAGCAAATAGAAAACATATTAAGCAACCCATAATTAGATAGACCAGACAAAACATAGCATAACCATTAGCAATTATCAAAACAGATATCACAAGCTAAAACAGTTCTCAGATCAAATCCTAACATCAGCAGAGTTAAAACATGGCAGGTCACATAGGCAAATAAAACATTAACGTATAATCAAAGTTCACAAAATTAACTGAACAAATTATACATGCTAAATTTATAGAATACTCACTTTCACATTAGCACATTCATTCCACAGATCAACAATTCACATAACGATGAACCAACATGACATCAGATAACAGCATGCGAATCATATTAAAACATATTAATCATAACCTAGCATTGTAAACGGTAATCTTTACTATATAAAATGGAAAAATGGTCAAAGTGGAAAAAGTGAAAAATGTTAAAAGTTGAATGTTGAAAACATGGTCAATGGAGAGAGAAATAAATAATATAATTAATACTCTTATTAAAACACCCCATTACTTAAAAGTACAATAATTTATTCACATTGTACACCCAATTAAAAGCACATCTACCAAATTAAAAACAACCAATTGAAACCGATACCGGGCTGACCCGTTGAAACCGATACCGGGTTGACCTGTTGAAACCGATACCGGGTTGACCCGGGACGCTTCAAACCCGACGGGCTGACCCGGTTTAATTTGACATTTTTTCGACCCGACCTATCGGTTTGACTCGGTTTAAATCGACCTGTTTTTTTATCGGAACGGTTCAACCAGTTGAACCACCCGGGTGAAATCGGGTTTCAAATTTGACAAAATTATATGAGAAATGATGAAGTAGTTGTGGAACCCGTGACAATTTTTTTGAAAGGAGAGACCAAGTAATTGTAGTTTTTGGTTTATTTTGCTTTGACACATGTAATTTGTCATTTGTATAATGTTATTTTAAAAAATGTTGCTCTTGCACCATTTGTATAGCCCTTTGTCCAGTGTATCAATAATGTTATGTAAATTTATTAAAATCACAAAAAATAAATAGTATTGTTATCTTTAGCGATAATTATTTGTACCTCAAACAAATAGCTTTGAACAATGCATAAATATCTATACAAATTGATAGTACAAAATAATCTTATATGGTGAAATCCAATTTGCAAAGTTACAATTTTAAAAGCCACACACCAAATGATAAACGTTACACATGTAAAAAAAATAGTTATTACTGCCTAAATTACTGACAAAACAAGATAAAACGGTCACACATGTTGGCTATACCTCTAAACTACAATATAATATTGTCAACTACATAATACCGTTGCTTTTTGTAATGCTTGAATCTATTATTACTAAAAATCTTAATAACTTAAAACAATCCTATTAGAAAATATACTCACACACTTAGATCGACTGCACATAATTTTTTAAAAAACTATATATTTATGCTGCTATGCAACCACGCATCAGAATTGTAGTTATTCGAAAACGATTCTCTAATGCTACAAATACAATTTGTTGAAAGAAACTTATGGGTCATCGGAACTTTGCAGAAAACTAGACATCGCTGCCGCTAGGCGCGGGTACTCGTCTAGTCACATAAACATACAAAAGCATACACATAGATAATAACATATAATAAACCCAGCACAAAATCATTAACACTTGAACATACCGAATCATAATCAGAATACCTAACATAGAAATAACAAATAAAGATTTAGTTAACTACCACGAGCCCAAAACATATCATATCAAAAACATCATAACTATATAGAAACAATCTCAAAATAATTCGGAGTAGCTAGCTCCCAGAGTTTTATGAAGATGCGTATTGCACACGACATCATTCACTTAAACAAATCATATCAGACAATAGATCAGATCTAGGATGCATCCATACGCCCCACAAACATATATTGATAATATAATATAACATAAATTGAGCTCATAACAAATAATAAATAAGGGAACGTGTAGAACTTCACTCTACTGCCCTAGAGTCATGTCAATGGTGCATCACTGATACGGACATGGAACCCCCATGACTAGTTAATAATTGGCTCGGGTGTCAAACTAACTTAGGTCAAACCGAATTTCAATTATGACACAAGTCTTAATCAAACACAAGGTTCAGCAAATACATATCAATAACTCATTTCATAAGGTTCATACTCAAATATACTAAGATTCAACAATTATGCATATCAAAGTCTTCCTATCATAAAGTTCAAATCGGTATCGCATGATTCAATAAAACATAAGTTTAGATAAGCAACAGGTCACACTGCAAACAAGTCAGGAAAGGGTTCATAGCAATGGCATCGGAAATCCTAATACAAAGCTAACGAAAAGAAACCGTTATAAGAAACCTTTACTGAAAAGGTCAGAATATCTGTACCTTAAAGCAAATGAGAGGAAAGCAAACGAATGTAAGAATACGAAGATGTAACGTCGCGTCTCCTTCAACGAATCTACACGGATTATGATTGATTTAATACTTATTAGCATCATTAATGTTATAACAGATTAATCTCATTAATATTCTTAGAGTTGTCAGAATATTCTCATTTTTAGTGACAGACGAAATTCCAACATTTTAGAGTATTAATCATTAATTATCCAAACTTATGGGTTACAAATGATAAATGGTAAACTTAAGGACTTAATATAATAATTATCTTATTTGAGGACTTATATGATCATTTTTCATAGTATAGGGTTTACAAATGTCAAGAATGGATTTTAGGACTCTCTTTCAAAATAGTTTACACAAGCCTTGATAACTTACATGAAATAACGAATTTGCACATTTAGCTTTTAACCATAATCAACTTCCTATTTAGGTTCTAGGGCATACTCTTTAATATTACTAAATACGCATTAAATTCACATGTTACTTTTTTCAATGATTTCCACTTTGACCTAGAACGTATATGATAAACAAACCGAAGATATCTCAAAACTCATGCATGCCTCTACAAAATCAACTCACACTTGTCGAACCCATAATTACTCAGAATTACATATTACACCCTTAACATATTTAATTATATGATCTAACCTTATATTATCAGATTTTACCATTTTAGCCCAAAGGTTTTAGAATTTACAAAACATACCCTTTTCAATTTAATAACAATCCAAATGGCCCTCTAAGTATCCAAAATTACACGTTTAACCCCCACACTTATTTTATACGTTTAGTACATGTATTTTACTGTTTACAGAAATAACCCTTAAGTTTCATAATTTACAAAACCAACCCAAAACTTTTATTTAGAACCGAAATATGCATAATTCAAGTACAAACCCTAAACCTAAGTTTAACCCATCATTAGTTCATCATTATTACTGCATTAATTACTCTTAATTATAACAAGCAAGCCCTAATTTTTATAAACCCTAATCGTCCTTCTTTATTTTCTTTCCTTTTTCATACGCTATTGAACAATAAAACCCAAGACAAATCACACAAGCTTCGAATTCATGAACATGTATTTTATTCAGGTCATATAACATATAAGAGCTTCCAGAAAATCAGGTCATGGTCCTAAAAATTATTATACGCTCGTTCGTTATTTATACGTTTTAGGGTTTTAATCCAAAAACAATTCCATGCGACTTGTTAAATATGCATGACTAATTTTTACAGGTTCTATATGACTTTTAGGACTGAAAATAATATTGGAAACATACCCTTGATGAGATTTGGACGTTAGAACAAAAGAAACCAAAACTTCTACTCGGCGAAACCCTAATCGACCAAGAAAATAACCACGACCAAACCAGCACCTTAGGACCTCGAACCAGATTTTTAACACCTTCTTTACCTTCAAACTCGTCCAAGAAAAATAGCTCTAAGCCTTGGAAACTGAATGTCGAATTATGTAGGGTTTTCTTAGGTCGGTTTTAGTATAATCGGTTATTAGGGATTAGAATAAACCGTATAACGTGTATTTATATGTTTTACTAATTTCCTTGTGGGCTTAATATTATAATGGACTTAAAATAAATGGAATCTAAATTTTATAAACTTGTATTGGGCTTTTATTAATTTTATTTCTTTATAAAACATAATAAATATATTCGGCTATATATATAAAATACAAAACTGATTTTTATAAAATTATAAACTATAAAAATTAACTTTACAAAGTCTTTAAAATTTATTTGGATCATATGTGATATTTCTTAATAATTTTCTGAATTTACATAGCTTGTTTGGTATTCTTTAAATTAATTATTCATACTTTTTGATCCTAGGGGTATTTTGGTCTTTTTATGAATTTTAGAAATTCAGGTATTATAATTTCTTCCCCTCTAAAAGAAAATTTCGTCCTCGAAATTGAACGAGACAGGACAGTACGGCGACAAATGTGGATTTCGGAACTTCAAGGAATATATGACGAATGCTAATCATATACTTATAAAGTATTAGCAGTAAAAGATGAGATAAGGAAAATTCAAAACACACTCTAACTATACAGTGTATCTAATGATGAAAACTATCATATGCATAGACGGACCGAATCCTAACGGTCTTACCAATCGTAGAAGTAGTGGAGAGACATACAAATCTAAGGCAGGACATAACAATTATAGGTTTACACGGATCATAACGATTTCGGATCCCAAGTGGTACATGTGACAACCGTATCTTTCAGGTCATTTCTCCAAACAATTCATGCTTCACAATTCATCATTTATCTAAAAACTAGGTTTGCGTGTTCCAAATTCGGTAACTTAAGGTTAGCGGCGAATTCAAGATCATATCATCACGAACATTTCATATGGACTAAGTTTAGTCTACATTTCATTAGCATCATTTGCATCATGATAGTTCATTCATGATTTTGCATTTCACATTAAACGCGTAAATTTTATATTAAATAAACGTTATCGTGTAAGTTATTATTTTGAACATTTAATCCAGTACTTCAAAAATGATCCGACATATTTTTATACTTACACTTAGTTATAAAAATAATATTTTGAGTTTACTAGTGTTTTAAATTTATTTTGTA